>JACDJE010000079.1:1244348-1406959 GCA_016647715.1 Pavo muticus | reverse complement strand
TGCAGGGTCGCCAACCACCAGACCAGGCTGCCAAGAGCCACATCCAGCCTGGCCTTGAATGCCTCCAGGGATGGGGCATCCACAACCTCCTTGGGCAACCTGTTCCAGTGGGTCACCACCCTCTGTGTGAAAAACTTCCTCCTAATATCTAACCTAAACCTCCCTTGTCTCAGTTTAAAACCATTCCCCCTTGTCCTATCACTACCCACCCTCGTAAACAGCCGTTCCCCTTCCTGTTTCTATGCTCCCTTCAAGTACTGGAAGGCTGCAATGAGGTCTCCCCGGAGCCTTCTCTTCTCCAAGCTAAACAAGCCCAGTTCCCCCAACCTTTCCTCATAGGAGAGGTGCTCCAGCCCTCTGATCATCTTAGTGGCCCTCCTCTGGACCCGCTCCAAGAGCTCCACGCTCTTTCTGTACTGGGGGCCCCAGGCCTGGACGCAGTACTCCAGATGGGGCCTCACAAGAGCTGAGTAGAGGGGGACAATCACCTCCCTCTCCCTGCTGGTCACTCCTAATGCAGTCCAGGATACAGTTGGCCTTCCGGGCTGCAAACGCACACTGCTGGCTCATGTCCAGTTTCTCGTCTACCAAATCGGGTATCAGGTGGTTCCTTTCTTGGTGAAGATCTTGCTGTCACAGATCTAAAGTGAATTCATTCAGTAAACTCAGCTGATCAGAAGCCACCAGCCTTTCTGTTTTTAATGCCATCAGCTCCTTTACCAATTGTGCCTGCTTCTAAGACCAATTCAGAGTCAGAGATATGGGACTGGAAACGCCCACCATGGTCATGGTCTTTGGATATTTGATGACGGTGAGGTGCCAATGAGGGGAAAAAAAAAGCAGGGTATTGTAAATGTCACAGGAAGCAGTAGAAGATTCATTATTTGAAACCCCTGGCAGATCCTGGACAGCAAATCGTGCTGTCTACTGATGGTGAGGGGAAAATGCCTCATGGGCCACTGCAACCTGATCCAAGTGAAAATTGTTCCTTGATCACAGTGCTCTCAGTTACCTCTGATCAGGACGTCTGGTGCTATCAGCTATTGCAAACTATCGGTAGTTGCCAATGCTTCAGAAGATTAAAAACAGTAGCCAAATTTGATGAAGACAAAAGTGTCCTTCCTGGCTCCACAGAGAAACAGCTGCCTAAGAGAAAGCAATGATTCCGGGATGGGCAAAAAACACGGATAGCAGAGAGGCAAGTCTCCTGTCAACCACCTCCTTTCAGACCATCCACACAGCACCTGCTGATCATCACTTACATCTTACAGGGAAGTTTCTAAAGAGTTTTAAAAGTCGTTTAAAAACCATTACAGAACTGCCCAAACCTTTTACGAAGGAGAAAAGCTCACTGGCAACAGTGGTTCCAACTTCTAATAAACTAAGTATTAGGCTAAATTCTGAAATTATTTTCCTACATTGATCTCTTCCTTCTATTTTGTTTGCTAACTTATACAAATTCACTCCTATGCTTGTTTGACTACATATCCATTTAATTCCTGCAGCTGTTGGGAGATCACTTTTTGATGTTTCAAAGTCCACTCGTAGTTCATGAACCTTAGTTCAGATTAAGAACCCTGGTCTGGAACACTCCCGAGCTCATTCATGAGACTGGGAGTATTCTTTTTCTACAATACTTAAATATAAAGTGCATGTATGCACTCAGATACATATCTCCTGCTCACTCTTCTCCTTACACATCTCTACAGCTTCATTCTCAGAGGATGCGAGTGAATAGTTTCAGACAGTAAAACAAGAGTGCTTCCCCCTTTCTCTGGTGCATGTATTTTGGCACATGTAATTTGCCAGCTATTTTATAGATTAAAGGCACAGTGACAAACAACAGTAATTGAACAAGAGAATTAAAAGCAAAATTGCACAGTTCAGAATCACACATTGCTCTCAGACCTACCGTACCTCATTTTGATTGTGGCTTGGTGTTCTTTCAGCTTCCTTTTTCCCTTCACTCTCCTGCTCCTTCATCTGTAGTTCTTGGATTACTTCCTGCAACTTCTTTGTCTCATTCCCTAATTTATGAACCTCTTGCTCCTTCTGTCCCAGTTGCCACTGAAGGTCTTCTACTTTGGACTCTAGTTCATGGAGTTTCTTCTGTGTTATTACGTTAGCATCTTGTTCTGCCTGTAATGCTTTCCTCTGGATTTGCCTCTCTTTTTCCATTTGCTGTCTCACTTGCACAGATTCCAGTTTATACTTCTCCATCTCACTCACTAACTCCACTATACGGTCATGCTTTTCATCCATTTGTTTCTGTAGCTCTTTAAGTAATTCCTCAGATGGATTAGGTGTTCCAGCTTGCCCCTTATGTTCAGCACTTTGAAGCTGAGCACATAGCTCTTTTTCCCTTTCTAGTGCACTGCTTATTTCAAGAGCTCGAACCTTCTCTGACTCAAGAAGAACCTGCAACTCAGAATTACGGCCTCGTTCACGTGACAGCTGGGCAGCACTGAGTGCTTCTTGGGATTCAATTTTCTGTTGCAGATCACTTGACAGTTGTTTCTCTTCTTCCAAAAGTTCATTTAACTGTAAGTTCTTTTGTTTTTGATCTTCAAGTGAAAATTTTAAATCCTTCCATAAGAAAACAGAAGAAAAAAATGATTAAAACCATTCATATACCCTTTGCCTTATGTTAGGCAGGTTGCAAAAATGCTAGCTGTACATACTTTGCTTTTAACAAGTCGTGCTGTTCACAAATTAATGCGACAATACTCCAAATGCTGCAGATACAGCTGATTTTCAAGATAAATTATGGGTGTCTATACTCTAAAATCAGGTCATCTCCAAAAATAATGCTTTTTACAAGATACAGCTATAGGTCTGAAGTTTAAGAAGACTAACTCCTTTTATTTTCTAAAGCTGTGACAAGGAGTTTCCAAGTTAGGATTTCAAGATGTAAATAAATCTATATTATTGAACTGACTGCTTTTTTTGTCTTAATGATGTACGAGGACCCCTGATCTACATGTAGCCCTGTTAGCAGCGTCTCCTTTAATAGCTGTTCAACGTATCCTACAGAATAGAATATTTCTGCATTGAACACAACACACACAGTTGTAAAATTCCTATTAGCTTAAATGGCCTTTTTTTTTTTCCACACTCCTTTTTTCAGCTCTAGATGGTATAATGCTGCTGAACATGAACACGGACAGAAACATGAACACTCTGGACAAAAACGTAAGTCAAGATGAAATGTTGACCAAAAGAATATGCGTGCTCCTTAATGTTTCAGGCCATTTGGGAATATGGAAGGAATACCTCAAGCTCTTCTCTTCGTCTTTCCTCACTGCGTTCCATTTTAGCTTTCTCCTTTTCCAAAGCCCACTGTAACTCTCTTGATTTCTTCTGTTCGCTGGCCATTGTATCCTTGAGAACATCTAGCTCAGCTGCTTTTTCTTTAACTTCAGTCCTAAAATAGAAAAGGGTGGTTAGATCATGGCTGTCATACTGCTGAAGTAACATCAGTTACATGATACTACTTTTATCTTGTGCTTGTGTAGTAGAATAAAAACAAAAAGCCTATTTAGAAAAACAAGCCTAACTCAAACATCAAAAAGAGCTGCATAGCTCAAAAATGACTGAAGAAGCATGTCTGTTCTCCTGACTTTATAGCTGCCATGTTTCATGAGTTAGTGGCTAGTGTTCAACTTAATCCAATCATTGGCCAAAGTTCAAAAGGATGCAGGGAAAAAGCATCTTATCATGTGTCTCAAAGGATCTGTAAAAGTTATAACGCAGTCTGTACGGCAATATCAATTTGAACTGTGTGATTATTTGCTATCACTGACATTACAATACTGTACAGAGACACACCAGCCTGGTAAAGACATTAATAGTTATGGCTTTCCTGAGTGCCAAATACTTTGGTACCTCTGATGTTGGCCATAGCAAAGCAGCACTTAAAAGTCTATTTTTCAGTAGGCATATTCTACAGAAAAACCGAGACTCATTTACATTACAGGAGACCAAATTCCTTAATAAAATCAGTACTGTGATTTCAGGTGGCACAGAAATTATCACATCTGCTGTCAGTACTGAAAAGTTGAAACTGAAAGCTGTACCTGATGGTTTCTAGGTCCTTGAAGTGCTTGTGCTGTGCTTTCAGGGTTGTTTCAAGCTCTAATTTGGCCTGGGCAAGTTCATTCTTCAGCTCAGCATTCATCATTCTCTCTGAATTCAACTGTTCCTGAAGCTCAGCTGCTCTGTCCTTCACACTCCGGAGCTCCACTTGCATCTCCAGTATCTGTGACTGCTTCTGCTGCATACTGTACTCCAGCATTTCTAATGGGAGCACCATTAACAAGGATATTAGTCTAGTGATCAAACAATACCATTCAGGGGTCGGTCTTGGGTCCGGTGCTCTTCAACATCTTCATCAACAACACAGACGATGGCATCGAGTGCACCCTCAGCAAGTTTGTGGATGACGCCACGCTGAGCGGTGCAGTTGATACATTGGATGGAAGGGAGGCCATCCAGAGGGACCTGGACAGGCTGGAGAAGTGGGCCCATGAAAACCTAATGAGGTTCAATAAGACCAAGTGCAGGGTACTGCACTTGGGTAGGGGCAATCCCAGGTATTTATACAAACTGGGGGAAGATCTCCTTGAGAGCAGCCCTGTGGAGAAGGACTTGGAGGTCCTGGTAGATGAGAAGCGGGACATGAGCCAGCAGTGTGCGCTTGCAGCCCAGAAGGCCAACTATATCCTGGGCTGCATTAGGAGTGACCAGCAGGGAGAGGGAGATGATTGTCCCCCTCTACTCAGCTCTTGTGAGGCCCCATCTGGAGTACTGCGTCCAGGCCTGGGGCCCCCAGTACAGAAAGAGCGTGGAGCTCTTGGAGCGGGTCCAGAGGAGGGCCACTAAGATGATCAGAGGGCTGGAGCACCTCTCCTATGAGGAAAGGTTGGGGGAACTGGGCTTGTTTAGCTTGGAGAAGAGAAGGCTCCGGGGAGACCTCATTGCAGCCTTCCAGTACTTGAAGGGAGCATAGAAACAGGAAGGGGAACGGCTGTTTACGAGGGTGGGTAGTGATAGGACAAGGGGGAATGGTTTTAAACTGAGACAAGGGAGGTTTAGGTTAGATATTAGGAGGAAGTTTTTCACACAGAGGGTGGTGACCCACTGGAACAGGTTGCCCAAGGAGGTTGTGGATGCCCCATCCCTGGAGGCATTCAAGGCCAGGCTGGATGTGGCTCTTGGCAGCCTGGTCTGGTGGTTGGCGACCCTGCACCTAGCAGGGGGGTTGAAACTTGATGATCATTGTGGTCCTTTTCAACCCAGGCCATTCTATGATTCTATGATTTGGGTACAGTTTCCCAGAGAGAATGACCATAAGGCCATCACTAACAGTGATATTTAAAAAAAAATAGTATTTTCTTTAAATAGTAGTGTGAAAACAAACACATCTTGTACATTGGAAAACACTTCATCCTTTCCAAGAAATCACTTCAATTCTTTGAGTGATTTAAAAACTGTATGCACAACCACATTTGTATCTATCATTTGGCTTATGAGCAGTATAACAAAGGTAGCTACATATATACTCTTGACCAAATATTTGTGTCAAAACATTGAAAGCACTTACAGTTTAACGTTAAAGTACATTTGCTCACTGAACTTTTTGTTGTTCATTCTTCCTCTTGATTTACTACACAACTTGGAAAAGCTCAGAAAGCAGAAAAAATAATCTTAAAATACTCGATTTTTATAGCAATTGAAATAACTTTGTGTCACTTATGATACAAGTCATAAGAACACAGCTGACATTTAAATTTCTGAAAAATATCTCCAGTAGGATTAAAAAAGATAAGAAGTAAGTATGCTCAGATCATGAGTTGAGCATCAAAATCAGAGAGCAAAAAAAGTCAACAGTTCTCCACTTACAATTAGAACAGCACTGGCATGAAAATACGTAGGAAATACCATTTAAATCACCTTGGCTTTTTGAATCAATTTCTTGTTCTCTCTTTGGGTTATTCTTCATACTGTTCATCTGAGCATGCAATACTTGAATCTCCATTAGCAAACTTCTTCTGTCTGCATCATGAAGGCAGTCCATTGCTGTTCTCTGGTTAATAGCCTGTTAGGATCGAAAACACACTTGAAAGTAAAAACTCTGGATTTTATTAGAGTATCTATGGTGTGGACATTATATCCATTTATACATTCACAATCCACATATATTCAAAACATTTTAAACTAAGTCACGATTAGCACAATATTAAAATATTATAAAGAACTCTTTCTAATTCCCCTGCTGGGCATCAAAATCATAGAATCGGATGAACTATCAGCTTTGTGGTAAATTATTAATTTCCTCACTAATCCTTCCATGTCCCGCAGGAGAATAAGTGACCTCTCTCTGTTCCACAGCAACATTATTACTTTCTCTTCTTATAACATGCTTCATATATGTAAGCTACTTTTCCTCTTATACAGTGTAGCATAATTATAATTAATGGAATCAAACTCAGGATAACTGTTTTTATTCAAATCTATCTCCAAAGGTTGTATTTTTTCTACATCTTGTGCCTACAAAAGCTCTTCTTATTAAACAAATTTCTTCTTCCTATAAGATGTACTTTATTTTCAACTGTCTGATCTGCCACAGCTACATACATTTTTCAAAGAATTTATACATTTAAAAGTAAAAACCAACATAAATGTAAACAAGCCTTGACTTGAGTATGTTTTATGTTACCTGCTCTTGTAGCCTGTGCTCTAACTGAGTCATCAGTATCACAGCATCTCTTGTGCCCAGTTCTGCAAGTTCAGTTTGGAACACAGCAAGAAGAACATTTTGTTCCCCCACAAAAACCTGCTGAATGGCACGCAGGAGTTCTCCTCGCCAGTCTGAGTCACCTTCAGGAGGTTCAGAACTTGCATAAATCTACAACAGTAAGCACCAATTTAAACATTTAGCAGAACTCAAGGATAACACCAAGAACTGATGTTATCATGTATGCAAAATGTGTGTTTTTAGTGGAATATTGGACATCTCTTATATAGCATTCATTCATACAAATGTATACATTTTTGTACACCTGATTTCTTCTGCATGCACAAATGCTCAACTTCACCAACTTTTTTCCTCTTTCCTTTCACAACTGTATCATTTTAACAGCTGCTGGAAACATGCTGTCCAGATAAGAACTCCATACAACTGTTTTTAAAAAGGTAGTATCAGAAGTTAACAAATACAGGCATAGCTGAAGGTATCATTTGTTAACAGAAAGTGCAACATGCAGCTTTACTGAGTATTTCTGAAATCTTGGCTTGTAGTGATATATCTGCAGTATTTAAAACTGAATTATGTGCGTGCTTTATAAGGTTCTCATAAATCAGTTCTGTTTCAGAAAGAATCTGACAATATTGTTCATACCTCAGCTTCTCTGTGAAGTTGCATTTTTGAAATCAGGTCTTTCAAAGACGAGATGGTGCTTAGAAAGGCTTTCCTTTCCTCAAGCCAAGATTCTGGCCCTTGCTTAAGAGGTGGCATCTCCCTTTCACCATATGGAAATTCAGTGAGAGACAGCACCTGTACGCCTTCACGATGGACTGCTCTCAGCAAACCCTGCAATAAATACCAAAAGAAATCAGAAACATCAGTCCTGACAATAATGATGGTAGCTCACACAGACTGAAATACTGCTATTTTCTGTGTTGATCAGCACAAGGAAACCACTTATGCTTCCTCCTATCAATGACAGAAGCATCACCCAGTTCCTTATATTAGCCAAGAACCGCAGCTTATTAAATAGATGTGCTCCCCCCAGTTTCAAATGAGAATACCCAAATTCGTGCTCATACTGAAAATTGATTGCTGATGGAAAGATTTTAAAAATAAAATTCTGTGGTGCTTCCTGGCAAGCTTTTCAATTAACTTCTTGAAATTACCATTAAATTATTATTATTCAAGGCCAGGCTTGATGGGCCCTGGGCAGTCTGATCTGATGGGTGGCAAACCTGCCCACAGCAGTGGGTTGGAACTGGATGGGCTTTAAGGTCCCTTCCAACCCAAGCCATCCTATGGTTCTGTGATTTAAGTTAGGTCTTTGTCAGAAAAGGCTCCTGTTTTCTTTTCTTGTGTTGTGTTTTCTTGTGTACTGTTTTTCTTCAGTAATTAAAAGCATGATACCCTTACTGTTTATGATACACAAATTAAATTACTTTCATAACACAGTAATTATTCTACATCGATAATCATAGAATCTATACGATTGTGTAACAGATGGTGACGACACTGTCATTAATACATAGGAAATACAATAAAATACAATTAAAGAGTTAAATTTTTCACAATCATAATTGAGAACAAGTCTACTGCTAAAAAATTAACGTTTAACTGAAATTCTGTGAATATTTTAAATGAAACAACATATTCTTTTCAACAAAAATTGTGCCAGCTTCAGGCATTTCTAACAAAACACATATCACTTATCAGAAGTATTTTAAAACGTATTTGGACAGCTAACACTTTAAATGATCTAAAAGGCTCACTATTCACTAATCAAGCAGTAACTAACCTAAGCTTTTAGTACCATCATTCTTGTTCCACAATAAAACTGCTCGGCTCCATTTTACCTTAATTTTTTGAGGAAGCAAATCTGTTGAAGTTTCACCTTCATCCGGTCCTTCCGATATGGTGTCAGATCCTTGGGTCTGAGCAAGATACATTCCTTGACTCCAGTCTGATCTGGAGTCTAAAATAAAAGGAGAGAAGAACATGAAAGCTGGATTACTGTGAAACTTTGAAGAAGAGACATCAAAAAAGTATTTTTGTTATAACGTGGTTGCATGTCACCACAGTTGATTCTACGCCTGGAGACAATTTGTTTTATAGTTTTTCCATTTCAAATCAGTGACAGCAAAAAAAACAAACCAAGCCAAACCAAACACTACCCTCCCCCTCCAAAACACCAAACTTTAAAATACTATTTTAGAAGAAAAACAACTTATTTACACAACTACATCCGCTAAATGACTCTTCTTAGTATGCTTAGTCTTTGTATACGACAAGGATTGCATTAATAATTTCTATTGCTCCCGAGGAAGTCTGAACCTGCCATCATCTCTCACTGCTAGGGACTAGTAGCTTTCCATTCATCAAGATATGATAGAGTTATGTTGAAGAGATACTGGAATATATTAGAAGAATATAGACAGTCCAATCGGAAGACAAAAATTGCATCGAATATCTCGACTCAACCCAACTTCAGTCCCATCATTTTTTTCTTCTGTAACAGTTTAATAGACATGGTATGATTGAATGCTCAGAACCCTTTTTTTAGTGTAGTAATAGTTCTGCTTTGATCTGGGGAGCAGTTTTTGTTGAACATAAACTCTTTAATGGTAAACTTGCCATTAAAATGCAAATTTAATTTATAATGCTGACCATGTGAAATCTTTTAAAACAAGTTTCTTACCACTAGAACCTCCGTCTCTAGCTTGATATGGTGGAGAACGTACTAACCCAGAAATCGGGATTTCCTATATTCAGAAAAGAGAGCAGTCAGACCTTGAATAATCTCACATCCACTCTTAATAAAGGAGCTAATTCTAAGGAGCCTAAAATGATACGAATGTCTCTCTTCAGTTTCCCCTGCAATAAAAGTAATCAAAATGGAGACTAAAAAGATGGTGTTCAATAGTGTGACTTACACTTGTCCCCGCTTCACAGAGACATAGCACAAGGAAGCATCTAACAGTTGAACACACTCCCAAATTTAGATTGCTGAGGAAGTGGTTCACAATCTCACACTGACAATCTTTACATTTACACAGTTCACTAATGGTGGTTCACAGTTAGATTTAAAATGGGAATTTCTGTAGCAGAAGCAAAAGCAGAAACCACAGTACTTCAATGAATATAAAATAGGATACATACTTCTTTAGCTCGTAGACTCTCTATGACTTCTTTTAAAGCATTGCATTCATCAGTTAATACTTGTACTGCAACAAACTTCTCTCTCTTTAATGCTTCAGATTCAGAGATATGCCTGGTCTCCATGTCCATGATTTCAGCAGCATGGAGTTCTTGCATTTGCTCAATTTTTTCATTAAATTCTCTTATGATCTCTGCAATCTCTTCTGAAGAGCAGGCACTTTGCAAATCAATCTGAATTTCTGCATTTTTTACAAGGACTGGTGAAGTCTGGATATAGCTGCTGACATTCACAGTCTTGTCTGTCTGTGAAGATGTGCTTTTCCCAGTTAGAGTAAACTCGCTGGTTAGCAAATCACACAGTATTTCTGCATCTTTTCTGCTTTCAGTTTTTGCCATGTCCTTTTCCATTCTCACATAATTTGCAAGCTTCTCTTCCACTTGAACTAGCTTCTCTTTGACTTTGCACAGATCTTCCCGAAGGTGTACCAGATTTGCTTCTTTTACCTGCAAATATGGAGAATCTGAATTGCAGTTCCTCCAAATCCTTGGAAATAAACAAGACCTAAACAACTCTCTATACAGCTGCGACTCAGTTTAGTTCTGTTTTAGAGTGGCTATGATAGATGATGACAAATGTTATATCTTAAGAAATACACCTCTAGATCCACTGTTGCATTATACTGGATTATAAATCTCTGGCATTAAATGAAGTTTTGGTCTACACCAACAGCTCTATTCCACTGACAGCAGGTAATGAACAACTGTTACTCTTAGTGGCATGCTCTGCACAGGATGTTTTAGAAAATAGCAGAGGTTATAATAAATCCTTTATAATCATTTGCTTTCAATACATTATAGAACAATCTGGTTCTTACTGATAGTTCCTTCTGAAGTTTTTCTGTCTCTTCTCTGTAACTGCTCAGTTCTTCCTTAGCAGCAGCTGCTTCTTCTTTAACTTTCTCTAGTTCAAGTTCATTAGAAATTGCATTATCATTTTGCCTTTCCGTGAGTTGTGCTCCTACCTACGATGCAACACAAGGTACGGAAAAAGAGGAAGAATCTTATGAACAATCAAGAATTAATAACACTGATTACTCATGCTGATTTACTAAAATCACACATGAAAGTAAAATAGGGAAAAACAAATCTATGTTATTTCGATTAACACATCCTCTAAAAATTAAGAACCTTTTCCTTGGTTAACTCCTACAAACTGGTTACATGTGGGAGTAAAGACCATCTAGAAAGCATGGAGAGGAAGGTCAACAGCCAGTGGGAAATGAAGTCTGATAATATCATTGAATTTATAACACACATGACATTCATTCAATCTGTCCTTTGATGAAAGGTCTTTGAACCTTTTCTGGTCCAGTACTAAGTTTCATGACCTCTTTGAACTTAGGAGTTTCAGCAAGCAAGCCCAAGTTATTTAATTAGGCCCAGTGAACTACAAAGGCTTTAAATTCAGATGCAGCATAACCAGTGATGGATGTAAATCAGGACAAATGTACATTTGTGAAAGCTACCAATGGGAAATGTACTTGGAATCAAGGCAAGAAAGAAAACAACGTAAAACAAAAATCAAAGCATACTTAATGGTAATGGTCTAAGTTGCCAGGGGATGTTTAGGTTGGATAATTTCTTCTCAGAAAGGGTGGTGAGGCACTGGGACAGGCTGCCCATGGAGGTGGTGAAGTCACCATCCCTGGACATTTTCAAGAAAAGGGTAGACGTGGCACTGAGTGACATGATTTAGTGGTAAGGTGGTGATGGGTTGGTGGCTGGACTACATGATCTTAGTGGTCTTTCCAACCCTTATGGTTCTATGATTCTATAAACAAATAAAAATGTTCAGACAACCTACTATCACTCCCTTATCCATTCTGAACCTTCTACCAGAAGATTCTGCCATTCTGATTGGTCTACTTCCTTGCCATATAAGTGTAATTCACCCCATTACATGTCAATTCAAAGTAATAACAAGAAAGTATATGCTCAAAATGCAAATCAATTAATGCAAAATGAAATTGATAGTAGAGTTCATCTAAAGTAATCTTTTTCTTCCTGCAACTCCAAGAATAACAGAGAAATGAAGATCTACTCCACACAGCAAGATACTTCTATTGCTAGTTTTGTAAAGAAGTTTTGCATTCGTTACAGTCTACACACAAGGAAATGGTTTTAGTGAAAAAAAGCCAAAAGAAAATTGCATATAATTACCAGATACATCTGCGTTTCTTCTTGCTTAATGTATTTCTGAATCTCACTTCTGTGTTTCTCTTGAACCTCTTCTAGTAATTGCTGAAGTTCCAATAGCCTCTCTTCTTTCAATTTAGATTCCTGTTGTGTAGCTTTTACATTTTCTTTTTCTAGCTCCAAGCTATGATTTGTCTTTGCCAGCTGTTCCTCCACCTCTCTAAGCTTCTGTGTTAAGAGTGATAATTCTGATTCTACTTCATTTTCAGTAATATCACTCAAACCCTCTGTTTGGGGATGCTTGCTTGGTTCCTCCAGGCATTTTGAAGCTTCCTGAATTTCCTGCAAGAATTTCCCTTGTTCTTGGACTGCATTTAGCTGAACCTGACTCACAAGAGCAGCTGCGACTTTTTCCACTAGCGTTTTCTCTAGTTCTAATATCTTATTTCCAAGCATTTCTCTTTCAGCTTTTCCTTGTTCTTTCAGATCTTTTATTTTATTGTAGGACTGACACAGTTCTGAATCTTTCTCCTTAATGCATGCCTGAAGTTGCTGCAGCTGTACTTCCATATTGCTAATGGTGACCCTTGTATTTTCATCTGAAGACCTGAGCTGGGTTTGATCTAGCAGTTCTGTCATCTCACATGAGACTTCATCCGCTTTCTCAGTTTTCCTGCTGCTCCCAACCTCTGTTTTTTCCCTGTCACCTTTCATCAGTGCACACTTATACTTCTCTGTTACTTCCTCGTGCTCTTTTCTTAAAATGTTTATTTCTTGCTTTAGCTGGTTCATTTCTAACTTAGTTTCCTCAAGCTCATTCTTTGTCTGAGATGCCTCTAAATTAATACTTTCTACTTGCTTCTCCAAAGCCTCTTTTTCTGCCAGAACTGTTTCTAGTGTGTGTTTCAGACTGTCAGCATCCTCATGAAAAGCAGTGATATCTGCAGGTATTTGTTCAATATTTGCCAGTTCTTGCTGAAGCTTATCAATGACATCGTTCAACTGTTCTATTTCCTCATCATTTTTTTTCTTCACACGTTCTTGATCACTTTTCAGACATTCTACCTGGGCTTCAAGCTCCCGTATATGCTCATTTTGTTCTTCAAAAATCTGCAAAAAAGCACAACACAAAATTCATGATTAACTACAAAACCTTCAGTTTAGTCCTGTTCCCGGACTTCACAATAACAGTTTTATCACAGTTCGCAATGTCTTGTAAAAAAAAAAAGTATGTTATAAGTGAACTTCTTGATGGGATGTCCCTTATAAAGATCTAAGAGAATCAAGATACCTTCACATAGGATTGACAAAGCCTGTGACCTTAATAAACTCTATATGGACTTGTGAAAGTATCAAATGAAGTGAAAACATCCGTAACATTTACAAAGGTATGAAATGCTGAAGTTCCAGTGCTCAAAACACTTTTTCCCAACAGCTGGGAAAGCTCTAGCTTTTCCTTACTGTTGAAAATTAAAACAACCCAAGCCATTCTACGATTCTATAATTTTATGGAAAGGACATAAAATTCAAAGAAATTCATGAAAGGATGTAACTAAGCAAATATGAGACTGATGACTATAATACAGAGAAAAAGAAGCCATCTTATATCTATTTCTAATAAGAAATAAATAAGAAAGCACAAAAAATATCAAATTATTTATGAAAACTAAATTTAACAAATTAAAATAAAATCCTTATCAAAAGGAAAAATATGACAAGCAGTCAGACTCCAAACAGAGTAAGATTTATAAAATTAATCATAAAAACCGCTTGTTAAATTGTAGTAGAAGCAATATCTCATTAGATTATATAAGAACACTGAAAACTCATTTTAAAAGTCAAAATAATGGTAGAGCAGATTACAAGCAGTAGGAATCTGTGAATCTAAGTGGATATATTTTCATAATGGAATGTCTGGAGATCTGAAATGAGCAGTGCTTATACACTGGAATTGAAAAAAACCCACCAAAAACAACACAGAAGGAAATCTCTCAAGAATATTCTGAAAGGAAGAATATGAAATGAAATTAGTGATGGGATATAAAGTAGTTAAGAAGTAAAGTAAAAGGGCCTTTTACAAATATTAGGAAGAGGAGAAAAAGAAAGAAAGATAACAAAATTTATTACTAAAATAGCTGTGCTTTTCCCTTTATCTCTCAGTATTTCATTAGGTTTAGTTAGTTAAATACTAAAATAACTTTGTAATAATTATAATAGGTTTAAGAATAAATGAAAAATGTGATCAAGACTGAAGGAAGCTCAAAAGCACTAAAGAAAATGTGAACAAGGCTGTGGTTTTCAGAAGAAAAGAACACTGACCCTGCTGACTGCTATCCAGTGAGCTTAACAGCTTCTCTTGTTCATAACAGCGGAATAAAGGGCCGCATAAGGCATATACAGCTATTAAAAGAAAAGCACTTTGTGGGATGAAGATGTCTATAGGATTAAGAAAGGGATTAACCTAAGGATGATCTATTCATTTTTTAATGCTGACCTCATAAACAAACAAAGAGTAATTATTTAATGTTCTGGAAGCTGAAACAGGGTAAGAAGATGAAATTAAGAAAATGAAATTATACTACAGGAGAAGAACCAATCACTAAAATGAACTACACCTAAGTCCTAGGTATTTTCCTCATGGCAAGGAATGTAACTCCCTTACCACGGTCATTATATAAAAAGCAGAATTGTTCTAGATTCCTGAAATATGATCTTTTCTAAATGCAGTTTCTTAAATCCAATTCAAAGTTTTCTAATATTCACTGAGATTCATTATAAGTAAAAGTAGCACATACAAACTCAGTGAAATTATCCAGTCACAACTCTATTTCATTTCAGTGGATCCAATATGCCTCAGTGAAATGTTCTGCTAAACGCTGAGCTGCTGAGGAGTAAAAGAATTTTTATTATTACCTCACTGAATAATTTGGGCTTTGTGGACAAGGTTTATGACTAAAAAATTTCATGTTTTAAATAGTCAGAATGCAAAATTCTTCCACTGAAAAGATGCAATGTTTTTGCTACAAAAAATATGAGACCAGAGGCCAGTTTCTGCTATCATTTACATGAATACAAAATATGTAGTGTAACTACTGAAATCAAGTTCATTATATCTGTATAAATTGCAAGTATGCCAGAGGAAGATGAAGCTTATTTTCATGAGAACACATAACTGAAAGATACCAGAAAACTACCGGTGTTAAATCTCAATACGTAAGATGAAGATGAATCTGCTTTACTTGCTCTATTTTTTTTTTAAGAGAACACAGCATGCTGCTTGTACAACCACCACATTTCAAACTGGATTAAATACGTTGCCAACATCAGCACAATGGCAAAGTACTTATATAAACTCACAAGAACAGAAGTTCAGCTGCTAAAATCAACAGTATGTCCAACAGGTGTCACTGTTGGAAATAACTGAAGGTAAGCCACTGCAGGGAAGATAGTAGAATGCAGGCTGAGATTCAGTCCAGCAACCTAGACAACACTAAATTTTCAGAAGTACGAGAAGAATAAGGAAAGAAGAGCTTTAGACAAAAAAATGAAACAAATAATGCAGAGTAACAAATAGAAAGCAAGTATAATGTATTCACAGTATGAAAAAAAGAGGTGAAAGAGGAAAAGCAGATCAGTGTTAAAACATCGTTTGATACTGAAACATTAACGTTTTTAAATTAAAGCAGGAATAGAAGATACTGTAATGGGAGATACATTATTCATATTTTTACTATTATTTTTAGAGCTAGCAACATAAGGCAGGACTCTGAAAAAAGATTTCAAAAGTATGTACTTTGTTGTCAGTTGTGCCTTCAAGTTGCTGTTGCAGTTTTGCAATTTGTTCATGAAGATTATCTATTTCTTGCTCCTTTTCTTGCATGATGTGAGCGAGTTTCCCAGCCACTAAATGATGGTCTTTTATGGTGGCATCTTCAGATTTCTGGATAGCTAGTCCCAGTATTTCCATTTCATCCTACCAAAAAAATCCAACCCACAAAAAACCAAGATCACGTTACAGTTATACATAACATTTTCTGCATATATTTGTATGAATATTTAAGGTACAGGAACAACAAATTTTATGGAATAAGAAGTTATCATACGAGCTTTTTAGTATTTTGCAAGTTGAACTGCAAAATGCTTGAGAAAAAGAAATAATTTGACATCTTGGCATTTTTCAAGAATTTGTTTCTGAAGGGAAAATAAAGTTCTAGGCTTCTCAGTTACATAATTACCTTAAATAATTTGTTCTCTTGTTCAAGCTCTTGCAAGTGTGTAGTAGACTCCTTCCGCTGAATTTCTAGTTGCATGTGCAACTGCTGAACTTCTTCATTTTTATTTTCTAACTCCTCTCGAAATTGCTCCAGTTGTTCTTCAAGGTTTGTGACCTATGTTCAGAAAACAAGTGGTGAAAAAGGGACAACCATATAAAAAATTAAATGCTGTAATTTCCAAGCGCAATGTCTTCTGTAAAAAGAAGAGTTTGGTAGGCAAAAACAATTGAATGTATACTCAATGACATTCTGAATCACTGAATGGAATTTTAAAACACACTAAAAATCAGCTGAAATCATTATGAATATTTTCTTAACTTTGATTACAGAAATACTCTTGTAACTCATGAGCATTAACAGAAATTATAACGATAATTAGGGCTCACAAGAGAATTTCAAAGGGATCTGGACAGCTATTTCATCTGTTTAAAAATTTCATCTGCATAGTTTACTATATTCAAAAGTAAGCAAAAACAAATAATCCAAACTCTCAGTGGAAACATTACACAGACATTTTACCTCCTTTTCCTTTCTGTCCACAGCTTCTCGTTCAGCTTGCAGTTGTACTTCAAGAGGTAATTCTCCTTTTACAATAATGGTGCCAAATTGTTTCCTTTCCTCCACCTTTAAATATGCATTAAAATTAGTTACTTTACTTGTTTAATAAGAAATAAATCAAAAGGATATATTGCTTTGTTCTCAAGAAAATAAGAAAGGAGTAAATACATTATAATTTTAAGCCAAGAATACCTTTTGCAAGTTATCTGCACTGATGATTAAAGCTTGTTCCAGTTCTCTTATTCTGCATTCTAATTTCTCAATTTCTTCATTTCGTTCTTGTATATCTCTCTGAAGTTGCTCCTTAGAAAGCAAAAGCTCGCTGCACTTGTCTGTTTTCTCTTTTAGATGATTTGTTAATTGTTCAACCTGGTGACAATACAGAAAGAAGATGAATATACTGTAGTAGATTGAAAAGGTTTGCTAGCAATAGTATCAGCACTCATATTTTATGGAGAAAAAAAAATCCCTCTTTTGTCATGTAATGAAATTCTTATTCTTTAGTTGGAACAGAATGCAAAATTAGGAAATTGTAGTGTTACATCCAACAAATACTATTAGCATTTTCAAAGAAGTCATGTATTCCATGCTGTATCACTCGCTCTCTAGAACTGCCTTTGTTACTCACAGTGTCCTCAATAAAATGTCCAGCATACAGCTAGACTAGGTCCAAACACAACTGATGGACAATTGTGTGACAGGCTGGGCTTAGAGGGTTAAAAATGTGATGGAGTACATCAGTCAGGTGGCCATTCACAGGTGAGGTTCTGCAGGGCTTCATTTTAGGGCCAGTTCTCTTTTAATGTTTTCATAAATGACATGGATGCAGGACATGAAGGTATATTAAGTAAGTTTGTGGATGACACTAGATCAGGAGGAGCTTTTGACTTTCTTGAAGTTAGAGAGGCCTCGCAAAAAGATCTTGACAAATTAGAGGGCTGTGCAATTGCCAACCACAAGAAGTCCTAAAAGGACCCTCACAGAAAGGGATCTGGGGGTTCTGATTGATGGCAAGCTGAACACGAGTCAGCAGTGTGCCTTGCGGCCAGAAGGGCCAACCGTACCCTGGGGTGCAGCAGGCCCAGCACTGCCACCGGGCGAGGGGAGGGGTCTACTCTGCGCTGGTGCAGTTCTGGCTGCTGCAATGTAAGAAGTACGTAGAACTATTAAAGAGGGGCACTGTGAAGATGGTGAAGGGTCTGGGGGACAAGACGTATGAGGAGTGGCTGAGGTGCCTGTGTTTGCTCAGCCCAGAGCAGAGGAGGCTGAGGCCTCATGGTGGCTGCAGCTCCTCACAGAGCTGCTCTCTGTGACAGTGACAGGGCCCAAGGGAACGGCAAGGAGCTGTGTCAGGGGAGGGGCAGGTGGGGGTTAGGGAAAGGCTCTGCACCAGAGAGTGGTGGGCATGGAACAGGCTGCCCAGGGCAGTGGGCACAGCCCTGAGCTGTCAGAGTTCTATGAGTGTTTGGACAGCGTCTTCAGACACAGGGTTTGGACTTCGGGTGGTGCTGTGTACAGCCAGGAGTTGGACTCAGTGATCCTCTTGGGTACTCTCCAACTCAGGGATATTCTACGTTCTATGTTTCTATATTGAAAATCTATATTGAAAATTAAAAAAAAAATCTAGGAAAAATATACAACTTGCTCAAAATGTAAGGTGTATGAAAATCAGACACACACACACACAAAATTTCCCCACCTAACAGATCATCAAACAAAACGTATATACAGCATTTGCACTGCTGACAATTCTTGATTTTGTCAGTTATAACAGTTTTCCGTGACTCCCTTGAACCTACAGCTACTACATTTGTTTTAGTGGAGACAGAATTTCACTCTCAGCATCACTGGTGAAGCTCGAGTGTGCACAGAGAGATCGACTACATCTCAGGTTTTTCAACCGTGGTAATTCAGTTCCTTCAGTTGCATACCTGTGCTATGAACACAACGTCACAAAACAATGTAAGAACATGTTAAATTGCTGAAGTAGTCCTGACCATTTCCACAGGATTCTGAAAACAGAGTGGACTTCCTAAATTAATTTATACAAAAGATACGAAGTCTTTGTATGTTTACTACTAAACAACCCCAGTAAAACTCCAAAACAGCCGTCTTCTGCAGCACAGTCATCTGTTGGGGTATATTCTCCTGGCTTGTAAATGGATGTAGACTAGGTACACCATAAAATAGCTCAATTGCAATACCTTAAGAGTTATCATTTTATCTTATATATTCACTGAATACAAATAATAAAACATCTGACCTCTCTGCTTTGATGTTCATTGACAGGCTGACTCCTTTGTGGAACCTTCAGCTGTTGTTCCAGCTTCTGTATCTCTTGCTGGAACACGTCTCTCTCATGCTCTCTGTCAACTGCTTGCTCCTGGAAGTTACAGAATCATGTTGATACACCATTTGATTTTAAAAAGTATCTGAATTAATTATCTTTTTACAGTGTATTTTTTTTTTTTTAATGTGAGCCGGTATCAGCACACCTGTGTTTTGTTACAACTATGACTTAGACAAAATTCTTTCAGCTTTCATAGTTCATACATTTTGTTAAAAAAATGAAGACAGCATAGATTCACCAAGTATTATTTCACAAAACTGACGGTCTTGTTTCTCCTATGCCAGGCACACCACATGAATGGCAATAAGCCAATATTTTATTATTTTTTTCTTAATGTTTGTCTTCGATATACACAGCATAAATATAAATTAAGAATAGGAATTAACTTAGGAATTAACTATGAATATTGATGAGGAGCCAACAACAAGAAAACCCCAAACAAATAAACTAATCCCTAAACAACCCACAAAAGCTCACTGAGATTATAAATATTTATAAATTGTTCAAATTTTGAATTTCAGTTTCCCTTTTGACCAATTTCAGTTGTTATATCCCAGTTTGATATTTATGAAATGTATTATTATAGAGGAAATAGTATGCAACTGGCAATATCCAGTGAATCAGCACCTTTAAGGTTTGTCTGTTTTACAAAGTGACCTTATCAGATATATTAAAATAAACTATCTGAAGTATCTGATAAAAAGAGGAATGCTTCTGTCAAGAAACAAAACATTTTGCCGAAATCCAGAAAACTGGAATAAAAAATCAGAATTCTAATTCTGTAATTAAAGATGACTCTTCGTCTCCATAGTTCATAATTCTCCAGTGCATGCTATCTGTAATTGCGTACTGCATTTATGACAATAGGACTGGTAAGAAAAATTTTAACTCCTAAATCTTGTCATGTGACACATTAGATTCAGCATGAAAAATAACCACGTAACTGTAGAAAATGAAATAAGGCAAACATAAGTGTGGTAAGAAGTAACTGGAAAGAGCTCTCCTTTAATATTGCTTAGAGACAGATAAAGAGGTGGTGTCAGAGTGTGGTATTTTTATTATGAAACTATTCCACCTTACTAGCAGTTAAGAACCTACTGAAAACGCACAGAAATAATAGTTTTGTCCCAAGTATAAGACACGTAATAGGAAAAAAAACTGGGCAAAGGTGACAGCAGAGATAATGGTGTATGCTGAAAACACAGTATTGTTTAAATTGCTGAGACAGCCTGTAGGAAGGAAGAAACTGGGTACATTAAAGAGGCAGCTGCCATTGTAAATGTGAGAATATACACATATAACTGGTTGGGAGAAGTAGCTTAATATCTACAGATAGATTCTTAGATGCTATGAAAAAAAGTATATAAAAGAAAGCTAGAGAAATTATGTTTTCAATTTCAAAATATAACTGAAACTGAGTAATTAATTCCAACAGACCTCAGTTTCCAGGTATTTGCTGAAAAAAAAAACCCCACCACCAAGCATTTACTGCTAAACCAAACCTCAGCACAAGTGCCCACCCACCCACCTTCATGAAACACTCCTTTCACCATACTTACATCTAGAAATTTTCTTGTTTTCTCAAGTTGCTTCTCCAAAGCCTGGTTTTGCTGCCTTAAGTCCATAAGCTCGGCATTTTTTTCTTGCTCTAGCTCTATGAAACGATTGACTTGTTCCTCCAAGTCTATTTCCAAGACTTTCACTTGCTTCTGAAGGTCATCATATTCTTTTTCAGCTTGACGCTGTACTTCAATTTTTTCTTTCATTAGCTTTTCTGTTTCCTCTAGTAATTCTGGTTATAATAAAATCAGCACACACTACTTTTAGATATGAATCGTTATCAATGTTATGAAACAAAACCACTTCCCAAGGCTGTATGTATCCATGCTGTAGTCTGCAGAAGGACATGAACTGGTTTGGGTTTTTACTATTTTTCATTTTTAGAAAACGTTTTTTTTTTTTTTTTTTTTTGAGAAGTAATCCAGATAATCATTATAGCAAATTCATTCCAGAACTGCTGTCCTTTAGATAGACTTCAGAGGACTGATAGTGAAATGATATTAGATCGCTTCCACATTTAAGTTACACATAAATTAAACAGTCTTTGTGTAACTGGCAGAGAAAAGAAAAACACAGATTCAAACCATAGCTAGTCAGCACAAGGGCTAGCAATGGAAATGCAGGAAACACAATATTTCTCCTTAGGATGATTAAAATCAGACCCCTCCCAGGCTTCAGCATTTAATGTGATATGTAGAAATAATTTGAAGGAAATACTGAAAGACTTAGCAAGATTGCCAGGCAGAGGGGGAAATTACTGACCTGTAACTGGAGCTTTGCAAAAATCAATGACTGAATGCCCAATTCTGATTCCTCACAAAAATGCTGGCACATGTATATAGTAAAGCCCCAAACCGCTATTAAGACTCTTAAGCCACAGCCCATTGAAGTACATGTTAACTAACCGTTAAGGCATCCCTTGAGGCAAAATCCAAACTGTAAAGTGCAATTACATTTGGAGAGACTTTAAAACATGATTGATAATTAGACAGAAACAATACAATTTACAATCACTATAGAAGAAATATCCTTTAGGCACCATCATCTTACATCATACTGAACCGATTCTTATTTTAAGGTAACCATTGTATGTCCATATAACACACTGTTTAGATATCATAACGAAAGACTTCAGTATATTTGGAAACAAAAGCAAAAAAAAAAAAACAACAAAAAAACCCAAACCTACAAAAATATCCCTCCAATATCAACTAAGTATGTGTAATTCATAGGTGAATAAGATGATGGTTATTAATGAATTTGCTTATTTATGCATAGAAATCATAAGAAATGTTGTTAGCAAAATGTAAAACTGAGTATGAAATACAACATCAAAGCTGCAGGCCAGTAAGAATTACAAGTGATGTCAGTAAGCCAAAAGCCCAATAATCCTGATTAACAATGTCAGTACGTTTAAATCTTCCACCCAGTTACAGGATTGGCCATGCAACATACAAACACACCTGCTTGGGAAGCTGCATCGACTGCAGCATCTACTAGGCCTAGGAGAATAGAGAGAGAGAGAGAGAACAAAAAAAGAAGCAAAGTAATTTACATGCCAGCTGTAGTTTTCTTGTGATGCAACAATGTAAGAGAAAATGAAGCCAAAGAGAGTGTGGCATTTAATGACAAAGTTGTTGAGGTAACTTAGGGAGTGTGGTAGGTTATTCTGGTATGCATGATATAAGTACCTAAACAGTTTATCCTTACAGTACCCATACAGTTGCTATATTTGAAAATATTTAGACATATAAAACATAAAACAATTTAATGGGAGACATATACAAGAATCTTCTTTACAGTAAAGTAGTGACTGGCTGTTGTTAAAATTTCACTATAAAGTTTAAATAAATCAATAAAATTTACAAAACCAGAGACATAATAAATTGCCACAAACTTTTAGACATTAAGTAAATTGCTAATTTCATGTAAGCACTGCAATCCTCAAATGAATAGTACTTCTTAAATAGCGCTGATTCAGTTTTCTTCCCTTTCAAACATACACCATTAATTCTTCCTTAAGCTAATAAATTAGAAGACATTTGCTTCATGAAGGCAAATGCTTTTCTTTTCCCCTGAGTAAGCAGTTAGTTAAACTGATGTGATATTTATGA
Source organism: Pavo muticus (assembly GCA_016647715.1). Classification (NCBI taxonomy): domain Eukaryota; kingdom Metazoa; phylum Chordata; class Aves; order Galliformes; family Phasianidae; genus Pavo; species Pavo muticus. Next base: position 1,384,003 of record JACDJE010000079.1, on the reverse strand, counting down.
TGTGATATTTATCCGAAAATTTCGCCATCACCATTATTTTAATTTTTAATTTATGTATTTTACTTTCTGGAGAACTGAATAAGTAGATTTTGGTACTGGTAACAGCCCTTCCTTGTCGTGCAACTCCTGCCCCATTCTTCCTCCAACAAAGACTCTGATATAGAAGCATACCCTTGATGCCTAAAATAACTACGGGCATCATGTATAATTCAATCACATTCTGGCAGGTAACCTCATTAGTGCCTCAAACTCCGTTTCAAAAGTACTTAGACAAGTATTTTTATACCCAGGTGCCAGCTTGGAGATATTCATCTTCAGCAGTAATATAAATAACAGATTTCCATAGGTATCAAGCTTTTGTTTACTTCAAGAACATCTACAATGGCTCAACACTCATTTTTTTTTGTTCAACATCCTGTAAAGTTGTCACTAACATTAGGTACTAGGTATGAAAATATCACATTTTGCCACTTTGTATTTTTAATAATGATCAAAGAGAGGTAAAAAAACCAAACAAACAATTTCACCAAGATCACTCATTATCTTGTTTAAAAATAAGAAAACCTTATAGAAAGATTGTGGGGAATACATACGCTGCTCCACTGGCCCCGCATCTGCTCTCATGGCATCCTTCTGTCTGGCGAGTAACTCCTTTTCTTCCTGGATCTGCTGCTGTTCAGCCTCTAATTCCTGCAATTTGTTACCTGTACACAGTAGTTCTTGCTCAAGATGGTCAATTACATCTATTTTTTCCTGCAGTTGTTTTTCCAGAAATGCTTTTTCATCTGCATAACCATCAATGAGGCCTGTAAAACATCAGTTTTTAGGTAGATTTAATAAGAATTTGGACAAGTCACTGCAGTAATCTCACATGAATGCACATGAATGTTAGATACTCAGTACTTGAGAAATTCTGCTCCTGTTCTTCTCCTCTTACTCAATGAACAAACAATCAAAAGGATACCACATAACCAAAAATAACTATTTCTTTCTGCATGTCAACCTTAGTAGCAAACAAAAACTCAAAAGCCAAGAAAAAATAAGTATGTAATAAACTCAGGAAGAAATAAGAAATTTAAAATCAATTCATGTGGACAGTGCCATGCTATGTGTCTTAAGACACTTTATCCTGCAGTAGAAAGTACTAGACATGTAGAGTGCAATCCTAGAAAACTGAGGGCAAGATTCACAGATTTCCACGGTAAGGTGTGTTCTGTTATCTCTGATACCGATGGTTCTAGAGGACAGTCTGGACATCAGCTGTACAACGCCTGAGCCTTGTCAGCTGGACACACACCCCTATCTTACAGGTTTTGTCTTACCAAGCCCACTGAACCGATGTAATATTTTTTCCAATACTCAAGTGAGCTTTGCCAGTATAAATATGCAGTCTTGAGCTAACGTTAATATAGCTTGAGAATACAGGATAACTACAGATGTTTCCATTGGATTTCAACATAAAAAATTTAGAACTCCTCTGAGCACTTAAATCCATAACAGATGAAAGCTATCAAAAAGAAAATTAAGTAACAGCATGTTCTGCAGATACAGTTTGAAAAGAAGAGGCCTGGTCCTAGGCATAGCATCAATCAGGCACTGCTGACCAGTCTTTATTTCCAGACTTGGATTCAGAGTACAGAGCCACCTAGAGGGAAGAACTGCTGAAAAGTACTAAACTAGAATCATAGAATCTTTCAGGTTGGAGAACACCTTCAAGATTATCAAGTCCAACCATCGACCCAAGCTACCAACTCCCAGTACTAAACTATGCACCTCAGTGCCACATCCACACATTTCTTAAATGCCTCCAGGTATGATGACTCCACTGCTTCCCTGGGCAGTCCATTCCAATGCTTAAGAAACATTATCAACCACACTTCAAAAAATTTGAGACACTACAAGCTGTAGTAGTTACTTCCCTATAACAGCTGATGTTCACAACGAGTACTTAGCAGATTGGAGGCTGAGAGGGTATCTGGAGGTCAAACAGCACTCACACTGATCAAAAAGGTACGAAAAAGTCTTATATGATGGTAAGATCACCTGTGTTTGTTATTTTTTTTTTAAAGAGAGATGTAATTTAAGTTGTCAGCGTTCTCAGTGTCAGTGAACAAACTGATTGGCGTTAGCTTTTCCATCACATTTGTTAGGTAAGTCATATCTGATGCCACTAAAACACCAGAGGTTTGAAAACATCTCAGCTGTAGCAGCTTTTGTGATAAGAAAGAAATGATCAAAAATGACACACTTTATCTCAAGAGAAGACAGAGTACCATCAGATATATAATCAACTCAGACACTGTTTTGCATGCCTATCTAAGGAATTTGATAAGAAAATGCATTTTGGCTTTGTAAGACTATGCTCACAGCTCAGTTCAATGAGCAGAAAAAAAAAATAAAAAGAGTTGTAAGGCATTTTTGTTTCATCAGCACACAAAATGGTGCATGTCATTTAGAAGTGCACTGATTTCTGAAGACCACCAAAAAAAGGTTGAAAAAAGATGTAATTAATTCAGGAGTTATAAAGCTACTAACAGTTCCTGATTTTAGAGACATGGCTTAGAAACCTGCATTTCCGTTCCAGTTATGTGTGTCACAACTATTAATAGCATGTGAACTCATCTTGGATTATCTATTTAAAAAGAAGAGGAAAGCTGGCAAGGTGGCTTTCTCTAGCAATAAAATTTAGCTATGAAACTACTTGCTCCCACTCTGAAACAGAGAAGTCTGCTGAACTAATATGTATTATTCTTCTAATTACTATGGGCATCTTACATAGGATAGATGTTTTTTGCATCTTTTCCCAATGTCAGTTACCAATTGCTATATAAAGACAACAATATAAATGCTAGATGGAAACAAAACATTCAACTACTGAAACAGTAAGGCTGCTTTGACAATAAGGCCTTTTGACTACAAAAAAGGTATTGAATCCTTTAGATTTGTTTATATTTTTTTCCGATGTAAAAAAAAAAAGTTAGATTTCCTCGATCATAACACTCTGGAACATTAATATTTTTAATCGCTTCTTGATGTGGCTGCAAATATGCTTAAAGACATCGCTTCAAACAAAGTGTAAGTTGAAATATATAATCACTGTATCACCAAATTCAGGCTGAAGATTCCATGTTTTTATCTGTGTTTTGTGGATCTAAGTTAAGGTCAAGAGGCAGAAGGCACAAAATGAAATTCAGGAAACTACATTTAAAGATTAATTTCTTTTCCTTCCCTATCCCACTTTGAGGGTGATGAACTACTAGAATAGGCTGGACATAGCTCTGGGAAATCTGCTTTAGCTGACCCTGCTTTGAGCAGGCTTCCAGCCTGAACTATTAAGGTTCCATGACTCTAAGTTGCTAATACTTCAGTTTGATTGCACATAACAAAATAAATTAATTTTGAGGACAACAACACATATCCAAATTATTATTTTTAATAAAAAGTGATTAAAAAATTGCTAAACAGAATTACAGAGTGGTAACATTCTGAAGTTCACTAAGAAACTGATCTAATTTGAAGTTTCTTTACCCAGTTAATAAGTTAATAGGTTAGTCAGTGCAAAGATTAACAACTCACCTTCAGCTTTACTAAGCTCCAAAGCCAACTGCTCTCTGGCTTTGGTTTCTTCACTGAGACGTTCTTGCAGCTCCTCCTGATACCTGATAAACTCTGTGGCCTCTTCTTGCTTTTTGAAGGATTCTCGCATGAGCTCTGTCTGGGTAATTTTGGCATGTTCAAGCTACCACAGGGGAAAATTCCAGAGATTAGATAAATTAAATATCTTGCAATAAATAACTGTTTTCTCTCTAATAATTCATTAATAGTGGCTTAACCTTGTGAATTCTACATTATTTCACTGGACATTGGATAAGATCAACACATATTCACAGACAACAACAGGAAGACATTCTGTATAAAAGCATATGCAAACAAACAGTTCTCAGTATACTGAACTGAATGAGCGACCTGGCTAGATATGAGTTCCGGTAATTTCAGGTTTATGAGTTTACACTAGATTCACCTTCCTTTACACGAGTAAATACACATATGAGTAAGCTATCATGCACCATATGCTCAGAATAGCTAAACATAGTGCATAAAACTAGCAGAAGTTTTGATATAAATTGACATAAGTTTTTCTTCTCTTTCTCTCCTAAGCATGAGATGAATAAAGACACCAAAATAATGAATTACTGATTACACAAAATACGTAATAGCAAACGGGTCAATTACCAAGAAGACCCATACTTCTCAACTGTTAACATATACAGTCTACATCCAGTTCTCGGAGGGACACAAATACAAAGTGACAGATCTGAATGGAGCATGAGTTCTTGGTGTGTCCGGTATTCAAACTAAGACAACACGTCCACTTCAGAAAAGGAAGTAATGCATATTTCCTGCTTCTCTCCCATTTTTTTCCCTTTAATATTATGGATAACTGGCAAATATTTGTAAGATAGTAACTTTTTTGGCTTTGCTACAGATTATATTGAACAAATATCTCTGAATTTCTTCAAAAATAATGGCTTTCTGACCATCTCCACTTCAGGTCATGAGTACAATTAGCTTGCTTTAAAATCCCTGACAAAAACAGGTTAGGAATATTTTACAGAAGATTACACACAAAATTATCCATTGATAAATAAATTGAAATTGAAATAACATCGAAAAAGAATGTCTGAGTAATCAATACATTCTCTTTTATAATACACTGAATCCAAAGACTTAATTTAATTTCTGGAGCATTCCTTTTTGGATGGGCATCATTACCTTGAATAGGAGCACTCTGACAAGAGTTAAAAAATGGAACAGATGCTGCAGCACTGCAGTTGAATATCTGCACTGGATTAAAATATTTTTAAAATTGTAGAGCCTTCTTACTCTATTCTTACATTTTGAAGTTCTGCATTTTAAATTCAGAGCCCCTTCTCAGTAAAAGGAAAGAATACAACAAGTTTACTGTGTGGAGACAACAATAAAAAAAGGCTTACTGAAATGCATCAAATGCACACTAATGCAACACTAATTAAAACTCAAAAATTGTTCAACAGCTCTTTTCAGTAATTACAACTTGAGGTAATATTCCAAATAATACTAAAAAAAAAAACTCAAAAAGAAACATGAACAGTATTTTTCAAGTACAAAAATTCTCTAATGGGATCATTAGAAGCCATAGGCAAGCTTGTGCTAGTTAATGGTACCATTCAGTGCATGAAAGCTGCAAAGGAAAAGTTTTTATCTGACTGCAATGCCCTTCCCCCACTTCATAAATTATTCATCGAGAAAAAAAATGTAATAAGTATAATTGACATATTTTAAAAGAAGATTTTAAATCTATACAAATTAGTATACACCCGTGTCTGCTAAATTCCTTTTGGTAGAAACAAGAATTTTATAACTAAAGCTGTTTCAGAGCCCATTTAAAACAGTCTAGGAAAAATGCTCGCTAGCAATACATAGCAAGTTTATAGCATTTTTCACTGCATTCATCCTCTTCTATTTAAGCAGATTTAGATATTTGCTAAAAAATAAAAGTTTATACTTACTGAGTAGGGTGGTGTAGGCAAGGAAATTTTAGAAACAACTTTTAAAATGTGCCCATTTTTCTTCTGTTTGAAGTGAAAAATTGCAGTATTTACAACTACAGAATTATTCTCATCCAAGTGTTCAGTGAAAGGAAAAGGATATGGCAAAGGCACACGAGATTCAACCTCAAAAATGTCTTCTTCTTGGCCTTCCGTCCACAGAGGATTCAACAGATTAGCTGCCCAGTAGGTGCAGTAAGAATCCATTCCCAAATGCTGCTGTCACTGTCTTCTTAACTGTCACATCGGTATTTTGCACTAGCTAAGCTGCCTTTAGAAATTGCTCTTAGCAAAATGTACATGAACATGTACATTTAGGAGTCTGAGAACATGCATTGGTACAGCCAGTGACAAAGCTACTGAGAATCCCCGAGGTCAGAAGAGTAACTCAGAAGCGCAGAAATCCAAGGGAGAGATGCATGAAAACTTCATACGGTCACTCCTAAAAATCCTCCTTGGAGAAGTTTCATATGAAAAAGCAACACAAATATTCCAGTAGCAGCTGGCAGGTAATTTCCACAGCAGGGAAGCATGATTTCGTTTTACCTGAGCAGGTACACTCCAGCAGACAAGCACGGTAGCAGAACAGAAACTAAAAATGATTTTCCACCTCCCCTACGGCCAATGAAAGAAATACAGAGGTGTCCTTGTTTGCCTTCATTCCTGTTCTTTAAGTTAATTGAACAGGAAGAGCTTTCTCAGACTCTGCTCGTTTCAAGACTTCCTGTTGGTATCTCCCAGCCAAAGAGCAGGGGAGGGGCCTGATTTATTTACCTGTATATAACACCAGCAGGTGGAATCTGAATTATAATACACCCACTCCGCGCCTTGCCTGAAAGGATTCAAACTGCGCTTCAGTCTGAAATGTGTGTTCAGACAGGTCTCGAGCAGTCACTTTGAAGATGTTGCCAGGTTTCTCTCACTCTTTAAAGTTTGTTTTAAGAAATGCGTAGTGGCTTGTATGCACAACACAAACTATTAAGAGGAAAGGTTAAAAATCTTTTCTCTCTGTGATTGATTTAGGCTATTTTCTCCATTCTGCAGTATTTCATGAAGTAATTTAAAGACGTAATATACAAACTTTTGGTATATACAGGAACTGTGTGTAATTCAGTAACCATACAACAGACACTGGCAACAGGTATTGGCAAAGTCTCAGCTACAAAGTTGTGAAGGTAAAATAAATCTCCCTGATCAATTGAAAATAAATAAGAATAAGCTGCTTAGAATATATTGATTACTTTCACTGGTATCATAAAAAGTACTTACTTTAAAAACATCAGTCACAAAAATGAAATCATTTATGTATAGAACTACTATGTTTAAATATCAGCAGCAAAATATTCACAAGAAACACCAACCGTAATAGAGAATTGACCATACTTCTATAGTTGCAGCATTAATTCTTAATTACTGCAACACTTTGAAGCTGTTTGTCTGCATCGCCTGTTAACTCACATATGGGTCTGTAGCATAAAACACATTACAGCCTTTGAATTCGGGTAAAGAACTGAATTTAAAGACTGAGTTCTTCAAATGACAGTGACCTAAGAACAGACTGTGAGATACCAAGTATTTTCTCAGTGTACCTTCAAACTGAGATATACATCGTCTTAAAGTTACGCACATGGTATAAACAGCAAGATTCGAAATGTCTGAGCTGGGTACATAACTCCCATTTCAATTAGCAGAGACGTACTCCAGAGAGAAACTAAAATCCCACCATGCAAATACCCCTACAGAAAAGAAGAAAGCAACATCCATATGCTGCCTCTTTGGAAGCTATCCATGAGCCACATATCTCAAAAACACACCAGAAAACCGGAGCGCAGACTCCTTTTCTGATAGCAAGAAAGGCATGTGCTTAACCTGCCAGGTTAAAATCATAGTCAGAAGCGACAGTTGGAGAGCTTCATCTTTTTGCTGAATTAATTGACCAAAATATCAAGTGAACCAGGCACAGTTCCTTTTATACCTCTCCCTTCACATGGGTCAGTTAGATGTGCTCTGACACCTCCTGTCTCATCTCTGGATTGCAGCAAAATGTGAGTGACTTGCATGAGGAATGAAGGACCACCCCAGATGGATAAACATGCCTAAATTCAGGCATCCTTTGTAGCCCAAGCCCAACTCCCAGTGTGAATCTAAATTCATCAGTGAAGTAATGCTGAAGCAGAATTTTTGGAGTAGGCACCTGAAGCACAGTTTCAGCTCTGAAAATGAGTTTACAGATTTTAGGCACGTAAGAAAACATTCATGAGAAAAATAAAGAATAAAAGAAAAAAATTAAGACACAAAATTCAAAACGCATTACTATTAGATCACACACTACCTGATTGGAAGTTTCATTAATAGCTTCCAGAAGTTTTTCAACAGCCGCTTGCAGTCGAGAACTAATATTCAGAACCAGTTCTTCATTTTCAGGATCTAATTCCACTCCACTTTCTGCAAGATGTTGGCTCAGCAGTCCTTCCTCTGTGGCTCCTGACCACATAGTAATATCATCATCTCCCATACTACTGCCATGGTAGGAGGAACAGGACTCTGGAAAAACAGTAGTTTTGACATAGACTCTTAGGACTTCAATACATGAAAACTATGAGACATGGTTAGAAACACAAATCAGAGCATGATAAAAATATTTTGTCTTGATCACAAAGACAGAAAGGGAAATATCTTAATAATACTTAATAAAATTTACATAAACAAAATACTCAATGTGTTAACTAAAAATGAACTGAAGAGAGAGAGAGAAAAGGAGATATTAACAGGATCTTTTAGACATCCTTTCAGTATGCTTTGGATTCCTTACTCTTTGGAATAAATTGCAGTAATGACTGCAAGATTGTCTTATGAAATGTAAAAAACAAACAAACAAACAAAAACACTCTGACCATCAGTCATTCTTTCCTCAGTGCCCAGTGTCTTTAGCGTCCTTTAAAACATGATTGTTCTCGTTAGTGATGCAAAAACACCTCAGAGTAAAGGGAATGACACACGTAATTTGGACAATTCTCAGGATAAAGACTAGAATAGAGAACATCAGCATTCAGCTTTGTTATTAGTGACTTGAAAATTGATTAAAATGAGTAGCTGAACAAGCCAAGTATGGTAACTGCTCCTACTGATGGGCAATATGATATCTTGCTACTCTCAGTCTTCCTGAGGTCTGAATTGGCTTAAAGGCATTTATCCATTTTGTTTGAAAGCAGGAGTTTGCTTGTGGTATTAAACTGACAGTAATCCACCTAGAAAATACGAAATTAGCTTAATTTGAATTTATTTAAGCAAGACGAGTGAAAGCACACTCCTGTTTTAAAATCTCAGTTTCAGTATGAAATACTACAGTAGTACATCCCAACAGTAGACAACTATAGATGATAAGAGTAGTCAATGCCTATTGACTTTTTGTAAAAATCCTTAAAAAAAATTCCTTCAAATTTCAATTTTCCTATCTAGAAAAAATACTGTCTTTAAAAACAGACAAAAATTTCAATCTATTCACAAATGTGAATGCAGTTGGCAACGATAAGTGAATCTCAGACTAAAATTCATGTTCTATAACCCTTATATTTTAGTGAATTGCTTGGTTGATAGGTACATCCGAATTGTGCAATGATGAGCGTAAATCAAATAGAAAAATGAACATTGTAGAAAATAACTACAGAAATATGCAGTCTGTTGCAAGATTATGTCAGAGGCTGACCTCCACCTTGCTACAACCTCCTTTCAGGAAGTTGTAGAGAGTGATAAAATCTCCCCTGAGCCTCCCCCTCTCCAGATTAAACAATCCCATGTCCTTTATGGCACAGCATCTCCAGAAGGTTTTCAGTGGTTGCAAGAAATAGAAACGTTGTTAAATCTAATTAACTCCTCATGGCAGTTGAATACCTAACCCCCGTTTGTACTAATCCTCATAATGGTGATCAACATAATCTCTGCTCCAAGTAGTAAAACCAAATTCTCCTTCCTCAAATCCTATTTTTCCTTGATAGAAAATAATGAATAGAATACAACCCTCAAAAATAAACATGTATTTTCCTATTGTAAACTCACTCACTGTAATGAAAAAGAAAAGGTTTATAGTTTCTCCTTTGTCATGAAGTTTGCAGTTCAGCATGTCAGATGTCACGGCCCACAAAACCATAAGATACAGTGTTTACTCAGAAGTTTCAGATACAGATGTTGTTTATAAGCTCTCGACTGACATTTATGAAGCAATATCTATTTCATTTGAGATACATTTTGCGTCACTTGGACCTAAGGTCTCCGTTTACTCCCACACTTCCACAAGGAATTATGTTTAGAGGTTACGAGCTGAAAACCAACAAAAAATTCAGTACAGTTCAGTGGATATGACCACTCACTACTTTGTTCCTCATACACAGGAAACAAGGAGCTCAGGAAGTACATCAGAGGGTTTAACGTTTAAGGGATGCCAGAACCACACAGGTGACAGTTACTCTGCCCCAGGTAGAGCATGGAAGGGGCTCTTTCATGGTGATTTCTGGCCCCAGCCTCCAAACTCACTCAACTACTTTGCACAAATGCTGTTAACTTCAAATGGTTATGTTTTATGGCTGAACTTGGAACTTTACTCTCTATTCTAGAAATGAAATCCCGTGTTAGCCAATAGTCCAGTGGAGGTCTCAAGTAAGCCTCTATATGCTGTGTAAATGAAGTTAACAGTTACAAGCATGTGACCTTAATGATTCAGCTCTGTAAAATGCTGAAACAACTCAGCAGAAACAGTAATCTGAACTTTGCTTGTCAATAAACATGGGTTATGTTCAGAAGGTCAGAGATGATTTACTTTAGTGAACACTTTATTTTTCTATTATCAAATTTTTATTAGTATAAATTTATTCCTACAAATTTCCTAAACAATTTAAAAGGAAGTTTGTTTAGAACTAAGTACAACAACATGCAGTTAAAATACACAGGTAGTATCTATGTACTTCAATCTTCCAGAAAACAACAGTAGATTTTCTTAAGAGATTATGTTCTTTTGGGCCATTCTGTGGGAGTAGTGAAAATGAGCAGCATCAGTCCTGAGAGCACAAGCAGAACATTTCTATTTGAAGTAGGATTGAATACTTCAGCTGATGAAACAGCACAGTGAACTAGAAGGGCTGTCTGACCTGACAGGCAGAACTACAAGCACAGGAAGGATGCTGTTGAGATGTTTTGAAAGAGAGAGAAAAAAGTAAACTGCAAATACTACATCAGAAGCCAATTACACACACTGCATTCACCCATTACAGCCACTGCTGCTTTGAGTCTCCTTTAATCCTTACTCTTTGGTATATATTTTTTTTTCCACTTCTGACCATTAAAAAGAATATTGTAATAAACAACAGGTATGTAGACTGCTGATAGCCCAGTGCAGCTCTGTGCTAAGGGGTAATCACAATAACAGACAAATTGTTCTGTTAAAAGAATAGCGAATCCTTAGATGCATCTTTAAAACACATAAATAGTAAACATAAGAGTATTAACAATGATGAAGTAGACCTTCATTGCCAGTGGAATGGAATACATTTCCCTTTTTTTTAAGAAAGTATACTTTCATCAGAAATCTTCAGGGGTCTGTAGTGCATTTAGATAACGGTATTATGAAGGCACAATTTTATATTTTGCCCTCCCAAAGTATCAAAGAAAGTCTTCTCTGCTCTCCCATGTATATGTAATGCAAACAATTCCTATTAAGAATTGTTAATGGCAATAATTTGTGACAAGTATACACACTGCTGAGGAGGAACAGGCAAAAAGTGAAAGCACATATTGTGTAGTGTACATGACTGTGCAGAGCAAAGGGCACTAATGATGTTTTAGCCCTCTGTACAGAGTTACATATTTTTTATCTGAAAACAGTGAGCAATATTCTCAGCAAATAAGAATATGGGAGAAAACAGCAGAAAGTGCTCTATGAATGGGCGTGATATAACTAGGAACTAGCATCAGTGAATACACCAGATAACAACTCAACAAATACAACTGCAATGACCTCTAATCAGCTCTTTCATAACTGGAACACATTTCTATTTCTTTAAGCAACGTACGTTTTGAAAATCCCAATGCTTTTTACATTACACAATGAGAGCACAAAGAATACAAAAAATATTTATAAATCATCATTTTCAATATAGAAAGTTGATCTAAAATGCAATTCATATAAATCTAAAGACTACGTTGTATTACAGTAGGAGGTGATAAACTTTGAGCCTGGTCACTGTTATTCTTGTAATTTGGCTAAGAGACAGTGTAGAAGACAGACAGCTGGTTATGGCTGAACATACTACAAATTGTTTCAACATAAGCAAACTATACCCACTTCATTTCCCATCCAAAGCAAAATGCAGAAGTACTCACTTTTGAATATATTTAAGACAGAAGCTTAGTAACCCAATCTAAAATGTGGGAAAAAAAGGCAGAGCCTCAAAAATCTGAGTTTTCAAAAAGTATGTTAATATTCCTCACAAATAAATACAGCAAAATGTGCAGAAAATTAAAGTTATGAGGATTTTTAATGAAACAACAGTACTATAGAAGCATAAAAGTGCTTTTAACTTAAATACTTCAAGAATCCTTAGATTGCAGCTACACGCATTTCACTGCAGACAACCATTAGAGAAATCAGCTGAAAGAGATGCCACTGTGCTTCAAGTCATACATCCTTTCTTAACTTGCCTCCAAGCTTAATGTGACCTATATCTAAAGGTAAAAGGAAACAGTAATATTTAATAATCTATGTTCTGAATGAAAGAGATAAAGTTTGTCTTTATTTACCATTTGTATTATTACTCTGTAGTATATGTTCTCTTAATAGTGAAATGCAGTATTTGGCTTACAGGTTCTTTTGTATCCACAGTAGTTAAAATTCCAAACAAAACCAGATATATCATGTGTTGTACCCTGAACTGATCTGCTGCACACTGCAGGTCCCTAAGACTCAGGATGAATACATACACCCTTACACTGGCTTCTTTTACCTAAACGACAGTACAACAGAGTTCTTATTCTTTCCCAAAAGAGAAACGAACAGACAATATCTTACTATAATCACAGCAAACTAAGCAGAGCCTGGGAAAGTTCTTAGATACTAGTAAGCAAATAACTATACTGTTAATTGCTCCTATAGGCTCCTGCCAACCAGTACTACCCCAAACAGCCGATGGGCAAGGCTTGGCAGTCAGAAAGTTCCCGCAACTGTTTCCAAAAGGCTGCTTGCATGCAACCAACCTCTTTTTAGGAGGCTAAGGAAGTGCACAAGCATAAATACAGGCAGTCCCATGCCAGCTGCCCTCTATACACTACGTGTATTAGCAGAGATACAGCCTTTGACAGCAGCTCCCGTTCCACATGCATACAGAGGAAGGTGTCAAGTTGGTGAAAGATGACATGGAGCTACTTTTCATTCTCTTACTCTTTGTCTTTCTCAACAGGAACATATTTATTTTTCTATTTCTCAATCACTTTCCCATTCTGTTGCAGGCTTTGCAAGAGGACACTGGATATGAGTCGTAAGTGCCTGGGTCATACTCAAAAAAACCCAAAGAACCGCAAATGCGAATTGTTATGAAATAGAAAACCATCCAATAAGTACCTTTTTCATATCCCACACAGATACTAGGTTTTACTGAATCCTCTGCCTCTGTGTCCCATCCAGCTGGTTTGGAAGGCTGGATTTTCCCAGACCTATCCAGTAATACAAGAACATGGCGACCAATTGTTTCTTCCACGGCCACAGTTGTCTTTACAACCTCCAAAAGAATCTTCACGAGTTTCTCATTAGCCTTCTGATAAACATGCCTGCAAGACAGAAATTAATCAGACGTTTCATTTTCCTCTGCTTTCAAAGGAAGTGTTATCCCTTACAAACCATTGCAACTAGGAAAAAATTGGAACTGAATCAGTAAAATTAAGATTAGTTTAAGACTGAAAAACAGATAACACACAAACATTAAGAAGCACATTTGTCTTAAAAGACGGTTTTTTTTTTAAATCAAGATATGTACTTATATCACAGCATTTTTTCTAGATTCTCTTTTAAAACATTCAGAGATTCACCTTTGCCTGGTATTCATTTAAAACTTCCTCTTTTTTCAAGGTGACAACTACAGATTGCTCGTCTACAAAGGTTACAAAAGTTACAGAAAAGTTACTCAAAATGTATTATCATATACAATAATTACATTAATATTAATTTATTTAATATATGTAAAATACAATGCGTTACATACAATGCGTTACAATTTCTCTGTAGAAATCGTGATTCTATATAGGAAAGACATAGTAAAACTAACATTTGGTTAATTCTCCATGCATCAGAAAACCAGGCTTTATAAAACAAAATTTTGTTTCATCTTAAGTCTGCAAACTTAGAAATATGGTTATCTAAAATCAAAAAGTACTATTATCATGAACTTCTATCACAATAAAGCTTATAAATATTATTAACTTAAGAGCAAGAACATAATAAAAAGATTTTTTCTTTTTTTTTAAGTAGTATTTTCTTAACTAACAGTTCTAAGCACCTTTCTTTAGAAAGCAGATCTGAAGATACTTCATCCGGCTTTCTTCCTTCATCTTCATCCTCAGAGATTTGCTCTCTCACATCATTTTGGTTTTCATTTTCATTCTGAGCAAGTTTTTGCAGAGGGAGAGAAGACAAAATAGAGAGAAATCCTGTCATGCCAGAAACCACATATTCTTCTAAGAAGCAGTAGAATATGAAATTTAGAACTGAAATCAGCCGTGTGTTGTTAATAAATTTTTAGTGTGAAATCACAAATCAAGAAATACTTTTCCTATGCGGAAAAAGTTAAACTAAAACAAACGAAAACAAAACAGGAAGTCCAAGGCAGGGCGTATTAGAAAGTACTTTGTTATGCTGATTAAACAGTCCTTGTGCTTTCAGTTGTTGTTGCTATAGCAATATGAATATGAGCTTACCTGAGCAAACAGCTGTATTAATCCCCACCTACAAGCTGCTAAACTTGCTTCTGCTGACCTGAAGTAGAAATTATGTCTACCAGTACCTTAAACTCTAACAGTTCTTCAACTTGCTCCGTTCAAGAAGTACCCTACATCATTTAGGAAAGTATATTACATCAAAAACAGCTGCAGTAAAACCAAATCTTACTGGTTTTGTATGTCACAGCTGCCGACAAATCCGAAGTCCACACTCACCTCTGTTTGCGTGCTACTGTTCTGCAGCTCACGGAAGAGCCCCTCTTTTCCAGGAACAGGATGTTGTCTCAATGATTTCAGTTCTTCCAAAAGCATTCTTTCTCTCTCTGCAGCCAGGTTGTCATTCTCCATTGAGACACGCTAAGAAAGAAGTGGTACAGAGGCACAGACTAGTCTTTAAGCTTCTGAGCACCAGGGAGTCCTGTCACTTCTAATTTTTTACATATTTTGCACAGTGAAAATTCAGTCCACTTCATTAAATGGTTACAAAGAGGCTGAAAGCTTTCTAGAACTAAACTCAGTCAATAGTACTTTTGGTATCTTATAGCTTATTTAAGATTTTCCTACAATTTCTGTGCTCTTTATGAAACAAGGTGGTCACAATGTAAACTGGAAGTTTAGCATCTAAATGTCACGTGCCATTGTACATACACTGAACAACAGAGAAAAAAAGATGAAAATATGTTCTTTTAAAAAGCCTACACACAAGTTCTTTTAGAATTGCTGGAAGCGTTCATGGCTTAAACGTGATGTATAAATTCCCATGCAGTTCTTATGCATAAACATCTTTGACACACACACAAAAAAAACAGAGAAAAGCCAACAGCAGAAGTTCTAATATTTTCCATCAGTTTGCTACCCCTGACAAATGATGCAGTTGCAAATCAGCGTAGAGATAAAGGCTAATGTGTATATATATTAAAAGGAAATATTACTGGGATAAATGACATTAAAACATCTATAAAGTAGGTGAGAGGAACTGACAACTGGCACTGTAGAAGAACTGGACAACCAGAATACGAGTGACTTGCACTCTAGTTTCCCAAGCTCCCTGACCCCAAAATTAAGCAGTACAGTTCAGGTAAAGTCTGAAGGAAACACAGTTCCACTCCCAAATGAAATTAAAGAATTTTAGAATACACTGATTATTATTTCCATGTGTAACATTACAGTTTTGAAAACAAATCAGAGCAAGAAAATTTATTCTGAATTCAGCTTACTTGGCCTTTCAATTAGTCTTCAAGGATTTGAAGATAAGTAAGTCTGTAAGTGACATTTTTTTTGAAGACTCAATTAATAAGATAAATTAATGAGTTTAATGAGTTCCATTAGCATATCTGCTATAGGCTTTGAATTAGATACAGTACTCAAAGGGAAAGAAACACAGTGGTGTTTCCCACCAAACCACACTGACTTTGTTCCGTTCTAACATAGTCCATAAGGACTTCTTCATTCATGATTAAAAAAAAAAATTAAAGATTGCCAAAGCACTTTGTCCTACTTGGAATGACTTCCCCCTCCAGAATGTCTTTGGCATTAGTTGGCACCCAACTACACATAGAAATTCCTGCCAACTTCCAAAGCCTTGGTCCATTCAAGCAAAACAATTCATCTCCTACAAGTATGATTTAGATTCTATTCAAGAAGCAGCAGATTATGCTGCAGAAAAACAGAGTGGACAAACTTCTGTTCCACAAGATTGAGCTGACTAAGGGAAAAGAAAAAAAAAACTGATGGAAGGAGCATGACAACAGACACATTAACTAGAAACCAGACTAGCCAAAGTGAGTACTGAAAGCCTGTGTTCCCCTAACTTAGCAGGCTTGTGTTTCACAGCCCTCAGAACAATCACACTAATGCCAAAAGTGGAAAAAGAAAAATGGGTGGTGGGGAAGAGAGCTCTGCAGGAAGATGCAGGTACTGTTGAAATTACAACTTCAAGTGGGCATGAGGAAAAACACAGCATTCTGTAGTATTTCTAGCTGTGACTGGGGGCTTCACTGATGTCAGTGCTTGCTAACCTCCATCCTGCACAGGGCTATGTAACTGGAATGTGGCATATACGTGTATGTCTGTATACATAAGCACAGAAATGTATGTGTGTCCATGCATATATTAAAGGTGTGTGTGAATGGACACGTAAGTATAAATAAATCTGAGTGGTGAGGTCTCTTGGTTAAACCACTGTTAGCTCATTGCATCAGGCACCACATTACCTCGGCTAATTGCACTTTAAGACTCTCAAGCTCTGCTAGAAGTTGCTCTTGATTTTCTTTCTGACGTTCCATTTGCTGCATATGCCCTTGTCTCAGTAGTTCTGTTGCCTGCTGATGTTCCTGATACTGCCGGACCAGTTCCTGACGCATATCTTCCAAGCGTTCCTCATATATCAACAGCTGACTTGATGTTTCCATGTCTGATGCTGCCATCACATCATTGCACTGAAATATTGTAATTATTTTAACATTTCATGTCCAAAGACAGCTACTAGGAAAGATTTAAATACATTTTAGAAAATACTTCCACAAATTAAAATAAATATTGCTAAGGCATTAACTTCTTGCCTGTTTCTTCAAAAGCCCACATTCTCCATTTAAAAAAAGCTTTTCAAAATAACTGTAATGCTTTTTAGCTGACAGGGGCCTCAACAGAAAATGCAGTGGCAGACATATATGCCTCTGAGTTAGTGAGTGAGTGAGAGCGTATGCATGTGTGTACTGCAACACAAGTTTGAGAGAACAGCATCACACAAATCAGGAACATTATAATTCCTGATGTATTCACTATCAAGATAATACAAGAGTAGAATATTTAACTGTTACACAAATTTGGAAGAGTAATTTTTTGCTCTAGCTAGTGCCAAATTCATTACAGAACAAAATTACACTAGGATTAAATAATAGGCTGCTTTTTAACATATTTATTATAGACCTTATCCTTCAACTCATGTTTCTGAAATGCTTAACATGAGATTCAGTCTTTACATATTATTTTCATAATTTTTGTTTTCAGCTGATCTTCTTCATCACAAGGGACTCTAACTCTTTAAACATGATTTTTAATCTGTTCCATGCACAGGCACTAGAAAACAATCGCTTAAAAGGTCTTCTTTACTTATTCACTTTCTTCTTTACTATTTGCTTATTTACTGCTTGCAATACAGTTTTAACAAAAAATGGAAGAACCTGCTTTCCCTCAATCAATGTCATATTCCCTTCCTCACACCATAGCAGGATGCTATAATAGCGCAGTAGAGTATCAAAAAGAAGGTAGATAATTTGAGATCTAAAGTTGTCATACCTTTTAAAGGCAAAAGAAAACATTCCAATTTTCATCTTAATTTCTTTCTTTGGTGCCTTCACATTCAAATGGAACTATATTCAAATATGTTATTCAAACGTGTTATTATACTTTACCTATCTTTTTTCAAACACTCACCAATGTTTCTTCTGCCGTATGCCCTTGGACATGGGAGAAAAGCCCCTCAGAAGTCACTGATTCATGTGTGGTCTGTCCTAATACATAACCAGACTTGCTGTTAGAACAAAGCTGTTCTCCAAGCAAGCCCATCTCACCAGACTCTTCACTGAGTTCCTTGCAAAGTGATTTCAATTCTTCATGTTTGCTTTTTTCAGTTGCTTTCTTAAGAGGGCCATCAACCTCTTCTATGCTACATTCCCTTTTCATTTCAAAACGCATTCCCTGTTGATGCACAACTTGTGCTTGTGTTTCTTCTTTCTTCTGCCTAGCAATTCTTGATAATTCACTCTGTTTGGCAAATGCTACACTCAATGACACAATTACCTGAAGAAATAAGAAAAATATGCATTAATTTATACTTTGTAGTATCTCTTGCTGCAGAAGAAATCTCCCTATTTACCATCAATAATATAAATACAAGTACTAAAAGTTCTGATCTATGATTTTACTATTTTTTAAATAGAAGCAAATACAAAGGTAAGAGAATATAGATACTTTGCCAATATTATGAACAGTCATATCTTAAAATATAGACATGCAGTGTTTAAGGCAGTCTAATAAATTGCAATGCTATTTTCAATTAAAATATATTTAGCTGGGAATTATCCAGTTCTCTTATATATGTATGTATGTACGTCTAAAATAGTCTAGAATCTATAAGGTGAGTCAGAGAAACATAGCCATGCTAAGCTTCCTCTATCCGTCCAAGCATCATCCATGAATATTCCACTGACGCTGATTTTGGGCAGCAGTGCCGTGCGCTTGATACTCAGCACAGGTATTTACTTGACCAGAAGGAAACTTCTACAAGTAGCATAAAGTTGCAGTTTCAGTTACAACAGATTGGTAACCTTTTCGTTGCTAAGCATCTCCGTTTAATACAAATAACCCCTGTTTTCAATCACATAAGCAGCTCTTTGCTAGATGTAGGATAGCAAATGAGATAGATGAAACTTTTACTCCAGAAATTTGGACTGCTTAAATGAATGTCATCATCTGGTGCCGCCTATAACATTTTTCTTAACTCTGATCACAAACCTTTTGAAGAAGCATTCTCTTACTTTTTACCAATTTTCAATTAATACTGACTTAATTCTCTTGCTTTTATGTCATCATATTGGCATAAATGCATAAAAAGCAGGGATAATTCATTCCACAAAGAAGTGAAAACGTTTCTGGAAATCAAATAAGGAGTAAATCCACTATGATTTAATATACTCTTATCTGTAAAGCCTAAAATTCAAGAAAGTCACCAGATCCTATAAAAACTATGCATTTTACACTATACACTAAAATGCACAGTATGATCAGAAAATATGTGAAACTGTTAACATCTTTTGAACTGACCAGCTATTAAGCTTAAAGTAGCAAGAAACCCACTCCCTAAGTCTCGGGATTTTCTAAATAAATTTAAGTAATGAGAATAGTTGTGTGTCATCTGAGTTCATTGGAGTTTTAAAAGAAAACACCACCCTGCACATGAACAGATATTATGTGGTAGGAACAGGGCACTAGTCGAAGGACTGGCTGGGTACAGATGAAAAGCCATGAAACCAAACAATAGGTTTGGTGGACACACCGAACACACTGAAGGAATCCCATAGTAAAGAACAAACAAACAAACACACACAAAGAAACAAGCAAAAAATCCCCAAACACCCATACAACCAAAATGTTTCAGAAAGCTTATCGAAGCTTATTGACTTTCATATTCAGAATCAGAAGGAATAAAACCTTTGTTTAAAAAAGCAAAAACAGAATTTATCATACAGTATTGCAACTGTATGAACTATCAGGAACAACAAATAAAAGTGGCAGTATTTTAAAGCATATTTTGAAGTAACAAAATAAAAGCAATACCTTTGCTATTTCCTCTTCTAATCTTTCCTGGTACTGTTTTTCTAGCAATTGTACAACATCCAGATCATTTTTCATTTCAATTTCATTAGCAAGCTGTAAGAAAAACATGAAATCTCAAATCATGTATTTGCACTTTTATTTCATGATTTTTAATTGCTTTAAGAGATTATTTTCCCCTCAACTGCCTCATCTTTATTTCATATAAACAACAGAATTTTGTACCACAAAATAAAAGAAAGGGTAAAGGACCTTCCCGCATTTCTGCGCCAAAATAATTTTAGAAGTTGACTTTGAAAGAACTGATTTTCTAGCGCTATTTCAACTATCAAAATGCAGAGGAATCAAGAGAGAAACCACAGGATCACAGTAGAAAACATCACTGTTTTTCAAAGTAGAGAATTTCTGAGCCAGGTTTAAAGCAATACTAGAGGAGGAATGTATGGAGTCTCTTCCATTTGCATTTGGTTTCTAAGAATTTCAGGAATTTCAGGACTATTTTTTTTCAGAATTTTTTCTAAATTATGCAGTCTATACTTAAAAAGAACTAGGATTTCACTTAAATATTTTTTTCCATAAGTAGCCTTTAAAGAAAAGTCTCAATACTTTAAAAACTCCTGAAGAAGTCTTTGAACACTAATTTTTTTCCACTTTTATGAGTGAGAAGCAGTCCAATCCAAAAATCTTGTTTCAGAGAATCAATACAAAATAAAATTAAAATGGAAAAGACAGGACCAATAAAGCAAGTTTATGGCTTATAATTTCTAGAAATAGTTTTTTTTTTTTTTTTTTTTTTTTTCCCCAAAATCTCTCTCTTTTCCTATTTTCTCTAATGTGGACTGTCAAGTATAGAACATAGTACTGAGATGAGATAATTATTTTATTACTATCAAATGTTAGTCAGTATTTCAATTTCATCTGATAGTTCATAGCGTCTAAATTATATCCACTGTATGCACATTAGTTGTCAACTGAATTATAAGGTACCTCCAGTGCTACATCTGCTCTTGGCTGATGAGGATTTTCAGTGCACTTCACTTTCCTGAAGGACTCTTTTAGCTTCATTTGTGACTCCGGGGATATACTAAGAAGGCAAAAGAAGCAGAGAGGGCAGGGTTTAAAATAAAATGTTTCAGTATACATTATCTTTACTTCTATTCAAATATGCATCTACATGAATATGCATATGCACCATGCACATTCAAAGACCAGTAACTGCAAATATTTTCTTCACAACATCTCTCTCCCCATGTCATTAATTTCATGTACTCATACTTCATAATTCATCTGCCTTCCATACACCAGGCTCCATCAGTATAAGACTTCTTAACATCAGTTTTGCCAACAACACCCAAACAACTGTTTTGCAGCTACTTGAGAACATGTTGTGCCCAGTGACTACAAAATTAAAGTGAATACTACAGTGCCTGTTTGAATCATTAGGATTTGATTAGTCACTCATATGACTCAGTAAGAAATGGCATACACATGAAAACAGTAAGAAATCCAGTATGATTCAGTTTATATTTAAATATCAACATGTTGAAATATATTCAGCGCTGCAAATCAGTAAAAAAGACGACAAAACAAAAACATGAAAACTGCAGTTCCCTTTTCACCATCATACTGAAAAAGACTTAACAGAAATACATTGTCAAAAGGGTAAGATACAGTATCAAACAAATAGAAAAATCTCTTTGTGGTCTGCTAGCACAAAGAAATAAATAGCTTGCTAAGAGATAGGGTGGAAAACAGCTTGTTAGAAAGTAACTATTGTCTGTGAGACTTACAGTCTTTATCTACACGGTTTTACAAAAAGTTTTTCGTTTGCTCAAATCTGAGTTAGTTTAAAGAATCCTGAAATGGGAGTCCAGAATGATAATTTTATAATCTTTTCCATTTTTAGCTACAAAAACTAACCCAATATTTTTAGCATTCGTGTTAAATTTGATGAAGAGCAGAAATATATTTTAAGGAATGAAAAGAACACTTTTGTAAGATAGAAAAACAGAAATAACTGAAGTAAGATATTGTAAGATATTCTTACAAATAAGGGAAAATCAGCCACTTGAATTTTAATGGTTGAAGGAAAACAGTTTTATCTTCATTTGTCTCGGCCTCTAAGGATTCATCTTACCACAGTCCTTCGGCCTTTTTAAGAGTGCTGTGGTAAGTGTATCAAATAATAGACAATTTCTAGAAAAATATAAACAACTGCTCCTCCCTCCTAAATAACATCTCTTATTGCTACTGTGACTCTTTGTTTTCCCTTTACAGTCAGGCATTGGCTGACAAACAAACTTTGACAGCTCTCCCTCAAATAAAAGTACAGCAAGAGAAATGAAAAACGCATAAATGCTGAACAGATTTGGAGTACATCAAATGAAACAAATGAAAAAACAGCAAACAAGAGAGGACACTGAACAGTTCACAATCAAAAGCACCCACCACTCCCTGAACACACCCACTGATTCCAGTCAAAGAATCATCATCAACAACAGGCTCTGCAGGTGTCAGGATTCCCCCCAAGGAACACTACTTCTTTCAGGTTGGAATGGACACACTGGCCAGGGCCAGGAAGAGGCTGATGAGCATGTCCTATGGCCCGTGACTTGGTGAAAGCCAGAACCTGCTAAGCTGACCTCAATTCTGCCACAAACTTTATTGCTATATATTCTCCAAAAACTATTGATTCCATGCAAGTATGCTAGAGTACATACAATACAGTATAATGACAACTACATTGCCTGGAGTTTCAAGGGTGGTCAAGTTTTCAGTGGCCTACTGAGCTGGAAGTTTGGAACTTAGAGCTAAAATGTTCATATATGTGAAGTGATGCTTATATATTACTCCAATTAACGATCTCCCTCTAGCACTATAAAAATATATTACAACATTTTTTACAACATTTTTTAATTCTAAATGCTGCATTATGTTGTTCACAACATTTATGTAATTTCTTGGCAGCAATCAACATCTTTTGAAAGAACAAAATAATATGAGCGATGTGTTCATATATAATTTCTCAAATTTCAAAGCAAAACACATAGCTTTACATGACTGGTTATTTGGAACACTTCCGTTTGTGTGAAGTACAAAGTTGTAAGCATTGAAGAACTGATTATACCTTGTGTAGTCAGAGGATACCTCATCACTCTGAAGCTTATCCTGTAAAAGAGCGATCTCTGCTGTGTACCTCTCTTCACTTTCTTTCAGTTGTTGCTGGAAATAAGACCTGAGGTGCTCCACCGCTTGAGCATGTTGTTCTTCAAGTTGTGTTTTAACATTCTCCATCTCCTTCCAACAGTGCTCATGAATTTTAGGATCTATATGCAGATTATTTGAATATGGAAAAGGGAAAACAAATATAATAGTATAAATTCATTCCCATCCCAAGCTCTTATCAGTGATGGAACTGAATAATTACACCAGTTAAAAATTTATTCATATTAATTTTTTTCCATCATAGATAACTTAGTCTTCCATTTTGCAAAATTGAATAAAACCTCCCTCTCCTGTTATTTCTTAAGAGTAACAGAACTCTAGCTGTGGAAAACCAAACAAGAACAAATCAAAACTGCTTCATAGAAAGCAATTCAATTAAATTTTAGAGATTTAAGAAAAGAATGGTATCATACTGTAAAATCTGCAAAAAGCTCTTACATGATTCAAGATGTTGTAAACTAAGAGTCAGTTAAAGGTTAGTCATTCTCTCTTCTCTTGCCTTCTTTGAATATGCATACATTAAAAACAGCATATGCATCTTTTTACCCATTAGGCTCTGTGAAGAGGCATGCAAAGATTCCTTTCTTGTTTCCAGATAGTTAGATTCCTCTTCTTTTCTTCTTTCAGGTTCTGAAGACGACAGCCACGGTTCTTTGACCTAAGAAATAATCAAGTCAATACAAAGGACAGTAATTTGCACAGCAATAACACAAAAAATATTAACTGTATTTATAGACATATAAGAAAGGTCAGTGGCCAATACACAAGAGAATGTAACTGACATAACAAATGTGTTTCATTTTACAACTTGAATGATCAAGTATTCATTTGTAGCTAGTTGATCAGTCTGTTTAGACTGAATGGAAAAGGAAATTGGGTCCTTGGTGAACAGCAAGTAAAATAGAAGCCAGCAATGCTCTAATAAGACAAATGTCCAGCAGCCCCTTGGGCTGCATTAGAGCATTGCCATGAAGATGAGGAAGCTGGTATTTCCCTATCCCATTGCTGTGCTCTCCAGCACAAGAGAAACTGAGTTCAGCTGAGGGCTATAAAGGAGATGAGGAGCTTGGAGTAATTGTTTTATAATGAGAGTCTGAGAGAGCTGGGTAGCCTGGAAAGGTTGCCCACTGGAGTTGTGTAGTCTCCATCCTTGGAGATACTCAAAACTCAACAGGATATTGTCTTAGGAAGCATGGTTAAGTTGACTCTGCTTTGTGCAGGGGTTGGAAAAGGCAAACTCTAAAGATGCCTTCCAGACTCAGGCCATTCTACGATTCTGTGACACAGGCAGCAGTCTTCTCCATTTTATCTCACCATACCATTGCTATGTTGCTCAACCAGGATGCATAAACATGATTTCAAATACATTCTTTCTTTCAAGAGGAATTCACAGAACAAAAACAAATTAAAGGCCTGTAGACTGCAATACTATAAGAAGTTTACCTGTTTACAATCCTTCATCAACTGTGTTTGAAGTGCTCTTAGCCTGCTGTATTCTTCCAGTATCTTATGCAGAAGTGCTTCCATATGTTCTTGCATAGCTAAATTAAACAATCATCAGGGAATTAAAGCAAAATATAATGAACATTTTATCATAAACTTTAATACAATGTATTATTTACAAGTTCTTTGCTGAACAGTTATTCAATATAGATAACACATTGAAACAAATGGGGCATCTCCAAGTTTTAGAATGTACTTTTACATAGTGTTGGTATACACGATTTTTTTGGTAGAACTGCTAGCTTCTACAGAAGAAGAAAAATATAATCACTTTTTTCACCATTTTTTAATATAAAAACAGCACATGAAAATATTCATAAGAAAAGTTGTTGAGAATAGTGAGGAAATCTTTAAAGCAGCTATTGAGGCACCTATTAGCAGCTAAATTAGCATGTGAACAGCTAGTATGATAGTACAACGCCATTACCTTGAATTTGACCTCTGTGAGTTGTTAATTCCACATCAAGGTTTTCCTTCTCAGCAGCAGGTCTATTGAAAATATCCTTTCCCTCATCACCAGCTTCTATGACAGTTGAAGATTTTTCATTCCAACTATCACAGAAAATCTGCGCAACAAAAGAAACATAGAAAAAAGTGAAGAATTGTTTATTAGTGTATCAAAAACCATGGAAAAATAGTGTAATTGGTAGCTGGTACTAGAGCAAAGGCTAAAAAGATTCTTCAACTTTTGATCACAATATTTAGTTACTGAAAAACACTGTACTGAAGATTAAGACCAAGTAAAAGACAGAAGAATTTGCTGTAAAGGACATGAAACAGTTTAGGAAAAAAATGCAAAAACGTTTGCAACATTATTTTAGAAGATCAGTTTGTATTCAGAGATCAAGGCAAAAAGAAAAGCTGCAAAGAAAACCTGCTAAAGATGATGCATAAAGCAGGGTCAGCTAGAGCAGGTTAAAGATGATGCAGAAAAACACGATGACTCACTGTATACATAATTCCTCATTTTCAAGTGTTAGACTAAAAAAAAAGCTTTTAGTTAAGTCTTACCTGTGTGAGCCTAGAACATTCCTCAGTTATAGCTTCATTCAGCTTTTCTATAAGTCTCTGAGAAGATGAGACTTCATCATCTATGAATACAAATTGTTCATGTTATTATTTTTAAACACTTGATGCACAACAATTTTTCAAATGGCTTCATGTGTCAATGAACTCTAGAAATATCAAACATTACTCAAACATACAAAAGAGCACAGAACTTATTATGCAAAAAAATTACACGAGGGCATATAATGGAGTGACAGAAAATAAATCTGGTAACATAGAATCCCATGGAGGAAAAAAGCAAAAAAAAATGCTCATGAAAGTAGTATCAAAAAACCTTACTTAATAGGGCAGGAAGCCAATTCATAAATTTAAAGACCACTGAATGAAACAAGCTTAAAAATATTTTCATGATGCATTTGTTTAATATTGTAGTAAATAATACAAATGGAAAGATGATTATATTACATCGTTCCTTGCAATTAACTGTCCTAATACAAACAGCAAAACATGAGCTGTAATACTTTCCATTCCTATTTTTTGTATTCTTTTTATCCTTTATTTAAATATCCTCAGTAAAAGACCATTTATAATGGGGAAATACTATGACAAAAAACACTGTAAAATGTTCTTCAAAAATAATGTATTGGACAGCCATGTGCACCTTCCCCCCAAACTCTTGTGCTCATTTTATTTTGAAGACACTATCTGTATTTCCTATAAAGAGGTACATCCTTATGATTTTCTCAAGTTACCTGCTGGTTGAATTTTCATGGTCTGGAGCTCCATTTGATGAACTTTTTTAAGATCATTCATCTCTTGTAAATGACTACGTATAAGCTCCTCTTTAAGACTGCAAAGTTCACTCTCTTTTTCTTCTTTCAGGTGCTCACGGACCTGGTCTACATGAGCTGAATAAACCAGGGAAAGGCAAATGCGCTGTGCTTCCATCTGTAGCTGTAAATCAGCCTTTGAATAAAAAAATACACACTTTACAAAGAATGCAAAAAAAAAAAGAATACAGAAATGTCCAGTCTTGGTAAATTTCTGAAACTAATACTTAACATGTTGAATGGAGTGCTGCATACATGTTATATATTAAATAATTTTAAATATGCACATTTTGGAAACTTGAACTATCACAAAGTAGTTGAGACACCTTTTCAACTTATAATAATAAAATAATAATAGCAATAAAAAGACAAATTAAATAACAAAACACTAAATGCTTCAGTTCCTGTCTTGGGCAAGAGAGCTGCAAGCAACAATGATCTTTACACGCTGCACTTCATATTGAGAATACAAACTACTTCCTCACAGTTACTCTATGGTTGAGAATTTGTATGCCTGAGATTGTTTGAGAGCAGATTATTTTCTATGGAATCGCTACAGAAAATCACATTTAAAAACTGTACTTTTGTTTTGTATGGCACCTTATTTGCAGGTGGCATGGTAAGTGCCAAACAGGAGACTGTCTGCTTACTGATTTCCAGTGAAATGGAAAAGAAGAAACTTAAATAGTTATCACCATCAAACTGATGAGTCTGCTATGTTACCTCAGTCTATCTGTGGATAAGGACAAACGTAACAAACACACAAAAATTTTAAAAAATTACTGAACAAAGCAGGCTCTGCTTTGAGTGGGCTTTGGACTGGATGATCTCCAGATGTCCCTTCAAAGTTATGTTATTCTGTACTACAGACTGGAGTGGCAGAAACCTAGTTCCTGCTACGAGGGACACTGTTGATGTTAAATACTTCGGGTAGAACGGATTCCCAAATAACCTAAACTGCTCCAGCAAGACTACCAGTGCTTGCAGACTAAAAGCTGATATCAGGAGGAAGGCTTGGCCTTTATGTTTTTTGAAATCTCAGCTGAGAACCAGACTATTTTGACTGAACTGAATAACAAACTTCAGTTAAGACCATCTTCCCACATCCTTTAAAAATCCATATCTCCCTTCACACTCAGAACAGTACACATTACTTAAGAAGTGATAACCACACATACACAAGAAATTTGATAGAAGAATATTACTATTTGACAAGTCTGATAAAAGATAACTGAAGAAGTCAAGAGTTTCACTCTCTCTACATATTGTTTACTGGAGTACTTGAGCTGAAAAGCTAATCATAGATGAAAAAAATGTGTTTTGACTAAGTTTTCATCACAAGTAATTAATTCCACACTACATCAAAAGATGAAGTACTCTAGGTGTCTTCTTCTCCTTATTGTTTTGTTGTCGTTGATTTAAATGAATATAATTAAAAGATATTTCTTTCACCGAAAAATAGCATCTTTCTATATATTGACTACAGTTTATAGGTCCAGTCATTCATACAGTAACTTAAAACTATTAGCCACTCTCTGTCACATACTCATCATCTTGCACATGCATTTTAAAGCAGTTATAAGGCAAAATATGATACAAGTTTCCAAGGGCAAGCTCCTAAAAGTTGTTATAGGTAAATAAGTCTCTCTCCACAGTTTTATGTAACATACCTGTTCTGATTTTAATGTATTCACTTGCTGCTGAAGATGATTATTTGCAGTCTGTGTAATGGCTATTAATGATGTTTCATCTGTCAGCCTGTCTGTCATCTCATGCAAATGTTCTACAAAGGCTGGCTGTTCTGGTTTCGACATTTGCTGAACTTCCTGTACTTTTGTAACCCGATGACTGATAGTTTTACCCGAGCCCAGATTTTCTCTTACATTTACTCCTTCACCAACTTCATTGCTTGGAGCAGATGTTTTATTTCTACTTTCACACGCTGGACTAGCAGTCTCTAGAGCTTTCCCTTTAAAGCATTTTGTCTTAGGTTCAGTATTACTAATATTTTCTCTCTTAGCATGGCTAATTATAAATTCTAGTTCTTTACATTTTGCTAGAACTCTCTCTTTCTCATCTTTTAAGGATTTAACCTTTTCACTTAAAAGACAAACTTCACTATGCTTTGACTTCAGCTGTTCGGAAAGATCAGAAAGTCTCAGGGATAATTCCAGTTTCTCACGCTGGGTAACTTCAAGCTTTTCCATAAGTTCTGTTGCATCTTTCTCAACAACTTCTCCAGTCTCATGCGTGTCTGCCCTAAACACCTTGTTTTCATTACTCTCCTCAAAACTGGAAGTTCTACTTTTAAATAAAACTGGTCTATTGCTTTGCAGATGATGAAGCTCTTCACTCAAAGCTTTAAGTTTGATCTTGTATTCGGCTTCCAGCTTATTCATGTTCTCTTCTAACACGTTCTTTGCCTTCAGAAGACTTTCACATTCTTTCTGCAGCCCTCTGTAATTAGCTTCAAGTTCTTTCTCAGTAGACAAAAATGCACTCTTCTGCCTTTCAGTATCCTCTTGGAGTTGAATATTTTGTTTTTTAAGCTGCTCATTTTCAGTAATCAAGTTTTCTATTCTTTTTTGTACATCCAAATTTTCTGCCTTAGAACTCACACTGTCATTCAAAATGACATTTTCTTCAGAGATTACCAACATGCTTTTTAATTTCTCTTCAAGAGTTTTGTTTTCCCCTTGAAGAAGATTATTCTGTGTTTCAAGTTCACTACATTTGTTTTGAAGGCTATCTTCTGTCTCCCTCATTTGTTTCTGCATCAATTCAGTTTTAAGCTGCAGCTCTTGAATTTCTTGTTCAAGAGTACCTTTTTCCTTTTCTTCTTGCCTAAGTACTTCAATTTCTTTCTGCAGTTCATGGATCTGAAGTGTCATTTCTTCAGATTTAGAATTTACAATAGACTGCTGTAAATCTTTAAGCTTTGAAATCTCTAACATCAGCTGGTTTTGCTTTGTGATTAAGTTGTCCTTTTCAAGCTGCATGGCTTCTATCTTTTGACTCATTTCTTTTTTCACTCCATCCAACTGCTGCTTATGGTGCATATTCAAGTTATCTTTAAGGCTTTCCATGTTCACCATGTGCTCTTTTTGTAAGTCTTCTTTAAGTCTGGAAAGCTCCTCTTCATGACTAAACAAAAGCTTTGTCCTCAGCCTCTCTAATTCTGCTTCTTGAGATTCTGCCATCCTGTCCAAAACCGCATCCTTCTCTCTTTCTAGCATTTCAAGTTTTATTTTGTAATTTGTGACTTCTGCCTCATGTTTTAGTTCCAATTCCTTCCTAAATTCTGAGGCAGAAGCCAGCTGAGTTTTTAGATCTTCAATCACAAACTGATATTTTTCAGCTTCATTCAACCTACATTCCATATCCATTATAGTTTGTTTGGCTCTTTGAACCTGCTCCCTTGAAAAATTCAGTTCTTGGAAAAGATCTTCAATTTTAGTTTGCTGAAGAGACTTCTCTGCTGAAATTACTTCCATCTGCTGTGACAGCTCTTGCTTTATTTTTTCCCTTTCATTATCAGCATCTTGCAATTTCACATTCAGTTCATTAATTTTAATATTCATTAAATGCATTTGATCTTTATTAACATTATCACTCAAACACAGACTTGAAGTTTTCTCTAATTCTACTTTCTGTTGTGCAAGACGTTGTTCAATTTCCACTGCATGCTGCTTAATTAATTCTTGCTTCATTTGTACAATCTGCTGGCCATGCATTTCATCTAATTCAGCCTGAAGTTGTGCCAGCCTCCTTTGTGTTTCTAATTCCATTCTTTGCACAATGTCAGCTTCAGACTGGCTGTCTTTATAACATCGTTTCTGTAGTTCTTCCACAGTTCCCATTAATTGTTTTATTTCATCAGAACATTTTCTTTCTTTCTGTTTGTAGGTGGTAAGTTCAATTTTCATGTTACTTATCTCCAGGTTCTTTAGTGAAATTTGTTCTTTTAATTCTTCATGCAATTTACTGACATCTGATAATTTTTCCTTAAGCTGAAATGATTTTTTTTCTTCTTCTTTAAGTTTTGCTTCCAGCTCTTCAACTAATGCCTCTTTTTCTTGTAGTTTATTCATATCTTCTTCCTCATTTCTTTGCTTTTCCTTAAAAAAAGGAGCAAAAACAATTTTAGTTCATTTTCTGAACACACTGGAACATTTATACACTTAGCTATTGAAACATTACGTCCTTCTTGATAATATCATCGGCTAGAGATCATTTATAAAAACTAAGTTAATTATTTGTTGCCTTCTCTGGAAGGATTTCTGTACGTTTGGGATATGTGACTTTTTCCCTTCATATGCAAAAAAAAAAAAAAAAAAATCCCAACAAAAACAAACATATAAAAAAACCATTTCCATTTTTTTCCAGTTGTGCTATGTTATTCCAAAAGCTATTTTGCACAATTTCCTGAAAGCTTTGCTTTTTTCTCACTTTCAATGGCATTTAATTTTTTTTAGCTACTTCTAAGCTTCCAATTATGGACAATATTAATGTATATAAGAAATTAATTCCTCATGACAGAAGACTGTTTAAGTAAGTTCTTTTTAGTTTTTTCTAACAAAATATCGTTTAATAAAGGCATTTTAATGTTCTGTATAGTTTCAATGATTCTTGTAAATTTTCTGCAGTTTTTAAAAACCTGATACGTACTGTTGACATAAGCACTTCAGATGAAAATTCTAAGTAAATAATGTGTAAGTTAATAGATGTGGCCCTTTCAAGGGGCAAAAAAATTTCAGTGGAACTACAAAATCATGAAAAGGAAACAGAATAGCAAAGATACGTTTCTGATAAGGAACATACCATTTCATATGTTTTGATTATGCCTTGAAGATGTGTTATCTGAACTTCAAATTCTTCATTTTTCTTTTGGTAGTTCTTCAGTAGACACTCTTGATCTTCTAGCTGTTGCTGATGTGAAAGTATCTGTTGCTTGGCTTGCAATAAATCAGCAGCTGTGCAACTGTGGCTGGTGTTCCTCAGGGCTTCACTTGCCTGTAACTTGTATATATTAAAAAATATATAAATAAATCAAGATTATAAGAAATATTTTGATTACAGAGACAGCTATGATTTTCACTTTCTTATTCCACTTCATAAGCACGAACATAATCATAAAATTTTAGAAGATCTCTTACAAGGAACTGAAATATTATTATAATCAATAAAAATATTTAATATTAAATTCTTTTATAGCGAACTAGCATAGGACAGCAGTATTTCAGAAATATCTCAAACGGTAAGACGAACTACTTGTAATTACTGTTCCCCAAATTCAACTTTAATTTCTTGAAAAAATTAATTAATTAGGTAATTAAAACTAATGAACACCACAAGAGGCAGATTGTATCCAAAAATATAGGACTGGAGCATCAAACAGTGACCCACTGAAGCTAATGGCTGGCTGTTTTGATTGGAAAGGTAACAGGTTGGATTTCAGCCCAAAACTTTAAGAACAGTAATTACATGAGCTTTTTCTCCCTAAGACAACCGTCATCATCCACTATTTATCGGCAGCTATTATTAAAGAGCAGGAGAGGAAACAGACTAATCTCTATTATTCTATATCTTCTATAATGATGACTGTAGGACTGTTAAATCGACTGCAGATCTATGCCAAGGAACCAAGTCTCCAAAAACACAAAATCACAAAATTTTGCTTCTGCAGGAATCAGCTATTTATGCATACTCCAAAGTGACACCAATTTTCAAACCCAAATAAACCTTGTTAGCGTTGTAACTTACATGCTGAAACTGAATTTGCAGTTTTTGGCTTTGTTCTGTTAGCTCTAAAAACTCCCTCATAGTTTCATCCTTTTCCTTCCGTGCCTGCTGTAGGTTAGTAGTAAGCTGAGTGATGATATCATCTCTTTTTTTGATAGCAGCTTCAAATTCTTGCAGCTACGAAAGATAAAATTTAAACTAGTAATACACATCAAACCCACAGATAGAAAAAATACTAACTTATTCTTGTTAAACAGGAATACCTATTCCCTAACCACTCTACTAAAAAGACGTCACATAGACATACCAGGGAATTTATGTATTCACAAACTCTTACATGTAACTATTTTAGAAACATTTGTTTGTTCTCATTCAACAGTGTACAAGTTCTCCATAAACATACTCATCAAAAGACAAAATCTGAGCTTTTGAGAAGTTAAAATTAGAATTTGATTTAAAACTAGGGAGAATGGCCACATAAACAAACCATCACAAAGGCAGTCCAGGCACTTAATTATAAAGTATCAGCAAATTTGTCCAACTATTCATGTCCACATACTTTTCCCACAATAAATGCAAGCTATGCCACCTCTTACTAAAAGTGCAATAAATTGCATTCATTATATTAAAGGCATAAAATAGATGCCGTTCAATATCTTACATTACAGAATTTATTCATGTAACTACATATGAAAAAATTAGCTCAAGTTGCACATCTGATGCAATGTATTTAATAGATTCATCTTTTGTAATTTGTAGTGATGAAGAAATGATAAAAGGACAGAAAAAAATTCCTTTGCAAGGTTTTTATTGTTGTTGTTGTTGTTTTGTTGTTTTTTTGGGGTTTTTTTTGTAACATAAAATCCAGGTAGTCAGAAATTCTACAATAAAAATTGGGACTGTATTTAAATACATAGATAGATACGTCATTCACTTTCAAGTCACTTTGTCAATCTGAACTCCTTCAAGGCTAGTACATGCTTCATCTCTACATTTTGAAAATTTCTTAAATCATCCATTGCCTTCTCCAACTATTTAGTTTACTATGCTCTCAAAAAGAAGTTTCTCCAGATCATATGCCAATCCCTGAGGTAAAATTATAATACTTCCAGATAAAGCTTACTGATTTAGAGGATAGAGACATTTTTCAATGGGACATATAGACCAAGAGGCCCTTAAACATGCCAAACTATGAAAATTCAGTAAAAATCTTTTGAAGTTCTTTTCTGAACACTGTGGAGAATTCCTAACTTAAAGGCACAGCTGTAGTGGAAGTACCAGATGCTTGTTATAATAAAGAAAATTTAGGAATAGATCAGATACTTAAGTGTGTCATATATTTCCTTTTGCATCTGTCAAATGAAATTTAAAAGTAAATTTATCTGTTCATATCCACCCACAGTTATATGTTCCTTTTCAATTTCTTCTATTCAACCGTTTTATGTTAACAAACAGGCAGAGATAATGCACACAATGTGTCTTTTGCAGCCGCTCCTTTTAAAAATTCTTTGCTTCTTCTGAAACATACACTGTATGCATTTCTCAGCAGGGATATTACACACTGTATCACTATCATGAAGAATATGCTGTAGCTAAAAACAATTTTAAATATTATTGTACTGCAACCTGTTTTAACAGATTT
Source organism: Pavo muticus (assembly GCA_016647715.1). NCBI lineage: Eukaryota > Metazoa > Chordata > Aves > Galliformes > Phasianidae > Pavo > Pavo muticus. The sequence continues at coordinate 1,350,155 of JACDJE010000079.1, read as the reverse complement.
TTAACTTTTTTTTTAAATGGTAATCATAGTCATTTAAAAATGCAAACATCTCCACTTTAAACATTCTCATGCAAAACTAACAGTAGTTTTGCTACTAACACGACTGTTTGAAACTAAAACTACGTTACATTCTTTAGTATGCTGTAATTATGACTATTACGCTTAGCACACTGGATACACGACACGGTAATTAGAAGCTTAGTCTGACTTAAAAGGCAACACCGGGGATTCATCAACAGAGAAAGCAATGATAAACCTGCAAGGTAACCACTCAAAGATCACTTTAGTGTAGTGGAAAACATGACACCCATTTTCACAGATAAAATACAAATGGAAACAGCAGAAAATTATAACTGCACAGCAATAATGAAGGCAAAAATAATTCAATTTTAAAACAATTTTTGTGTTCCGTAGAGCTTTGCAAAGCCAAGACAGGCATACCATGATGACTGAATCCAAATTAAAGGAGAGACTAAGGACATGAAGCATGCCGTAGCACTGACTTTAAAGAAGGTAGTACTTGCTTAAACTGGAAGAAAAATTATTTTACATTCTTCACTTTAAAATCTAATGTTATATGCCAGTGGTATTTCTAACTAGAGAAATACTTCCATGCAATCCAAAGTTACTAAATGTCTCTTAGAACATCCTGGCACAGTGGCCCTGTAATTTCAGACCGTGAAGTCTGACAAACAAACATCTTTTTAGCTCAAGGACCAACTCAGCAATACCATTCCTTAAGAAGTAAAACCTTATTTTTTTATTTTAATCTTTGAGGAACAAGAAGGTACTAAAGAAATGAAGTCTTTGCACAATACAGGAAGAATTAGGACTTTTCTTCAAGGAAATCATCTTTCCATTTCTGAGTCAAAGAAAGTCACTACAAAGAACACTGAAATTTTAGTCACAAAATATAGAGGAAAAAGGACACACAATGAAAATGCCACTCAAATAATAGAACACATGGTATATGATTAAAAGAAATTACATATAATTCTATATCACACACTGACTGCATTCTAAACATCTGCCCTTAAGAGTGAACTCTTTCAGGTGACACTTTGCATTTTTGCACATAACCGAGTAGCAAGCAGAAAGCAACGTAAGGTAATTATACCTGTTGCAATCCTTCTGTACCATATGCTGCCCTCATTTCTTCTAGCTCTCTGTTTAGCTCTTCAATCTCTTGTTGTTTCCCAGCCAATTCATTCTCCATCACCTCTAGTTGCATCAGAGAGTGTTGCATTCCATGCTCTGAACAAATCTCTCCAACTCCAAATTCTTCTTCCTAAATTAATCCAAGTTCCTTAACATACCATTTTTTATGCTTTATAAAGATAAATAAACTTGAATATCAAATTTTCTATCAAATGGCACCTTACAACATTAACATATAATACAGCATTGAAGATCTTATTGCCATGGCAACCTCCTTTGTTAGTATAATTCACATCTCAAAAGCATGAAGCGTTCTGCAAGTTCTGCTTTGTAATATTAGCCTTAGTACAAGTAGTAAAACATTTTGCATTTCAAATTTAAAGATAAACAATATTCATATGACAAGCAATGCAGATACAGAGCACAGCATGCAAAATAAAGTATTAGTCAACAACACAGTTTTTGTTCAAAATGAACTGTCTGAGGTTTTTAGTATTCTTTATTAGTATTACAGTTCAATTTGCAGTACTGTACCCTGATCAAGTCTGTAGGTATAGCTGTTCTTGTCACAAAACTGCAACCATTTACCTGTATAAAGACAATTCCTAAATACATTATTACTTGAAATAAAGCTTGATTTCTATTTTTAATTTGCTTGAGCCTTACATGATGATTCCTGCAGAGCCATGTGAATTCTTATGCTACAAAAATTTATTTCATTGGAAATACAAAATACCTTTTTGGAAGATTTTGGAATTGAATTTAGCACCGCAACAGGTAACCCCCCTTCCAAAATTACAAAAACAGATACTACTGCCTAAAACCAAAATACACGTAAACATACATAGAAAACAAAGGAATTCAGATCTAAAGGTCAATGCAAAGCTTTATCTCTAGTAATACTGCATTTTAAATTGCAAATTTAATATTTCTAAATATTAATAAACATAGTTGTTTTCAAAAATATGTTTTTTTTTATCCCAAATCTACTATTCCTAAGAGTCACCAACATCTCTACAACAGATGAAAGGCAGTGTCATAAACTGACATTCACAGCCTGAAGGAATTTCTTAAGAATGAAACGGAGCAGGAATTGTACATTCAACATAAGACTCATGAAAAATCCTTTCACTCACCTAACACTGCGACTCATATCAAGCTTCTGGGAGATTTTTGGTTCTACAGAGCGTACAAACCAACAATGATGAATTTCCAAAAAGTAAGTGCAAGTCAAAGTAGTAGTTATATATCAAAAAATAATAATTTAAAAGTCAAGATAAAAGGAATGTTGTTGTATTCATGATAAACCGTCAGATAGAAAGGCAGGCTTTTAAAATCGCAGACCAGCGTCTTGAAACAAGAAAGCAAGAGAAGCTGTACTTCTCCTCAGAGCTCTGTATCACATCAGAGTCTGAAAAAAAAATAATGGCACTAGAAGTGGAAAGGTTTCATTCTGTTTCTCATATGAATACTGTGTTCACATTACAAAAAAAAAAAGGGGGNGGGGGGGGGGCATACAGCTCAGATACCTGCCACAGTTAAGATTAGGGCTTATTCACAAAGGACCATCATGCAGGAGCAAATCAATACGTTACCCAACACGGAAGCATACCGCTATAAATGGGATCAATATCATCATTACATTTGTATTAAGAGAAAGAATAATCCTGCATTAGTTTGAATTTGCAGAGCTGACACACGGCCATTTTCAATTCCTGACTTCCTCAGTGAAAAGGAAGACACTACAATGAGACTATTACTACCTTATTTTAGAGAGAATAAATAAGATTTCAGCAAATGTCAGCGCAGATAACTCACGGAGGCAGTGCACATCATTTGTGTTTTGCCAGATGTTTGCTCTTCATTCAGAAATACAAGTCCACACAGTGCCTGGCACTAATGTCTTTATTTGGATTCCGGCTCATGGCCCAGATTAATACTTCTTTTCCTTCTTTTTAGCTGTTATTTAATTTAGACTTAATCGATAAAGATGTAGTGTATGATTCGTGTAAGCTACCACAATAGAAGTGGATGCACTTCTCTTCCCATGAATCATTTCAGTGCGGAACAACCAGTGACTCTTACACGCTTTATAACAAGCGCTGCTAGGGCAGACATAAAAGCCTTCATTAGATGTTCCAGACACCCTGGCAGCTGAGATTTCTACAGAAAAATCTTAAAAGGGATTTTGGCATATCCAAAACAACTGCCTGGAACTTTAGAAATGCTGCTTCATGTCACAGAAGCCTTGCTGTTAGCTGTAACAGACGTGAACCACAGTAACACCTTAGTCCACTCTGTTTTTCACCCCATACCTTCTCCTTTCAAATGTCTTCTGCCTCCTTTTAAAGTGCAAGTTAAAACAACAGGACAACACTGAGCACTGTAATCTACACAAAAAGGCCTCACACCACTACTGTCTGGGTGGGAGCCCTGCGAGCAGCATGGCAGCCGCAAGATGTACAAGAATCCTGCCCTGTCAGAGCAGGCAGATGGCTGTGGCTGGATATTAGCTTCGAAATATCTCATTTCAAAGTTAATTTCTCATTCCTCCTCTACCATATAGGAAGACTGAAGTCCAGATATTAACTTCAGCGTTAACAAATGTCTGCACAAGGCCTATTGGGCTCAGGCACTGTCTCCTGAGCCCTGTGGTTTACCTGTACACAGTTCTTCTATAAGCCTTTTAATTTCTTCTTTTAAAGCTTTGCAATTCACCTTTAACTCTGAAATTTCCTTATACCTTAGCGTCTTATGATGTGCTTAGTTACATATTCCCAGAATACAATTACACATTCCAAGAAGAAATCAAACCACATAAGATAAGATAAAGGAAGGTAACGGAAGCAAGGAATAATGAGCTCTGAATATAACTGCATTAAAAAATAACCACAAAGAAAGGAAAAACGCAATTTTATAACACATTTGCTACTCAGGAGCAACTGCTTGGGTGAACATAAGCCACGTGGGTTACAGAAGTCCCCCGGAGGACACCTTAACTTCAAGTTTTCTTCCTTGCTTTTATTCTCAAACTAATTCACAAGCATAGTATTTACTAATATAATAACATATAAAATACAATTTGTAGTGTATTCTAGTCTAAAAGAAAAAATATAATTTATATTGCATCAGTAAATACATATGCTTAGGCAAGTGAACACAAGCCTCTTCAGAAAAATACAAGGAAAAAACAACTTCCACCACTAAGTATGGCAGCAATTTAAGACAACTGCCACCAGAGGTCAGGATTAAATTTATGAAATCACTGCACTTCTCTACAGATTCAACACCCTTGCTAATGTTCCTTAGACCTTGGAATACCTGAAAGTGTACCTCAAAAACATTGAGTAGTTACACACAATATATTATTACTGGTAACAATGATGTCCATACCAGAGAGAATTCTCCTTATATACTGCAAACTCGGGCTTAGCATAAATCAATACTTACTGATCGCTCATTGCAAAATGTAAAAACATCCAAATGCATGAAAATAATTTAACCTATTATAGACTGGCAAGCAGAATTCTGTTTTGAAAAGTGTTTTGATTTAGTAGTAGAAACATACAGAAGTATCTGGAATAGATTAACATTTTACCTAATGTTTTTAGTTTTTTCTTTTCTTGTGCATTTTGGACACTTGGTTATTCACAAGAATGAATACTTAGACCTCAAACACTGCTTGACTGTGCTCTTAGGATTTTAATCAATTTTCTAGTTACGTCTACATGGAATGTAGCTAAAATTAGCAATTATGACAACTCAAGAAAATAATTGTTATTTTTTTAAATTCTATAAATGAAAATGATTTTCAGTTTCTCAAAAAAAATAATTACAATCATAGAATGTAAATAAGGTTAATAACAAGTAACAATTAGCCTTCAAAAATATTACGGCTTAACATATTTTTCTATGCAGTATTAAAACACAACAGAAGATTTCTTTGTGTGATGACTATACGTAAAGTTTAACATATAGAATGTCATTAACATTTACAAAGAAAAGGGAAAGAAATAAGGATGAAGAAAGGGAAAGGGAAATAAAATAATGTTATAAGTTTTCATATCAATGTTTTTTGAGGTACAGTTTGCAAACTGGGAAGAGGCATTAAGAGAAAAAAATAATCCAGGCAGATTACATCAATACCATAAAAATTAAGGAAAATAGGAAATATACAGTAACAATTTTACCTTACACAGTTACAAAAAAGCCCAAACAACTAACTATTGGAAAAGCCTAATTTCCCTTAGTTCGGAGGTTAGACCATAACCGTACATACATAATCACCACGATCATTTAATGTAAAACTATCCAGGTAGGTGTCATTCTTGCTCAAACTGGATAATTTGTTTCAGAAAGGAAGGTGGTCATATAAAAGATTTATCAGTCTTCAGTCTGAGTACCACCTCTAACAGTATAGGTATTTAGAGAGGTGACAGAAGAAAATTGGAGAAGAGACGATATTAAAAAAAAAGATCCAGTAAGACGAGAATTCTGATGGAAATCTTCACTAGTTCTTTCAATTTTTTTTATTTTTTTTTTTTAGAAAACTACTTATAACCATGCGTCTGGTAAGTCTCTCAAAGACGGATGTGCTTATCACTGAATTTCATCCAAATCCCCAAGAGAAGTGGCTGAATAATTAAAAGCATATGGCTTATTTTAACAACTATAACAAAACAAATGATTTATGACCTATTCCACTGTAAGCCTCTACTTCAAAGTAATTTCTGACAAAAACCACTACAGAGAATACAGATGTTTTGAAAAATGAAGAAAAAGATGGATGAAATGGGCCTGTATTTGTACAAACGTGTGGATTCACAGAATTCCAAAAAGGAGGTCGGGTCCTTTCAGTAATTAAAAAGAGGCTTACAAAAACGCAGAGAGTGCATAGACAAATAAACATCAATGCCATTATCAACTGTTTTCAAAGGTTCACTCTTCAAACATATTCCATTTAGCAACGATTACATACTGTGGTGATGCATATATTCTAAAAAGTTGCAGTAAGGTCACAGTAGTTGTTCAAAAGTATATTTGTTTCACTTTCAATGGCAAACTCTGAGAACATGCTGCACTATCAATCAATCTCACCGTACTTAAACTCAGATTCTTTTTGTTCTTTCCTTTTTCTAATTCATTGGACAAAATAATGCATATTTTATCTGTGACAAATATTAAGCCTTTAATCTGACTTTTTCCTCATGTTAGCTTCAACCCTTTGAACCTTTCACTCTTTTATTTACTTTTTCTTTCTTCCATTTACAGCACTGCCAAGCAGCAGGACTGGAATCTTCAACCCAGATGTGCCCGACTCAGATTTTTTTTTTATTTGGATCACAACAAACTTGCCATAAAAATGATCATAACTGATTGGACCAAGGGTCCATTTGGTTCACTAGTCGATATCTGAAAGTAATCAATAATAAATGTGAAGGAATATTTTCAGTGCACTCCCAAGCATCTTCTCCTAACACACCAGAAGAAAGTGAGAGTGCTTATAAACAAGGACAGGAAGAAGATGAAGGAGAGAAAGAGTCTAAGTGGGGAAGGCAGGTATGGTAAAAAGACTCAAACTAAAAAGGCTGAGACCAAATCTATGGGAGAAATTGTAACTGTGATTTCACGAGAGACTGAAAAGAAGTATCCTAAATCAAATCACTTCAGCAAGGGAAGCATGTTTGATTACCTGATCCTCTCTTACTAGTTGCCAACCTTAAGGTTCTGAGGTATTTTGCAAAAGTGCTACCACAACAAAAAGTGGACTGTGACTATAGAAAGCTCATGTTTGAACCATGATTTTTTTTTTTTAAACTGCAAACAATTTTTATAGGAATCGGGTATTCTACAGCTATTTCTTGCAAAAATGTTCTTGTCACGCAGTTGAACATGAAGTAGTTTACTCCTTACAAACAATAAACTGTTCTATTTGGCAAGAACAGATTTTCATATTGCCTACTTCCCTCTTAAGTGACAGGGACACATAGTGGATGTCATGGTGTGCAGTAGCTAAGGCCTGTACCCAGTCACTCATTCTCCCACAAGCAGGATGGGGAGACAATTGGAAAAAGCAAGAAAAAATCACGGGTTGAGACAAAAATAGTTCAGTAAGCGTAGGAAAAATAAGCAAAAAAAACCCAAACAAATTATGCAAAGGGCTCACTCACCACCTACCAGCAGCAGAGTGATGACCAGCCAGTGTTTGAGCAACAGCTACTTTGGAACTCATTAAAACATAATCAACTTGTTATATATTTTTTAACAGCAAATGAGAAGGAATTATGCACAACTCAATGGCAACACAAAGCATTACTACAACCATAATGGTGACAATGTTACAACAGCTCATAAATCCACAGTATCATTGATAGTAGTACCCATCCTATTATGAAGCCAACAAAATGTTTGCTTTAATGATGTATCAATCATACCAGTAATGACCTGCATGCATATAACATCACGTGAACTCTTTCCTTCTTCCTCTTTTTGGAAAACAGTGCACAGCATTTCAATAAACATGTAAAAGAAAAAGTCAAAAGAAAAGTTAGAAAGGAAGTGTTACTTCAGTCTTACCTCAGAACTGTAATCTTCTACTGCAGTGGAAATTTCACTTTCCGGCTAAAACAAAATATTAAAATATTTACAATGATGGCAATCTACAAATATTAAAGAAGATATTTTCCCTTTCTTTCTGAGAACACAGACAGTATTCAAAAAACATAAGAGGTATCCATGAATGTGGTTTCAATATATATAGCAGAGGTCACCTTAAATTCCTTGAAATCCCAGATTCAAATAAAAGCAAATTAATTTTCTTGAAACCGGGGAAAATCGCAGTTATACATTTTCCTTATGTAGATAGCAAGCACGTGACATATAATTTTTACTGGGAACCATACTGATTTCTGTCACAGTTTAGTTGTGCAGTATCTTCTATCAGCACAAATAATCTTTTAAAATTGTCTACTTCAACCTCCAAAACAATCTAGTTATTTGTTTGGCTGCTAATACTAAGTATATTTGCCAAGGGGTTTATTCAAAGAAAGCTACAGAAAGATGGTCAAATAAACTCAAGTTAAGTGGGTATGTCTTCTGTACTAAGGGGTTAATCCACCCCTTGCTAAAAATCAATTAAAAAAACTTAAATCCTACAAGCTCACACATCAACCTCCAACAATGTAAGACTTCAGTGTTATTCTTTACTTGCTCTATTCCCAAGACCTGACCAACCATAACAGCCCCTTCCATTATTAAGCCATCCACATTCTATGCTTCTATTATCCTTTGGTCAACACAAGTAATTAGATTTTACATAGCTCATCAGAGGGGTTCCGTTTAAAAGCAAATAATTAAAAAAATATGTATATATATAAACACATTTTGTTAGCAACACAATGCAAACAAAGCTATTCATCAGTTCTCCCATTAATTTATGGAATCAGAAATAGGTTTCTGTATTACTATGACTTTAGTTTGCTAGTTTTCATTTATTCTACCAGCCATGCATTTTCTTATAGCTAATCTCTTCTAGCAATAAATTTTTATTCTTTATTTAATATTTTCTTCACTAATAACATGGTTGATGGCTAAAATACACAGAACAGACATATCAAAGGCTCTTTATAGTCAACTATCTCTACCATCTATGCAGCTACTGCCACAATGATAACACATTAGACGTAAGTACTTTACAGAAAATCAAAATTAATTTCATTGCTGAACGTTATTCAGAGGAAATACTGCAAGATGATACAGGAAGGAGGTAATCTGCCTGTGGAAAGCAGGATGTCCAGATGTTCTTCTGAACTGAATGTCCAACATTATCACAGGACTAACAAAAGAACTTGAAATACTAAATTGGCCACAACTGAGAAGTGATTGTTATGTTCCTTTAGAAAATCCTCACAGGTGAGTATTCATTAACAGAATCCAATTGACTTTTTAAAGGACCTCAGTGTAAACTGTTATACAAACATAACTAGAAAAGTCTAGATTCACTTTTGAACATGGATTAATTAGCAGGCAGAAGCAAAAACAAGTTTATTTTAGGTAGGCCAGTTTGCAAGAAAATTATACTTACAGAAAAACAGCAATCAAAATCTTGCAGCATTTCTGAAATACAGGCTTCCAGCAGTCTATAATAATGTGGCTTCCAGATATATTTATAGAAGGATTATTAACTAAATATGGTCTTAATCATGCAGAAAGAAAAGCAAAAACTTCCATATAAAGAACAGTATTTACCAGTGGAACTATTAGCGAATCTCTACTTTATTCTCCTTAAATAAGTTTACTCTTGTATACAGGGACATTAAGTAATTTTGTCTTTAAGCTTCCTCTCCTCCTTCTTTCCCCACCTCCAATGATCCCACAAAACTATAATTTTTTTAAAACAAGACATGATGAACCTTCTTATATCCATCCCATCATAACTACCAGGTACAGAGTGAATAAATAAAACTCCTAACATTTACAGCGACATTGTTTTAAAAACAATTATTCTGCTACATTTCCAAATATTGAAGACTGTTTAAAAAAATCCCTTCTTATGTCAACTCGTATGCATCCGCTGTCCATTTCTCAAAACACCTTCCCATGGGTCACTGGAGATACAAACTTGACTAAGGCTGATCAGTATGACCATGAACAGGAAGAGGTAAAGAGAATGTAAGCCGAGTATGTTAATGAAGCCTCCTCTTTAGATCATTCTAAACTTTATGGGCATTAAATATCTGTATGACATTTTCAATATACAGTGCTATTCACATTGATTGCATTGTCATGCCTTTGTTTTTGTTCCTAAAATCTGTCAATTCAAAGGAATATATCTCCTAGTAATTATGCCCCAAAGCAACCAATCAGATTTAAATAGAGTACATCAAACAGAGGTAAACCACTGCTAAATCTGAATACAATCTGCAGTGAGGTACCCCACCACTCAGTGTCTAGATTTCCCACATCAGAAATCACCACCAACAAAGAACTAATCTGAGCGTTTAATGAGTTTTCTTGTCTTTGGTAATATGGAACTCAGCCTCACAAATTTTCACGCTAAAACCCAAAATACTCTGTATATGCACAAAGACTATTCTTCTATATGGGTAATTTCAGAGTTAGTAAATCTAACTATACATCACTATCTATGGAGAGTTTGTTGTATACATCAAAGAAAATTTGCAAGATATCCCAGCAACCCTTGGCCAGATTGTTAGTTTCTGTCATAACCATACTGACAATTTAGTATTTCTTCTTGAGGCACTCACTTTATCACTGGACAGATTATTTCCAAATATTGGTTGAGCAAACAGATCTTCATTCTGCAATTTCAAACTGTTTTTTTTCAATGCTAGATGAGTTTAACTACCTGTCCTAATTCTTACTATATTTTATTGTACTTCCTTTATTCTTCCTTCCCTCCTCACCCCTAAAGTCCTCCACTTTACTGTACATCCCAGGATATCTCTTCCCTAGTTCAAGCCTTTGGTTGCTCTTTGCTTTCAGACTTCTAACATGCGAGTGCTTTAACTACATCCAGCAGCTCTTCTCATTCAGCTGCCCTCTCTGTTTCTCCATCATCATCACTGTCACTTTTCTTCCTTCTCCTCAAGAATCCTATCCAATGTCTCCTCCTTACTCTATTTCTGTCCCTGTCTGTGAAATCTCAGGGAATAACTAACAATTGGACTAAGTTATGAAAATGAAACAATGAACATGGGACTATATACTTTATCATCTACTTGAGCGAGCAGTTAAGCCATTCTAAAACTACTATCAAATGTATTTGTCCAAGGACCAAGGACTAAAATTCATAGTATAAAAGTTGCAGGGAGATCAACCTCAATCTGCACAACTACAAGAGGAAAGTCCAGTCAGGATTTTTAGATATGCAGTGTAGTCAGGTGTTCTATTTCATAGTATAAAAATAACAAGTCCAAATATGAATTCCAGTAAAAGGTGAAATAAGCAAATTGAATTGAAATTTAGGTAGAAAGTAATCCTGCATAATGCCTCCAGTAATCTTGCCTTACTCTCCTGACACAGCAGCCTACAAAGATTTAACATTGGGTGAAAAAGCAAACAGCTCAAAGAAGCTGTCTTTAATTCTCCACTGCACGGATTAGCCTGAAACTGCCTGTTACATTGGCTGCCATTTCAGCTAAGCAAGCTCTAATCCAATTAGTGTAATACAGGCTCACCATCTGAAGCGCTGCACTTAAAAGAACAAAAACAGTAAATTAAGAAATTCTTTGAAACAATTTCAGAATTTTTCTTCTTCTATCAATACTGCACAGACATACACTTTAGCAATTATCATTCAACTCAAAAATATCAATTACTTATTCAAATGAATAAGCAGGGCACTGATAACACGTAACGAAGAAAAATGTTCTCTCAGTTGGGAGTAGCTTTTTTTTCTTGTGGAAGTAAATACTGTTATAGGAATCAATAAATCATGAGCAATTCAGCAGAGATAAGTTATGAATGAACAGCAATCCCCATGCTTATTCATTTAAATTCATTTATAAAATGAACAAATGAACCAAACTAATGTAAGTTGCTTTGGGTTTTTCATTCAGGTCAAAATAAGACAGACATAAGAAAAACAATGTCTGATCTTAAGAATCAATCCATGTGAGAAATCTTTTGCAACTGCAGCATAATTTCTTCATTTTTAAAACCATCAATGTCTTCTTTTTTTTAGCTTTCAGAGGCCAATACAGGCTATTGGGAGCAAACCGACTTCATTAGACTTGCTTTGAGCACAGAATTAGACTACATCATCTTGAAGGTCCCTTCCAATCTAAACTATTCTATGTTTTTGTACTTTACCCCATTTTTCCAACTGTAGCAGAGATCTTGTCTGAGAGTGAGTATAACAGCAGAGTCTGGGAACATGCAATCATGATGTACTTCAAAATACATTCGGCTAAGAAAGTTTTTTCATACAATTATCTTACGTATGTAGATTACCGTATTGTTAAAACAACAGTTTAAGCAATTCCCTCTTAACAGCTCTCTGCCCTGCCAGTCCTCTCTCTTTACGTGTAGATAAGCTGATCATTCCTTCCAGCCTCACAAAGTACTCCTTTCCCTTTTCCTTAAAAGACAAAGAAGTCTCATCTTTACATATATGAAAACGGCCATTCTGGTAATAAATGTTCTTTTAAAATGCCATTCTCTCCTCAAGGAAAAGCTATGAATTAAACAGACAGTTTCACTGAGTTACTACAGATATTTTTGAAGCTTTGACATGAACTTTTAAATACAATAACCTAAATTTTAAAAACAAGTATCTATGAAGTTCAGTCTATCTAGTGTACCTGTAGGGTTAAAATCATAAGTTGATCAATTACTTTATGAGTTTTCATTCACACATGCTGTCATTTGTACTGTCTGTGTCAGAAAAGACTGTATTCACATGGACAGAACTGGGAATCTGAATTGAACTGCTAGTTCAAAGCGATACTCATTTCCTTTTAGAGGCACTGCTTTCAACAATGAAATAACCTATATTGTAAATAACATCAGCATCTCTTGCTCCCAGATACATATTGATAAGAACATATTAGGTTATTTGAATTCATGCCTACTCGGAACTGACCTGGACTGCCAGTGTATATCACACAAGGCATCTCACAACCTTCCCAGAGCATGTACTTCCAACCATTAGCAAGCGGGATTATAGTAGTAAAAGTAGAGTATCTGTTTATTAGTCTCTTAAGCCATCCAGTGCTAAGTAGTGTTTTCTAAATTCACTCCTCATTAACAAGAAAGACTCTAAGTACATAATGTATACAGGAAAGATGCTTAGCTTCGCATTTTGCTGTAGCCACGGTTTCAGGGATCAAAAATCCACAGCAATTTGTAAACTTTTATTAAAACAAAATGCATAAAATGAAGCAATAAAACAAAACTAACTTTGGTCTATTTATGGAGTACAGCAACACAAACAAAATTTCTATGATCTGTGGTACACTGACTATGGAAAACAAGATGCCAGCAGACAAGTAGAAAACACTCTGGACATTTTAAAGACAGAAAGCAGAGGCAAGGAAACAATATCTACAGCCTCAAATAATTTATTTCCATTCCCAAAATTAATAGATAATTTTGCCTCCCAACCTGTAAACTATAGTTTACACCAACAGTTTACAACAACAAACTTACCTCAGTGGTATAAGCCTGGATGTGTTTGATAATTTCTCCACTATGCAAAGTCCTTGTAACAGCAAAGTCAGCAGTTGCAGCTGCTCCTCTTCGGCTGCTGCATGCAGATGTTTCATCACCTCGGGATCTATCAATATCAAGCCCATCTTGTATTGATTCTTCATCTTTGATGCTTGCTGTTTTCCTTTTCTTCTTCTGCTTCTTTGATGTGCTCTGTCCATCGGTTTGTGCTTTCCTCTGCCTAAACTGGGCAAGCTGTACAGAAGACAAAATCTTGTTAAAGGTGAAAGTTTTCCTCTTTATTACTAAAGACATCCCCTATGCAGAGTGGCTTACCAGCCGCTCTACATAAAGCTTCAAACTAATCACTACCTGGAAGTTAATGCTGCATATCTCAAGACAGATTCAGACTCTCTTTCTATTCACATGGTTTGTTTTAAAAAATCTTCAAAGAAAAGCAACATTCTATTGCTGAATTCCTTTAAGGTTTCATACTGGCCAGTTACAGTTCCACAGACAGAAACCAAGGAATCAAAACATCCAAAGGTAAAGGTGCAAATGTCATTGTAAAGCACAAGCATGATAAAAACCTCTGATCTCATAGTACCTATTACCTCAAAAATAATTTATAGAAATTACTTTTTTCCTATTCCAGAAACAGATAAAAACAATCTTTTATTGTACCACTCATCATATAAAGTTTTTTTTTTTAATAAATTTGCTTTTAAAAAAAAATTGTTAGAACACAAGAAAGCACCTGAAGGCACTGAAAACATCATAAAGAAACAATGAAATATATAAGGGAATAATCTACAGACAGCGAGCAAATCAGAAGACACACACTACCTTGTAGCAAAACATGCTGATGAACAAAAAGTCACAGGTGAGCCAAGCACACAGTTGAAAAACCAATTAGTATATAAGCTATTCAAATACTGTACGACACTGTCTTTTGAAGAGCTTATTACTTTTAATCACTTCATAGTGGTTTACACAAGAAAATCCATTTAAAATATTTTTCCTTAACAACAACAGAATTTCTGTCCCAATAAGAAAAACAAGTCTGGCGGGTTTTACCAATTAAAATCCAAAACTACATCAATCCCAACAACAAAATCTGGTAACATACAACATTATTTTCCAAATAAAAAGTCCAATGACTCTCTAAGCTAGAGTATATTTCATAAATGTAGCTCCAAAGTAAATACACAGCATAACAAAGACCTTCAAGCTCTAAATACTTTTTACATTAACTAATACCCAAATGTCATGTATTCTTTATAAATTTCCTGTAATTTCAAGTAAAAGCTACAGTAAAATAGCAAGTTGGCACATGATATTCACCACTCGAGAAAGCCAGGCTTCCATTCAGCCTCTTGAGCACACTCAGACGAAGCCGGACACAAGGATGCCCCTTCCCAGGCACTGTTCTGCTACAGCATGAGCCGCCACTTGCAGAGCTCTGTAGTTCTCATTTGGCCTCAGGATAGCTGGGAGGCCATAAAGTAAGTAAATGTGTCACTTGCAGATCAGGTCTCACTTCTGGCAAGTTTAGTCCTTTTATTTGTATTTCCCCGTGGTTTCCTTCAGCCTTCTCTGCAGCCCCAGGACGACTAACAGCTTGGCATATGGCTCCTGCTCTGTTTACAGAGGACCTGAAGATTTGCTGAGCCAAATATGCTCACCTACGTATTTAATGCTTACTTCCACCCTAATTAGTTCAACTTCAGGAATTTTTCTCTATTTTTAAAATCTGTAACTTTCCTTATTTCACAAAAACCCATCAGAGCTTTTACACTCCACAGATTCTGAATACAAAGGAAAGGACAGTCTCCTCCTGTCTTCAAAACGTAAGGAAGAAAACACACTTAGAAAAACACACTTCCCAAGAAATGGGAAGATTCCAGATCTGTCTCCTTACAACACTGCCACATTCACTTAAAATCACCCATTTACCTCAAAAATTAGTTTTTAATTTCTCATAAAAAAGCAGACTATGTCCAAATGCCACATGGAAATAAAACAGCATCTGACTTCAGTTTAACCAATTGCTTATATTTATTCATTATTTTTAAATAACGAAAGACACATAGAGCCACTGGTCAACAGCTCTCTTTTCCAATTTGACTGAAACCTTTTGGAGCGGAAAATTAAGTTGGCTTTTTAAAAGCTGCTTTACAGTCTTTTTTTGTCTGCAAAATTAGATGTCTATCTCAAGGACAATTGAATTACTCCATTACTGAATACTCCCCTCAAGTATTTTGAATATTTCAGCTGAAGCACAGAGGGATGCCAGATTTCTCTCCTAAAATTGTCAATTTGCACTTGTTAAGAATTTACTGATCAAACCCTACCAGGTCAGTTGTAAACACACCTTAATTATCCTGTTTGAATACTGCTGTGGATGGGCACACATGAAAGCTGTACAAATGAAACTGTTGCATTTTATATTACACAAGTTCTCAACTGATAATTTCTGTATGAGCATCTAGTATTTTGGAAATAACCGACCTGTTAGTGACAGATACAAATAACAGCAATAGATACCCAGTACATTCACATATACACAGAAGTATCTACTAATAGAACTTAACCTCAAATTCACATTTTAAATCAAATTAAAGAGTTAGACGTGAGAGAAGCAGTATAACAAAAAGCTCCTGCTGAGCAAACGCATCCTGTGGTGCTCAGGTCAACACAGCAGAGTCTCAGATGCAGAATTCCTTCTGAAAATGGAACTCAGGATCTTAAGCCGAGGATCTAGCAATGACAAGCAGGAAAAAAACAGTCCACCAGCCAGCATGGGAGCTACGCAAAAAAACCTTCTAGAATTGAAACAGAAAACTACCTCCAGATTTTGTAGTTCTAGAAAAATAATTTTTCAAGTGTGAACAGAGCTGATATCACCACTGATTCCCTTACCTTGCCTTCAAGGTATATCAGCTTGTTAATGAAGTCTGTGGAGAGCTTAACATTGCTTTTTGCCAGTTTTGCCTCTGCAGTTCTAAAACAACTCATGTCTTCATCAAGTTACAAAGGTTCCAAGCAAGAGCAAAAGATGCAAACTCAGCAATTACTGATGGAGCAGGAAGGATCCCACTCCAGCCACTGAAAGCCTCAGAACTGGCTCAGAATTGGAAGGAGCAAGAGGGACTGAGTACCTTACATCGCACATTTGTTTGCTTTCAGGCTTACAATTCCAGAGGTATCATTTACAACAGTTGCCCAGCTCTCCATTAGTTTGATAAATGGGAAGTGATTAAATGTTGGCATGAAATTCTGAGGATGAACAAGACATTGCACCTCTTGGAAAAGCACTTACCAGAAGTCACAGTCATAGAGGAGAGCAGCATGCAGAATGCAAATAAGTAATGGCTACGTTTTTCAAAATAGTTTCCTACAATAACGACTGAATGTAAGAACTCAGGTGTTTAGAGGATTAATTTATCTAGTTATAACCATAACCTCTTCCTTCTTACAAATCCCAGAACAGGACAGACCATAGCAAGACTACACAGATCAGATACAAAATTGCTTAAGCTTTTAAATGCTGGTATCTTGTAACTGGCAGAAAATCAGAAAAGCAGAGAATAATCAATTACTATTAGGAACTAAATGCTCTTGAGAAAGAAGCAGGCTAACTTGTAGAGCAGCAGGGATGACTTGGGTAAACCATATCAATCATGAAAACTGAATAAATAATGCTGTTGTTATAATTGTAGTAGTAAATAAAACATCTTCAGCATACTCTGTGATAATTGCGCCAGAAATTTCAATTGCAGGGATCTGCTGTATATTGATTGAATTCAAATATAGTTTGACTGAACTACAGATATATTTTTATAGCTATATTTCTATTCGATACACATAGGAGTCTTTAAAACAGAAACATATTAAGCTCTGTTTAAAACAAGTTGCTGCCCTATCCCTATTTGCTGCTGATTATCACTCCTTAACATTCTTCTACAATAAATCACATCTGCATGGTCTCATTTGCAGACCTACAACAGTTAACAGGAATTGAAATTGCACAGTGCCTCTAAAGAAGGCTGGTATGAAATAAGATAAACAATTTTTGCTGTACCTGTTGCTTAAAAAAATAACTTGTAACCTCTAGAACAAAAAGTTTATGGATAGCGCATCCTGTACAAGTACTGTTATATGGTTATACCTCTTCCACCTGCACACAAATGGTACTAGACTTGAATTTTCAAATTTAAATACACACCTTTTACAGAAGGAGCAGGGTCTGTTCATCTGCCACAGTTCCTCTCAGGCAGCACAGAAGGATGAGCTATGAACTTACAGATAAAAAAAAAAAGCACCTCAAAGGACTTGCTACAGGCAAGCAATTTTTCTTTTCTCCTTTTACAATGTACAATAAAAACATGAGTGGAGATCTACACCATGGCCTTGCATATCTCAACTGTTACCATTTTGAAAGATGTTCCAGATACTGCTTGAACTTCAGATGAATGAGATAAACAAACAGAAGAGGACTTGCCCTTAATTCAGAGTTCTCAGCCTGCTGTCCAGAGAAACACTGCATTGGACCAGCTCACCTCTGGATCAGTCAGTATAAGAAGACAAGGACTTCTGAATGTTGTCCATAGCTCAGAGATGTGGTTAACGGTTCAAAGCCAAGTTGTTAGCCAGTCACAAATGGAGTTACACTTGGTCCTATGCTACTCAGTGTCTTTATAGATAGTATGAATGATGAGACTGAAAGCACCTTAACCAAGTTCATGCATGATATCAAACCAGAGGAAGGGCAGATACACCAGAAGGAAGTGCCACCATACAGAGAGACCTCAGCGGACCGGAAGATGAAGCCAACAAGAACTGTATGAGGTTAAGATAAGATAAATGTCAAGTCCTGCACCTGAGATGCAATTATGTCACATAGCAGTGAAGGGCTGGGAACCGACTGGCCTGGTGAGCAGCTCTGCTTGGGAGTTCTGGTGGGCAATGAGCTGAGCAGAAGCATGCAGAACGCCCTTACAGCAATGAAGGGAAACTCCTTTGAAATGGCTGCTGCTAATGCCTACCGTAGCAAATAAAAAAGACATGAATACAACAGCCTGTACAACAATTTTGGGATTAAATGTTTTATTCTGAGACTGAAAAACCCCAAATCCTGTTTTGTGAATCAGAATTTGATAGTAATAATGCCATTCATTATTTGAGAATCTGATCTCACAATATAAAGGAAAAAAGGTTGCAAGCCCAACAAACAACTCCTAACTGCAGTGTTCTGATGTAAACGTTATGCTTAAGAGCAGAGAGCATTTCTAAAATCTTCCACCCAGCAGACGAAGTTCTCCACTGGAGCAGGATCTGTAACCAGGCACACTGAGGGTAGGCAAAAGTGATGTAGTGTTCTTTGGCAGGTGTTGCTTGGGACTTGCTGAAAGAGAAGAGTCACAAATCTGACGGAGAAAGGGTTGTTTATTCTGCATATGGAGCGAACGCTGAACAGTCTGCTCTGAGATGCATCTGAAATTATAGCATGCACTGTAGGAAACTGTACAGACAAGTGGTAACTAACATTTGTCCCAGAATCAGAAACACTCTTAACAAGAATGCAAGGTGACACTCAGGTGCACCATGAGCCTAAATGAAGCTCAAAAATAGTCCTTTGGTTGAAAGGCTCTGGTCTTTCCAATTATAATCCTCTGAATTCTCATCATCAAATGATAATGAGGTAAAATTTCTGAATGATTAGTGAGAAAGTAAAACCAAATTATTTGGAATATGACTGACTGCTATCTTGTCTTAAAATGTGAAGTATTAATTTAAGGTTCACCTGTGCTAGTAATGACAGATCACAAACTCCCTTCAACACATGTAAGCAACTATTGCTACAAAGGCTTTCAATGACACAGAAAGGTCAAAAGCAGAGACCTATCTACCTTGGGATTAAGACGCACAGATATGTTCCATGAAGTCTTGACTTAGGTGCTTTGTAAACCAAGAAGGCCAAACCAAAAAGGCCAATCTGAATTTGAATTTTAGGCATCATTCAGAGGCTTGAAATCTGTTCTGGTTCAAGTCTATGTTCAAGCTGTCTATTCCACTTGCCCCTTAATAAATGAAGAAATATCTATCTGTAATCTTCATACTGTGAATGAAACATTCTTTCTCATCTGGCTTTATTATTTCAGTATACACTAACATTTTTATGTTCAATGGCAGCAGAAAAGGGACTCAAAAAAGGGATAGGGAAGACAGTCCAAGAGACAGCAAGAAGATGCAGGCAGGAGAGCCCCACCTAGGCTGTTTAATTCCTATTAGGCCGCCAAGTTTATTATAAATGCATGATGGTCTGCCCCCACAGAGGTGTTGAACAGGATATCTAGCAACTGTGTTAGAGAAGAAAGCAGCACTCCATCTCTTTTTGTCCTATTCACAACAGATTTCAGCACTGAAGGTTGCATTTCCAAAGTACTCGAGCAAATTTACAGTGCTGCCTACAGCTTCCAAGATCCCAATACTGATACTAAGGAAAGAATGACTGAGAGAGAGATGAATAGAAAATAATCAAATACAGAAGACAGACAGCCTTCTTTCTAGTGGTTGATTTAAATTCACCCCAAAATCTTAGATTTATTCTATTTCACTAGTCACCTAGTAAGAGAGAATCACAACTCCTTCCAAGTTCTGAGGTAAAAACCTACAGAATGAAGATACTTAAGTAAGCAACTTTAAAAATATGCTCAACATTTATGTGTCGTAGCTGGAAATCTGAATTATACCATTAGTAAATAATTAATGCTCTTTGCAAGTCATTCTGGTTATCTTTTGAGGCAAATGAAGCTTTATTTATTCTTTTCAGCAGATGCTCAATTAAATAAATGGGAAACAGGTTTAATGAAGAAGAAAATAATCACTCAGGAATGAGATATTTCTGCTCACTGGTATGTGGCACTCACAGTCAGATTTTCCCAACTGACATGCAAGACCTTAGAATGTCTTCTCTTGTGGAGACTTAAGTGGTTCATGAGATTTAGAGGATGCCAATAAGACTCTGACAATTTGCTAAGAAGAAATGTTATAATCTGTACCTAAATACAAGCTTGAGACTTTCACCTTCAGAAACAGCCATTCCTTGGCAGTGCCCTGCACAAGGCCCGCAGGATCACCAGGAAAGTAGAAGGGAGAACAGCTCAAGATAGCAAGAGCAACAGGAGGTAGGGCAATTCTCTTCATCTTTTTAGCAGTCTGTATTGATTCAGACAGTACTGATGCCAGTGCTAATAATCAAGGGCACTGAACTTGAATGAACCCCTCCAGATGGCTCCGTGAGCTGGAAAGCCTCTGAATTAGTGTGGTTCTGATCTGGTCTGGTCTTCTATGTCCCAAGAATTTAAATAGGAACAGACTGAGGAACAGCTAAGTTCATTACAGCTGGGTTATTTTCTGGGTAAGCAATGAGAGCATTTTCATACACTTAACTTTCAAGTCTGGTTATAATGACAAAGACTGAAGTACACTAAGCACATTTTGGTGCTGCACTGCTATGAGAAAAGTCCAGTTAAAACTAATTAGCTATTACCAGATAGCCCGATTGGTCTCTTTAATTAATCTACTACTACATACATATCATACATGTTGTTTTTTTTATATTGCTCTACTGACTTTTTACTCTTCTTGTACTGAGTGATAGAACTTCTAACAGAGCGTGAAAAAAAGCATCTGAATTGTGTCAGTTCTCTCCCAAAGTGAAGAGGAAATAAGTGAATTGGGACAACCAATTCGTGACAAAAATCAAAGGGCAACAGAAAACTTTTTTCATGCTGCTCTGTAAAAAAGCACACATCATCAGTGCAAGAGGCCTGAAACATATACGAAGTCCTTGCTGCATCACGGCCATGGGAGCAGAGATAAAGCAGAGCCACTTTCACTCTATATTAGAGAGGGAGATAAGCTGTTGGTGCTTGCTCACAAGGTACATTCTGTCGTACACTTCTGGCCAGAGTTTCAAAGGGCTGGTAATAATGGGCAGGCAAAGGGAAGCAAAGAGGAAGTTACACATGGATAGAAAAACACTCCTTTTGTTCCAGGAGGATGATCCATAATGCCAGCTTTAATTAAAAACTGGATTTTGAAGCTTTCTTCAGCTAGGCTGAAAAAAGCAATGGCATAGGGACAAACTCAGTTGTCAACATCCTACAACCTTCTGAAACAATATCTGGAGGGGAGGTGGGGAAGGAAAAGGAACCATCACACTGTTGATGAAAATCTTTCTATTCTCAATAAGGAAAAATGTTTCCCTCTCTTCTCCCGTAGCTTTTTAAGAAGTTATCCAGCTCTCCCAAATCAGGAAATTCCACATTAGAGATAGAATCTGGTAAAATACATTTTAACAAAGGAGACAGAAATGTTTCAGTTATATTTTATTCCTCCAAAAGAAAATAATAGAAAATAAGAGTTTTATTTCCTACTTTCTTAAACTGTTAGTTTTTAACATGAGTCATATCATTTTTTTCACAAACGTCTGAAGATGAACCAGAAAACATCACTGTCTTGCCATTCTGTTATCATAAATTCACACCTCATGACAGAGTTTCGAAAATCTGCACCCAGCAGATAGGTTTGTATATTAATTAACTGATGAATCCTAATTTAAGGATTTAGATTCTCTAAGAACATTAGTTGCTTGCCATACAGTTACACTACCGCTCTTTGGACTGCATGAACATCTCACAGTGCTTCAAAAACAAGCATATCATCATATAACCTCAGGCACTGACCAACCTTATGTGTTGTCACAGCCTTCAAAGGAGTCACAAAAATAAGTCACTGTCTGTCTATAACACTGCAAAGATTTACTACATGCCACCATGTTTACGCTCACAAACAAAACCACTGAACCTCAGCAATTGAATACTATGTATCATAGAATGATAGAATGGCCTGGGTTGAAAAGGACCACAATGATCATCAAGTTTCAACCCCCCTGCTATGGGCAGGGTCGCCAACCACCAGACCAGGCTGCCTAGAGCCACATCCAGCCTGGCCTTGAATGCCTCCAGGGATGGGGCATCCACAACCTCCTTGGGCAACCTGTTCCAGTATGTCACCACCCTTTGTGTGAAAAACTTCCTCCTAATATCTAACCTAAACCGCTGCAATGAGGTCTCCCCAGAGCCTTCTCTTCTCCAAGCTAAACAAGCCCAGTTCCCTCAACCTTTCCCCATAGGAGAGGTGCTCCAGCCCTCTGATCATCTTAGTGGCCCTCCTCTGGACTACTCTAAGAGCTCCACATCCTTCCTGTACTGGGGGCCCCAGGCCTGGACGCAGTACTCCAGATGGGGCCTCACAAGAGCTGAGTAGAGGGGGACAATCACCTCCCCCTTCCTGCTGGCCACCCCTTTTTTAATGCAGCCCAGAACACAGTTGGCCTTCCGGGCTGCAAGTATGTACTCATGGCTAACAAGTCACTGCTCAGCTGGACCCAGTGCCCTTGGGTGTTTTGGTTTCTGCATAAGGCACCGAGTGACTTCAGCTATGGCGTCCATGTAAGGACAGCACAGGACACTAAACATGATGTAAATGTAGATGAAGTGCTACTAGCTAACACAGCTGCTGTTTTAAAAGCACATATGACAGCCTCCTAAACAGAAGGCAAATGAAAGAGAGTCTCTATGTTACAGAAGCATTAAAATTATGTACCAGCATTTAGTTTTATGACTGCTTTTTCTTTTGGTACTGTGATGCAACAAAATTATAACATTGGGCTTTACATTTACAGCAGTTCATTTCTGTAAGTCAACTCAACAATAATCAGGATTAATTTATTTTCAACCTCAGAACAGTATTTCATTTCCACAATGAATTATTTAAACAGAGTGTATAAGTGAATACCGTACATCGCAAGAAGGAGAAATAAAGAACTAGGCAATGGACGTTACAGATAAGTTTCAACTGGGCTACCAAAGAGAAGCAATAGCAGCAACATAATGAACACAGACATCAAATCAATGCATTCAGAACTTGAAGTTTTGGAAATAGCACAGACATCAGACACATCGGTAAGCATGTTACCCTCTGTAACACAAAGAAATTATCACCAATCTGAGCATTGCTTATGTAGTTACTTCTTAAAATAACTGTTTTAGCACCTGTTCTTCAATGAGCGTATTCTTATATCAGCTATATAACTATACATAGTTAAATCAGCTGCTGGAGATTCATTTAATTAATCCCCTGGAATTCTTTCAGGATAACAATTTATTTTCAGAAAACAATCGCAATGCCGTAACAGGTTAAGCATTTAAGTATGTCTATTTGGGTCTTAAAAACAAAACCAAGTGAAAATAAATGCCTTGCAGAACAGTAGTAGTCCAAAAAGCAAAGACAACAGTGTCATTAAATACTACATGCTAGTAGTAACTAAATCTCTATCTTGTTCAGTAATTTTTTTTTCCACATACTGCCATTCTTCCCCACAAAATATAGGAAAGCATTCTGACACCACAAAGAAGTGGAAAACTGAGTCTCTCCCCTAAGCCCAAAGTAAGACTAAATAAAAATCTGCGTTCCTGTAGTAATGGACGGAAAGAAAGGATTTCTCTTGGTAAAAAAAATGAAGGAAGTTATTTTACTGTCTAATCTTTGGTCCTTTTTCTCCTTCAAATTCTTCCTACCCACAGACAACAGAACAGGAACCATGTGTTTATTTTATGGGGACCCTAAAGTCACAAAGGTGTATAGTTTCAGGGAGAAGCAGTCCACTGTTCTTCTATAAATAAAAAAAAANTTTTTTTTTTAAATAAACTATAAAGCAGAGGTAAACAAGTCCAACTCATCTTCTCCTTCTGTTTCTATTACTCTTACATGAATTCGTACCATGTAGCACGTCTGAGACCGAATGGCCAGAGTGAGAATGAATCCCCCAGGCACAGCAGGTCTGTGAGAGCTCCTTGAGAAGCAGAGCAGACAAAAGGGAGGAACCAACTGTACGAATTTCACGCTCAGTATGCAAGACTTGACAGACACGTATGATTTTGACAGGCTTATATTATTATCATCATTATTTTTTTCTTTTATAACACATTGCTGAATCATGAGGGAAAAGTGGGCTCACAAAAGGCACTGATATTGTTCACAAGATTCCAGGCTATTTGTCTATAAACTTCGCTTTTTTTTTTTCCTTTCTTAATTTAAATACAAAATTCAATTCATAGAACATATTCTGAGTAATGAAGAAAACCTAGGAAACACGTCACCTTTTGAAGAGTCTTGTACCAGGAATTCCATTCTCTCTAGAACACACCAACCCACGCTAGCTGTCACAACATACTACTGAACATATGAAGACAAGGTTTACTTACTATTTTTGTAGAGCATTACAGTGGTAGGTATTTCTCCTATATCACTTTTAAGTGAAAATACATATTCTCAATGTTAGTCAGCTACCTGGCTTTGGTAATACAAATGGCTTTAAAAACATTTAAATATTTTTCTCTTGCTTTGTAGTTGGACACAGAGGATTTCTTCACAGAGAAGCGTAAGTGCAAGGACAAGTAAAAGCTTTGGGAAACAAACCAAGGATAAAGGTATAACCATTTCTGTTAATTTATAGCCCACCAGGAAAGTCAGCTTTGAGTAAGCTCTTCTGCAACTTATTCTACTCATTGTAATACCTATTTTATCAATATTTACACAGAAACACAATCTCAGAATTCCAACTACAATGTCTCTTCATCTCTCCACTGGTCTTGGTTCTTTAGCTCAGGATTGTAATTTTAGATATACATTGTAATTTTGCCCTAGCAATAGAGTTTTCATCAAATGCATTTTTTTCCCCCTAGAAATATTACCAAAATACTATACCATCCTTTTAAAATTATTATCTCTAATTGTGGAGAGTTGAAGAAATTTCTTCAAGTTTTGAGGTTTGGGAGCACGGTCCAAGGGACCACGTTCTGTTTGTTTTGTGATGATGCAACAAGTTGAGGTTATTACAATTGTGGCTGAGCTTGGAGTTTGGTTTCCAGACTCTCACAGACTTTTGCTCAGCTCACAGCTACTGAATGTGTTCTTCCTGGAAGCTTTTGGTGGTCTCCTTATGGAAGAGGGGAAAGTGGAAGTATACAGCCCATCTTTCTAAGACACCAAGAATTACAAGAAATCTAAGCATTTTTAAATATACTTTTTCACTTTACAACACAAAATGTCAGGCTCTAAAAAATTCATGCGAAAAATGCAGATTAAGATTCTTTCATAAATGGGAAAATAAGAACCATCAACAAAATAAGACATGCCAGCACTTTGCAGGCAGCATGCAAGTATTTCATCATGATAAATTTCAAGGTCTATTAGCTTCATGTTTCAACATAACAGTCAAAAGACTGCAATTACCAGATGAGTTTTACTGAACTGTGGTATACTTACCAACACAACTTAGCATGTTTGAAGTGTCACATTATCTGGTACCAGGAAATAAGTGATCTAGAAACTAATATGTAGAAATGCATTTAACTCTCTAGCTACGGGGCAGACATTTAAGACAGCATTTTCAGACCCTTAATTAGGATTCCCAACAATTGTGTTACTAGTACATAATCTTATAGCGTAAATAAGCTAAAGCAACAACAAAGTTGGACCTATTTCAGAAGCCTTTTTTTTTTCATTCTCATTTTCATCAGATTTTTCACTACCATAAACAGTAAGATGTTACAGTAACCATGTCAATCTGCAGTTAATATCTCTGTATACAAATATTTAAAAGAACCTATTTGTTAGGATATTTCCTCGGGGTGAGGGGGAGAAACAAAACAAACAGACAAAAAACCACAACCCACCAACACCAAAGAAAACAACCAACCAAAAAACTCCAAAACAACCATGCAACCATTCAGGGATCTTTAGTCAAATCTACATACGTCAAGAAGTCTGATATATCTCCCTTGAGATATCAGATGTACTCAACAGAAAGCACTTCGAGAAGAATTTGTGTTGATGCTCATGCTTACTTCCAAATCAGTATGAACAAACAAACTTGTCTAGACACTGTTATAAGCAAGGGAAACAAATGTTGCAGTCACCTCTGTTTTGCCATTGCAACACCCCTACTAAGAAAATAAGCAGCTGGAAAGCCAACCAGGGAGAGGCCCAGCACCAAAATAAAGAACTGCTTGAATATTGAAAAGAGCAAGCTTCTCCTTTCATTACTGCAATGCTTTCTTTTCACACATGAAGTGGCAAGAAAACATTTGAAATTGCCTTTTTAAAATGCAATTTTGGATTAAGGTTCAGTGTTCTCTAAGTCAGGTACAGAAAAAAGGTTATTTTGGAGTGATATTTACCTGTACCATAAGAACAAAGAAAGCATTTCTTCAAGCTCGTCCTACCTTGCATCACTACTGTAGGGCAGACAACTAATTTAGAGCTTTGTATAAAAGAACAATTTAAGATGAATAACTAAGCTCTGTATTGAAAGCTAGAATAGATCCTTGGAGTGAGGGAAATGGGGCTCAAACCTAGGAAACAGCAGAAAAATGGAGAACACACCTAGAAGAAGGAAGAATCCTAGCAGCTCAAAAAAGAGCTCAAGTTCAGTACTTCGTTTCAAGTCCTATTTTTATAGGAATCCCATAAACTCCTGTAGAAACTTGAACACAATGGAGAAAAGTTTAACTTTTCTCCCCTTGTTTTCTTCAAAAAGAAAGAAACAAACAAAAAACAGCCACAAAGAAAAACACTGAGAAAGCCACAAGGAGCGGTTGGTTCTATTACCCAACAGAACAATTAAGTTGTATTAAAAAACCTCAAGTAAAACAAGTCATTCAACTCTTTGCTATTACAGAAAGAATTTGTGTCCTGAATGCAATTTCATAAGATTACCTTTCAGTCTGCTCTTTAATTGAAGTCTGTGCATCACCCTAATAACAACAAATTATACAAAACACATTTACATCTCAAATGTATACAAATGATGAAATGCAGAGATATCCACTGCAGCAAAAAAGTCCCTCTCTCATATCTAGGCAATTTCTGCCTTATCTACCTTTAAATTAGACACTTTCTCTCCAGGGTAACTCTCAGTCCTTGCATCTGTGACACACACACAAAAAAAAAAAATCGGTATCTGATTTTCTCTGTGACACAAAAATCAGTTCTTAAACGTACTCATGTTCATAATCAAAGCACATCCAGACAAACCTCCTACTATTTGCATTTTGAAATGACAGAGATGCAAAAGTGAGTACTGAAGCCTGCACAAGATGAAGAGGAACCGAAAGCACAAGTTTGAAAGGACCTGGGAGGAGAAATAGCTTAAAGAAACACAAGAGGGATGCCTAGAAATCAGGCAGGATCCTCACAGGTTCGTGAAGATCTTCAGGTGCAAGAAAATTGCTTCCCTCAAGTAAACAATCTCAAAAGCTCTTCTCTTTGCTAGAGCACATTTTCATAGTTTCACTGCACTCTCCTGCTTCTTTTCAAACAAAGAGATAAGGCAGTCTGAGCTCACATCTGTAGAGCTAAAGCTCACACACCTTTGTTGGTCAGCCTGCATTCCCCTTCCATCCAGCAGTACACATACAGCATCTTCAGGTACAGATGCAGCCCAGCACCATTCCCTTTCTGAAGGCTGCCAGCCTGTAAAGATGCTCTCCTCCATAGTTTATAACAAGAAACAGCAACGTGTAGGGCTTTATGATGAAATTAGCACTTCTTGATATGGTTGAATACCATTTCTTGTTTTAAGAGAAAAGCAGAGTAAGGAAATGTAGACTGAAAAGGAAATTCCTCCTGGCAGGAGTTTGTTTAATTGCTTTTGTTCAAGTTACTGAAGGCAGACAGACGACAAACAAAACGTCCTCTTCTGCCTTCAGGTGCAGACTATTCATGTTAGTAGGCCAGCTCTTCCACAAAATACAAGGTTTCAATGTATTTAATTTGTTTTCTGGGATGAAAAGCTCTTAATAACCAGCAAGACACTGCTTTTTTTCCTCTCCTTGAGTAAATTAAAAGGCTGTGTTTTATAAACACTACCTATATGTTAAGTTCTTCTGGGGGTTTTAAATTAAAGCTTTAATCACTGTGGCACATAATTATTTTGTGTTTTGCTTAAGTCTTAAACTTAAAACACACACACAAAACCAAAAAAAAAAAAAAAAAAAAAAAAAAAAAAGTATGTTAAATAGTATACTGAACTTCCTGGGTTGGGCAGAACCAGCCTGATCCTTCAAACATAAGCTCACGGGGTTTCTCTAAGATGCTCTTAAACTCTGGGCTAGCACAGTCCCAACTGCTTCATGAAGCACCACTGAAGCAATCGCTTCTGACTTTATGGTAGAACATCCTTCCTTCACAGCAAGAGAAAGGCTTTACAGTGCCAAACTTGATGAATTTTCACAGGAGCAACATAAAGTTGCCAATGTGACAAAATAACATTGATAACTCGAAGAAATTACTTAAAAGCAAATGTTCAAAGTATGCAAAGGCTGGATACAGAAGCCTTTTATATCGTTAAAAAATATTAAAGTGGTTGGTTCCAAAAATCCTGTGCTGTAAGCTTAGCAATTAAAAAAAAACATATAGAGTAGTTAACACATGACATTTAAACAATGCAACTTAAAAACAACTGCACAAATGTTTTCTCCAACTCTGAAACGTACACAAATCACAGTCTACGGCCATCTGTGCTTGCCAGTTAGAAGCCAACTGCAAAAATATAAAACTATGCAAAAGCAACAGTTGCCAATATCCCCACACAGCGCTTGTCCATCAAGTCACTGGCAACCGCGAGCTTGTGTTTGTAACATAGATACTGCTTACTAATTGTCTAACGCATGGAAGAGTTCAGGCTGACGTCTTACATTTTTATAAAGAATGGTCTTTTAACACTGAACAAAAAAACAGAAAATGTAAAGCCTCATGAAGCAACGATTCTCATGCTTCTAGCAATGGGATCCTAAATATAAACTACTTGCACTCCTGAGTACTAATGGATTGTGTTATATTCTGATGCATTTATGTATGAGATGACAATAAGCAGAATGGTTATGTTTATATTTGCAACTGCGGGGGGAAAAAACACTAGAAAAAGATTACTTTGACCAGTTTCATGGCATTCAGCACAATAATTTGAGTGGGCTCCCAATAAAATATATAACCTATGCAGATACAGTTACATGGACATTATTACACAAATCAAGAAGGTATTCTCACCTAAATGCAGCATATGAAGATAATATCCCGAAGTAGAGATTTATTTTGGAAAGCATGGAAAAAGTGAAGCAACATCACAAATGATCTTAACTGATTGTCATTTTGCTGTATTACATCAAAAATGATAAATCTGTTGCACTTCCTTTAAGGATGCAGTATAGCACGGAATAACAGAATACGGGCTTATTAGGTTTATTATATTAGGGTTTTTTTTTTTCCAATTATCCTTAAGTTATATCTAATTTAGACCTGTGAAATGAATCTTTGAAGGTGATGCTCTCAGTGAACAGGAGCACCTTATTTCAGTTCCTTGGCAAGAATAAATTGCTACTTAACTATTTTTAGAGTTTAAATGTAATTAAATTCAGAATAAACAAAATCTAAAACAGAGTATTTGTTAAATACAAGTATGTGAACTTAAAGATGGCTCACACCATCAGCAAAGAAACACAAGGAAAAGAAAATACACAACATATGCTGCAATGAAAAAATGACGTGGGAAGGAATGGGAAAGCTGTGAAGGATTAGCTGTGCTGGTTTCCAGCAGTCCACAATCAGTATTTGACCACATCAGCCCATTATCACCTGGGATGACAGCCCTCATGCTACCAGATAAGAAAAAAGGCACCCAGAAGCAAAATTCTAATGATGTTTCCCAGCTGTTGGCTCTTTGGTGAATTGATTGCTGACCACTACTGTGAAATGTAGGAAATACATCATATGCTTAGCAGTAACAAACATGGCCTAAGAGACTGAGCACAGCATTGCAAAGTGACATATTTTTTTCCAATTTGGATAGTAACACAGGCAGAGTCACAGGTGTGCAGTAATGAGAAGACAAATCTCCTCATAAGCGTTGCATTTTTTGGAAGGATAACAAAATGATTGACTTTTCCCTATAGACAAAATACATCCATAATGTTAGCAATAAGCATCCTAGAAAAGACTGTAAGAAAAATGACAAACATTGTTTATATAACGTTTGGTGAATCAAGTTCCTCAAATGTATTTAATGGGGATATAAATATGACCACCTTCATCACTCACTGAACACTGTCCATTTTTCACATAGAATAAGGAGAGGTTTTGTTGGAAAGAACTGTTGAAAACAAGCCAAGCAATACTATGTCTACATCCACATAACCTTCCACCTGATAGTTCTTCACTTTGGAATACTTTACTTTGTAAACTCTTATTTTTATTCCCAACGTAATATATTTAATATTTTTAAAAGAAATCAAAGCATGTCACACTTGACCACCTTTACTGGATATGAAATGATAGTACTCAAACCACTGTAAGTTCTTATTTGAGAAGTATTAACCTATTATGACCAATTGAGTTGAATGTCACATCACTGAGGTTTAAGCAACTTGTCACCTATCAGATGCTCAGGCTGGACTAGTTACAACCCTGAGCAACCCATCCTCACTGTGAAGCTGGCTCTGCTGTGAAGGGGGTGGCAGGGGTTAGGCTACATCCAGAGGTCTCATCTAACTTAAAACATTCTATCATTCCATGAATTCAAGGTAGGTCAGAGAATATATTTTAATTTTGCTTTATTCTTAACACTGAATACAATGTTAGCTTTGAAAAGTTAAGAAAACTCTGAATGTAGGGTATATCACCAATGACATGCATACAAATGGCAGACATTAATTTGTTGGTGTTTGTTAACAAGATAACATTGCTGCAAAAGAACTCTATGTGGATGAGCATGCAGGGTGCTGGTGGAAATCTTAACACTTTAAATGATACAAAGGACTCAACCTTGGACAGCAAACATACAGAGCCTATTTGCATGAAGGAATCACTCCGGCCCCCCAGCGGACTCAGCACGAACTATGGGCAGTCTGGCTTTGCCTTCACTGGTATAACCAAACACATAACATAGTATTCTATACTTCTACTCCAATCTTGGGAACACTGTAGCATTTTCTCTCCCTTCCTCGACTTGAAGTTAGATCACAAAACAACACTTCTGTTTTCACAGATTCACAGAATCACCAAGGTTGGAAAAGACCTACAAGATCATCCAGTCCAACCATCCACCTATCACTAATAGTTCTCACTAAACTATGTCCCTCAACACAGCGTCCAAACGTTCCTTGAACACCTCCAGGGTTGGTGACTCCACCACCTCCCTGGGCAGCCCATTCCAGTGCCTGACTACTCTTTCAGAGAAGTAGTATTTCCTAACATCCAGCCTGAATCTCCCCTGGCGCAGCTTGAAGCCATTTCCTCTAGTCCTATCACTAGTCACACGAGAGAAGAGGCTGACCCCCAGCTCACTACAACCTCCCTTCAGGTAGTTATAGAGAGCAATAAGGTCTCCCCTGAGCCTCCTCTTCTCTAGCCTGAACAATCCCAGCTCCTTCAGCTGCGCCTCATAAGGCCTGTGTTCCAGACCCCCAACAGCTTTGTTGCCCTTCTTTGAACACGCTTCAGGGCCTCAATGTCTTCCTTGCAGTGAGGGGCCCAAAACTGGACACAGTACTCGAGGTGTGGCCTCACCAGTGCTGAGTATTAAATCCATGGAAGATGCTGTAGATTACTGTCCCATCCTAGTATTAAAATGAAAACTTGAAATTCCTTTTTTTCCCATTGGGAATGGGAGTCAGCCATTGGGAGTCTCCACACTGTCAAAATCCTCCCTGAAAAGGAGTCCTTTGCTTCAATTCATTCATGCTCTCTCCGACTTCAATTGTGAACTTGCTGAAGGCACACTTCTTCCTCTTCACCAGTTCATTAATAAGAATATCAAATAGTACAGGCCACAGTCTCAGTATCTGAAGAACACTACTGGACACTAGATGGCTTCTGTATTATCACTCTGAGCACAGCAGTCCCAACAGTTGTCTAACTTCCCTTGCTATCAACTCACCCAAGACATCCATCTACATTTCGATTACAAAAAGGTTATAAAAGATCACATCATATGTTTTCCTAAAGTCAAGATAAACAACATCCAACGTTCTTCCCTTGCACACTTAGTCACTCGTCTCATTGTGGAAGACAATTCATTTGCATTTGATAAGCTATCACCCTCGTACCCAAAACCAGCTTCCAGATCCGTTCCATGTTCTTCCCAAATACCACAGCTAGGCTGACCTTCCTATAGCTCCCCACATCCTCCTTCTTGACCTTCTTCAAGACAGATTTGATGCTTGTTTGTTTTCTCTGCTCCTTTGGAATCTCCTAATTACTACGAACTTTCAAAGATGACAGGGAATAGCCTCGTAATGACAGCAGATGGCTCCTGCCAGGATGCTTGGATACATCATGCTCAGTCCCATAAATTTTTGTACATCAGATTTGCTTAAGCAGTTCCCAGCTTGACCTTCTGTACTGTACACAATGCTTCATTCACTCCAACTCTGCCATTACCCTTGGGGACCTGGGAAGTCCAAAAACAGTCCTTACCATTAAAGAGACAGAAAAGTCCTTGAGAATTGCTTCCATGTCCTTTTGTAACCAGATCATTTGTCAGGATTACGATGAATTCTAAGCCTTTTCACAGAGTTTGCCATTCACTTCAGCTTAGTACTGCATGCATACAGCCATACATTCTTTCCACAGACAATAATGAAGTCATTGAGTGACACAGACCTCTTAAAGATTCTGCTTGAAAGACCACCTACTTTGAGATTAAGCCGTTAAAACAAAAACAATCCTAAGAACAATTTTTCATTTAGCCGTCATCTCCAAGTGGTTATCATAACTAGATGAAATCTTTAGTTTGCTTGTAAGATGACAGCAGTGTCAAGAATCTTAACACCACACTAACTTCCAGCAATAAATTCTGTATGAATCAGCCCTCGTTACCTAAAGGCACTCCCATATCAACAATTGCACAGATCCCCAGGGACCTTATTATTACATTTAGACTAAATAACTCATTTAGACAAGCCTGTTTCTTTTAAAGAGGAATCTTTTCAAGTACTTTGAAACCTCCTGATTATAAGCAGTCTTGCTGCTTGTGGCAGTCTTGGTTATGGTGCGTTAATCAAGCTTTGCTGTAGCTTCCAGGGGGCCAGAGTTGGGAGGAATCAGCTGTTTCTCAAAAATTATTAATACTGACCAGAATCCTACAAGAAGAAAAAGCAAACCAAACCAAAACAAAAAAATTAGAAGAATGCTGTAGTCAGACAACAGGCAATACTGCTTCTTGTAGGATCTTAATCAATACTCAATGCAGTTCACTCTTCCATAACACTTGATACATACTCAACTTCAAATTCTAATTAATTAACTTAAAAGACTACCATACCTAGAGTATAAAGCTTTAAAGATGCAGAGAGATCGAGGCAGCTAAGGACAGGCACAGAGAGAATTTGCATCTAAAGAGGCTTTGTCCAGACTTCTCTATGTAGCTAATGGAAGAAAAACTTATAAGCAGCATTTGTCATTTCTGGTTTGCGTTGATGCTACTAGAAAGCAGCTGTAGCTGGCTGCATATTTTCCCTGACCAGCAGGACTCCTGCACTTCACAGCAGTGTGTATTTTTCTTTTCTCTATACATAACATAACATTTAATCTATATGCTAAATGAAGAAGAGTTTATTAGAACTTGGTTGAAAAGAGCTGAAGAGAGCATTTGTTGGAAAAAAACATTAATTTCTCATTTACTTTGAGTCTCTATGTACTGCTTACATTACCTCGATTCTTGTAAATTCAATTTTTTTTCATCCTAAGAGGAAGAAGAATATATAATGGCAAAAAAAATTTAGTCTGCTGTAAACTACTTCAGTTGTATTTATGTAGAATACATAAATAGAGCTTTTTCCCTCTACTTTACATGTTTTTTCTTTCTAAAGAAAAACGTAACAAAATGAAAATCTGTATCAGAGTTACTTAAAGATCAAAAACTGAACAACAAACTGATTTAAAGATAGAGATAGCATATAAAAGAATACAGTAAAGCACAATAAGACCTGAATATTTTTGCTCATATTTACTTTCTCATTAACTAAGAAATCTGAAGGAAGAAGATACCTCTAGAACATATAGGTGATGTGTAAACATGACTTTATTAATAACCAACTCAAGATTATCAGCTTTTTCAAGTTGACAAGTGACATGAAACTGATACAGAATTTGTGAGGCTACATCCTTGGCAACAAGGCAATCAGCTTTTCAGCTACAGATCAGCAGTTTAAATTCTGTTTGAGCTAAGCAAGGAAGAACAGGCACTCCTTGCGACGTGATGACATCGAATCCGTTACAAAAGGCAATATTTTCACAAAAATTAGTGCTGAGATTTCCAAAGTAGTCTGATCCAGTTTTAGGAAGTTACTGGAAGGAGCTGTGGCCACATCTGTGCTCCAAATCCAGGCAGAAACTAAGTAAAATTTCTAATTTTCATTTCGTAACAAATGAAGGTTGGGTTTTTCATTTTTTTTTTTTTTTTAAATAAACTATAAAGCAGAGGTAAACAAGTCCAACTCATCTTCTCCTTCTGTTTCTATTACTCTTACATGAATTCGTACCATGTAGCACGTCTGAGACCGAATGGCCAGAGTGAGAATGAATCCCCCAGGCACAGCAGGTCTGTGAGAGCTCCTTGAGAAGCAGAGCAGACAAAAGGGAGGAACCAACTGTACGAATTTCACGCTCAGTATGCAAGACTTGACAGACACGTATGATTTTGACAGGCTTATATTATTATCATCATTATTTTTTTCTTTTATAACACATTGCTGAATCATGAGGGAAAAGTGGGCTCACAAAAGGCACTGATATTGTTCACAAGATTCCAGGCTATTTGTCTATAAACTTCGCTTTTTTTTTTTCCTTTCTTAATTTAAATACAAAATTCAATTCATAGAACATATTCTGAGTAATGAAGAAAACCTAGGAAACACGTCACCTTTTGAAGAGTCTTGTACCAGGAATTCCATTCTCTCTAGAACACACCAACCCACGCTAGCTGTCACAACATACTACTGAACATATGAAGACAAGGTTTACTTACTATTTTTGTAGAGCATTACAGTGGTAGGTATTTCTCCTATATCACTTTTAAGTGAAAATACATATTCTCAATGTTAGTCAGCTACCTGGCTTTGGTAATACAAATGGCTTTAAAAACATTTAAATATTTTTCTCTTGCTTTGTAGTTGGACACAGAGGATTTCTTCACAGAGAAGCGTAAGTGCAAGGACAAGTAAAAGCTTTGGGAAACAAACCAAGGATAAAGGTATAACCATTTCTGTTAATTTATAGCCCACCAGGAAAGTCAGCTTTGAGTAAGCTCTTCTGCAACTTATTCTACTCATTGTAATACCTATTTTATCAATATTTACACAGAAACACAATCTCAGAATTCCAACTACAATGTCTCTTCATCTCTCCACTGGTCTTGGTTCTTTAGCTCAGGATTGTAATTTTAGATATACATTGTAATTTTGCCCTAGCAATAGAGTTTTCATCAAATGCATTTTTTTCCCCCTAGAAATATTACCAAAATACTATACCATCCTTTTAAAATTATTATCTCTAATTGTGGAGAGTTGAAGAAATTTCTTCAAGTTTTGAGGTTTGGGAGCACGGTCCAAGGGACCACGTTCTGTTTGTTTTGTGATGATGCAACAAGTTGAGGTTATTACAATTGTGGCTGAGCTTGGAGTTTGGTTTCCAGACTCTCACAGACTTTTGCTCAGCTCACAGCTACTGAATGTGTTCTTCCTGGAAGCTTTTGGTGGTCTCCTTATGGAAGAGGGGAAAGTGGAAGTATACAGCCCATCTTTCTAAGACACCAAGAATTACAAGAAATCTAAGCATTTTTAAATATACTTTTTCACTTTACAACACAAAATGTCAGGCTCTAAAAAATTCATGCGAAAAATGCAGATTAAGATTCTTTCATAAATGGGAAAATAAGAACCATCAACAAAATAAGACATGCCAGCACTTTGCAGGCAGCATGCAAGTATTTCATCATGATAAATTTCAAGGTCTATTAGCTTCATGTTTCAACATAACAGTCAAAAGACTGCAATTACCAGATGAGTTTTACTGAACTGTGGTATACTTACCAACACAACTTAGCATGTTTGAAGTGTCACATTATCTGGTACCAGGAAATAAGTGATCTAGAAACTAATATGTAGAAATGCATTTAACTCTCTAGCTACGGGGCAGACATTTAAGACAGCATTTTCAGACCCTTAATTAGGATTCCCAACAATTGTGTTACTAGTACATAATCTTATAGCGTAAATAAGCTAAAGCAACAACAAAGTTGGACCTATTTCAGAAGCCTTTTTTTTTNCATTCAATCTTTCCAGGCTGAGTCAAAAATTTCCCTTAAATGAGAGCAAAAAAGCTCAAGGGTCAGCTTTCACCACACACCTCTGCAGAACCATTACAATGAAGCATTATCAAGCACCTGCAAG
Organism: Pavo muticus; assembly: GCA_016647715.1. NCBI lineage: Eukaryota > Metazoa > Chordata > Aves > Galliformes > Phasianidae > Pavo > Pavo muticus. The sequence continues at coordinate 1,313,247 of JACDJE010000079.1, read as the reverse complement.
GGAGGCATTCAAGACTGATTGCAGGTATCTTGCAATCAATAAAACCATGCTACAGCTATTACGTCAGATAAGTTGGATCCTTCCTTATTTAAGGAAAACCTCAATATAATGCTAGGACAAAGGGCAATAAAAGGCTGAAATGGCAATAAGTGCAGAAGATCACAGTGTGAGGAGCTGGAAAGCTCTTTCCCTGCCCGTGTAAGTGCCAGACTGCAGGCAGTAGGAACGGTTCTCACCTGAGGGGCACAGCAATTGTGCTCCAGAAGCCTTAAGAAGTCACTTTGGTCTGACACAGGCCTATATGCTTTCAGTTCAGTGGGCCTGTACGTTCCCAGTTCAGCTGCAGCTGCTTCAAAACACAAGATTTCTAACCAGTTTATCATATTCTCATTGCATTGTTCAACGGTGGCATCATTTCATAAACTGCTGGAGTACTACCCTGCATGAAACAGTACCCAACAGCTTCTCTGCAATGTTTTCCATCACCTCAAGAAAACAAAACAACCCCCCCCCCCAGAAAAAATAAAAGGTTTGGCAGATAACTGTGAAGCATTCTAGACTAAGGTTCATCCACATAATTTTCATTCAGAATTAAAAGCACTGAAACCCTTTAGAACGTAAAGCATGCAAACAAGGCAAAAGCCTTTTAGAATGGCTACATCAGATATTTTCCCCATTCCAATTACAGGGGTGACTGTAACTGTTTCAAAGGGAGCTGGGGACCTTCAGATGCATGGGAAGAAGATAAGGAAGTTGTTGCAATCTCAAAATCTTTTGTGTAAAAGAAAAAAGGAAGAACGAAAAGAAAAAACTGAATAGGTTAAGAAAATCCTCTCAAAAATCACAAAGCCCTGCTGAACACTCCGTAAACACACCACAAACGTAACATTCTTCCCATTGTATCAGTCTACTCCCAAAAAACTTGGCACCTGAGAGCAAAACATTATTCCATGCAGGCAAGAGAGAAGGCATGTCTTTTGAATAAATATTTGGTAGAAAAAAGGCATGAAAAAGACATTTACAGTTTTAATAAAAATAAAACATGAAAGTTACTTAAATTACTTAATCTATACCCTTACATGGCAGTTAACAACCATAAATACAGATAAGACTTTTTATTATATCACGCTAAATTTCAAGTTTCTGTAAGCAGCCTGATAAAGCAGCTCAGTTATTCCCCCCTCGCTTATCCGCTATCTAAAACCACTGACAATATCATCTCAGACACCAGAAAAACACTTGGAACTTCCTACACCATTGCTCAGCCATCCCAACAGACCTCAATGCACAAAGAGGAGTTTTCATCCTCCACTCCTGCTTTCTATTTAAGTCCGTTACATTTAAGGGGGTTTATTTGGAAGTCAGCATCTCCATCACACAGACATCTGAGCAAATGCCAATTGTCAAGAGTTACTTGGAAAAGTTCTGTCCTTTTTCAAGATAGACTTCTGAAGGTATTTGTCACGGTAACTTGAGGATTTAAAGTCAGGTTGCAAGACCGGATTCTTAACTGGCGAAGGACTGGGGAAACAAAGAGGCTGATTTTAATATGTTTATTAAACAGCAAACTTTCACCAAGCATTTAATTACAACGCTGAACTCCAGCTGACTTCAGCACATCATAACCAAGTAACTGGGGACGTTGTTCCAAACCTGGTGGAATCAGCAGGCTTATTTCATTCTTAATTCTATGTTTTCAGCTACAAACTCACCTGCTCTCAGTGCACCTGAGAAAACTGCACTGGAACAGCAACTGCAAGGCAAGGCAAACGCCCAGAAAGGGCAGCGTCAGCCCTGCAGCTCACAGCACGCACAACAGTGTGAACCATGGAACCAAATGGCTGAATATTAAAGCACATAAAAAGGTCGTGTGCACGCTTGCTAGGCTTCTGCACAGAGGAAACAAAGCAAGGAGCAAGGAAACATTTACCAAGGTCTGGTTTTTCTTGGTTTTGGTGCTTTTACGTCAGATAAGAAAAATTTTTAAAATTATCTGATCAGAGTACAGAGTTGGAAATCACACAGACCGAGTGGACTCCCAGCTCTTTCTATACTGCAAGCCAACTGCAGGAGCTCAGATGCAAACCCAACGGCATGCTGGAGCCAGGAGCAGCAGCTCACTGTACAACACTGAAATCCAGAAAAACAACCAACCAACCCAAGAAAAACTGATCAACAGCTTTCTCTGAGAAATCCAAAATGTCTCCGTCCGAAAAGGCCAGAGATGAGGATCTTACATTTTCCTCTGCCCCGAAGACAGTAAGATGTATGAAAGCAAACAGCCAACATTCTCAGACTCTTAAGCAATGCTGCTTTAATGACATACATTCTCATCTTCAGCCACCAGAAAACTGCATGACCAGAAGACAAAATCTGCAATTATTTCTATTTACTATTCAATTTGTGAAGGTGACTTGTCAGGTTTGTTATACAACCCGCATTAATTGTCCACTGAGTGCCGTCAGAGCTTCCCAAATCTACTTCACTGCCCCATCTGCTCAGTGATTCACTGGCACAGATCAAGAGCATTCACTGCGGTCACAGTATCTCATCTGTGCTCAAATAACACAGGCACATTTAATTACATTTTAATTACAGAAGACAGTTCCTTATTTCTTAAGGCTGTCCAACAATTATTGAGTTTTTCCAAGCACTACAGCAAGAATGTATATACAGTATACAGAGCTCTTGAAAGTTAGGACTATAAGTAATGTATTTCTAACCATACAAGTGAAATCCTAGACCAACTCACAGAATTTACCCAGTAAATTAACGTCTTCACTCACCCAGCTCCCACAACAACAACAAAACCATACAGCTGGGGGTGCACCCTTTCTACGCCCTTTCAAGACTGTAAATTGGACTCTTCTATAAAACTTGGTGTTGATGGTTCCACATCTCTTATTTTAACAAGTTTTAATAGCTGTGAGGTTTAGTGCCTTGCAGAACAATGTGGCAGGAATGCTTCTGTCACTGCAAGACTATAAGAGTGTCTGCCTTTAACATAACTATATATATACATATATAAGAAATTAAATACATATCTAAATAAAACCATATACTAAATATAAAATATTTATGAAAATGAAAATATTTTATTTAAAAATGCCAAAATCCTCAGCCATTTTCTTACAAAGGAATCTGAGTCCCCAGCTTTTTCATTCTGAAACTAGCAAGCTACTGTATACAGATCTGGAAGGTGATCAAAACATTGCAACATCCTTATACCAAAGCTAAATCCTAAACTGCTAAATAAATACATAAGATTAACAAACTCAACCACCACAAACACTATCCTCTTTAATTTTGCATGACATTTCCAAGCAAACTGATACACACAGGCATGCACGCTTAGTATACGCACGTATAAATCAACACGTTCAACCACCAACCTCTCGTCTATTGCAGGATCAGGTGTGTACCTACATAATCTCAGGCAATCAACAATATTCCAGAATCTCTTAGGCAAGGCACACAACATACCTGATTGATTTCCGAGTTCATTGTGTTCTGGGGGCACTGATCAACTTCACAGCATGCATATATATTTCTGCTGCTGACACAAATCTCCCTTCTACCACAGCTAACCCTGCTTCCCTTAACTAGCCACTCTGACACGCACCTTTCCTGGATTCTGACAAATGCTTTTCTTGAGCCAAGATAATCAGTTCAGGATCTAAATAAAGAAATAGCTCTTTTCTGGAGGCTGCAGTTCTATAAAGGCACAAAGAGACCATTTTAATTAAAGGGAAACAGACATTCATCAACACCGGGTTAATATCCAGCACATCTTATGGCAAAGGACAGTGAATGACTACAGGTCTAGAAAAGGGAGCATGTAGTTTGCCACATTTTACTTCATGCCTCCCTTGCTATTGTGGGTTTGTAACAGACAGAATAACATATGCTGCAGCTACACCAAACCTTTGTTATGAAGCAGTCTCAGAAAGTCAGCAGATACACATGAACATTGGTGCATCCCTACCAAGAGCTTATTCTATTTTTCAGATGATGTCCTGGGTAAGGCTGAGCCCTATTCTGCCAGGCTGGAGCACCACGCAATCAAGGTATGATTCACAATGCTGCTTCTCCTTTCCAAAAATACTACAAAGAAGACTCCAAGGAAACTTCCATTGCAAAGAATGCATTTGTGATAGACTTCTCTGCAAAAGATCTGTGTAGGGAGACAGCATCATATGAAGACATCAAGAAAAACAAAGCTCACACAAAACCAAACTTCACAGCTAGTACTCAACACTATGATCAGAAAATCACCAAATGATTGCTTTCCAGAAAGATCACATTGCTTAACACACACACACACACACACACACACACTGAGTCTTGGCACTATTTTTAGAGGAAAAAAGACCTCAGAACCTAAGTCCCATTTCAGAATAACAACTTAGCCGTGTACCTACCATTTCCACTGCATCTCTCAGACTCCATCATTGGCCTTCCTATTCATCCCATGCTTACTATAATATCTTATTCATATTTTAAGTTTAGATTTTCCTAGAAGCAGCATCAAGGTACCTGCAGTACAGCAATGTAACACATATTTCAACATGTTTTTCCAGCTACTTAAACGGCCTTCAGTGGTTAGGATCAAAAGTTTTTTGGATGCTTGTTGCTGTGGTTTGCAGAAAATATTCATGGGAGTCAAGCAGTTTTGGGAGACATACTAACCATGAATGTGAATGTGCCTGTATCCTTGAAAAAGAGACAAGCAGCTGCAGGAGCAACTCCTGCTTCCATTCTCCACTAACACAGTTCCTTCTTTTCTCTCTTTAGCAGTGACACTCATCACTGGAAGACTGAGACGCAGTCTCCACTGTACAACACATTTAATTACACTATTCATGTGCTAAAAAAAAAAAGAAAGAAAGAAAGAAAGAAAAAAAGACGGTAAAGGGTGTAGAGAATGCCAGTGAAATATCTGAAAAGCTAACTCTACTTTTACAATCTCTTGTTATGTAAAACATGTACAGATTTAAAGAGTTGCAGTGATTTTAACCACAGGGGATGCCTAAAACCATAGGACATTAAAGTCTTCAGGGATATATTTATGAGAACATCCTTAAGTTTCAACCAGAAAAGGCTAGAAGGGCAACAGTAATGATGGTGTTCCTAAAGTGTAAAATAAATTAGTGAAATGCATACATGCCTTCTCTCAAAGCAAGCAGGAACTCAAAAAAGCATAACCAGCATGTCAAGGAAGGTGATCCTCCCCCTCTACTCTGCCCTGGTGAGGTCACACCTGGAGTACTGTGTCCAGTTCTGGGCCTCTCTGTTCAAAATTCATAAAGAGAGTCCAGCAAAACTGGATTAGGGCCTGGAGCATCTCCCTTATGAGGGAGGATGGAGAGATCTGCAACTGTTCAGCACGGAGAAGACTGAGTGGGATCTTATTTACAAATATGTAAAGGGTGGGAGTCAAGTCAATGGGGCTAGGCTCTTCTCAGTTGTGTGCAGCAATAAAACAAGGGGCAGTGGGCAAAAAACTGGAATATGGGAAGTTCCATACAGATATGAGGAAGAACTTCCTTATTTTGAGGGTAACAGAGACTAGAACAGGCTAGAGAGACTGCTGTGTCTCCTGCTTTGGAGATATGAGATATTCAATAGATGTCTGGGCACTTTTCTGTGTGACCTGCTGTAGGGAACCTGCTTTAGCCCAGGGGTCAGACTCAGTGACCTCCAGAGGTCCCTTCCAAACCCCGCAATTCTGTGATTCAGTGATATAGGGGTTCCTTCTTGAGCCTCGACTCCTGGTTCACTCTTCAGAAATTGTCAGTAATTTTCCATGTTAATACCAGGCCAACACAAACAGAAAACCTGTTAATAAATTATTCATTGTGGTTTGAAATATTAGCAAATTGACTCCCATTATTTTCTCTGTGAACATTTGCTTGCAGAAGGATCAGCCAGCCTGGGTGCCACTGAGCGCACTGCTGCTGCCACTGCCCGGTGCCTCGCAGCACAGCCGCACCACATCCCTGCCATTGCTGGGGCTGAGCTGGAAGACCTTTCAGATTCCTTCCAAATCAAACCATTACATGATTCTTGTGGCATTTAAACGCTGTGGGGGTTCCAAGTATTCCCCAACAGGTATAACCATTCCTTCACCTACAAAACTTTACCCCTGTGCTTTTGCAACATCCTTTCAAAAGAAACAGAAACAAAAGAGTTACTAAGTTTTTTGCTAAGGCAGCATAATGCTTCACAGCTCAATTACACACCCATCTCCATCAGCTACATGAGCAGGCCAACGATGCTATTTCACAGCTGGATCTTCAGACTGCCTCTTCCTGGCTTTAGCTGGGGGTGACTCCAGCCACGCTGGGTTCATATGTGAGTTAGTAGTGTTACAAAGCTCTGATCCCTGTCACTCAGCAATAATTGCCCGAAGGAACCAGACGGTGCCTGATGTCAGAGTACTCATTTTCACCTGATTTTCACCTGATTTTCCTACCGCCGCCGCTCATCATCTCCTGTCCCCGGCCACACCGGCGCTTCCCGTCAGGCTCCTCCGGCCCCCGGCGCCCGCCCCGAGCGGTGCCCCGCGGCACATCGCCGGCGGCAGCTCTAATCCCGGGCCCTAAGAGGTATTAGTGCCGCGTTTAGGAGCAGCTGCCGCTTCTGTAAACTTCCTTAAAGGTTTACAAGGAGTTGCCTGGGCTTAAGAGGCAGACGGGAGGGTGTCTCGGTCAGCCCTCTTCCCCGCCCCGCCGCGGGCTGCCACCTCCCGGCCCTGCCGCGACACCTGTAGTCCCGCCGAGCCAAGGCGAACCGAGCCCGCGGCGGGGGCAGGGTGCGCGCCGGGAGGGCGGCACAAAGCGCATCCTCCGCGGCTTTGTTCGCGGCGGGTCCCGCAGCTCGGTCCAGCCGCAGCCCCACTGTAGCCCTGCTGTGTCCCGCAGCCCCGCTGACCACGCTCCCCCCAGCCTCCCCACCCCCGTCGCACCGCAGCCGCCTCCCACCTTGGCTTTGCCAGCCTCCAGCTTCTTCAGCCGCTCCTCGTCCTCCATGGCGTCTGTGCGGGGAGAGCAGAGCGTTATGGGCGGTGGCAGACGGGCACACCCCCCTCAGCCGAGACACACGCAGCTCACTGCCCTGTCCTGTCCCGTCTCACAGCGACGACAGCTGCCGTGGCGGGTACACCGGCGCCGCCATCTTCATCTCCACGTAAACACGCGGCCGGGGAAAGTGACGTGGCTGCCAGCTCCTCCTCCCGCCGCCATCCCTTCCCTTCCCGCCCAGCCCCAGCCGCAGCGCCCCCGGCCCGGCCCGGCCCGGCCCTGGTTCAGCCCAGTCCCGCCGAGGCGCCCCTAAGGCGGCAGCCCTGCACCGCCGGACCCTACAGCCCCGAGCCAGGCCGTGGGCACGGCCGCGGGCACCGCCGGCGGGGAGCGGCGAGGGCAGCGGCGCGGCACACCCCCTCCACACCCCTGCTCGGGGCGGGGGGGCTGCCTCTCGCACAAAGGACTGGTGTTGGGAAGAGCCTACTGCTTGGCGTGCCTTTAATGTCTGAACTAACGCTGCCCGCGCTCTGCAGCGCTGCTGCCTTCTGCCGTCTCGCAGGTCCGCCCTCTGTGGCTGCAGTGCTCATTTTGGCAGTTTTGATTCTCTAAGTGTTTCCTTGTTCCTACGTGTGGCTCAGCTTCACCTAGCGTGGATCTGAACCGTGGAGAGATAGGAACGAGCTTTGTGTCATACTGCACAAGCTGACAACAAAGGATGTGCAGTCCCCCTGCTTGAATCACCGAATACACGCTCATCGTGTCACAGAAGTTGAAACAGTTGTGTTAAAATCACAATGGGGAATTTGACACACGGCTATTAAATGCTAATAGGATTTCTATACCCTATCATTCGATACAAAGCCATATTCTTTGTACTGCTTAATTATTGCTTAATATTGTCTCCTAAATGTGCGACTTGCATAACTAATAGCAAATTTGCATGTTTGCTATGTGCTTTTTCTTTCGGTTGCTCATGAAGTCAGTTCCATTTCTGGTGCTGTGATGAATGGCTCTGTCTCACACATTCCTGGCAAGCCTTTTTTGGTTGGTGTGTAACAGCTGCATGGGAGCAAACAGATACTTCCTTCTGCATTTAGAATAATTCTGCTCCATTAGATGCAAAACCCCAAATCTTTCTGAATATACTTAGTTCTCAGCCTTGCTGATCTTTTTAATGCAATTCACATTTTCCAGTGAATTTTTTTTTAACTGTAAAATGTATGTGCTCATTAAGCATACATCTTTCCTTACCTGAATTTTCCAGCAAAGACCAGACACACTCCAAGAAATGCCAAAAGAAGATACCATCTGCACACTTTTACTAATCAAGACCAAGACAAAAAAATAATAATAATAATAATAATAATAATGGGACTCTGAGCAGCAGAATTCCACGCCTGTATCGCTGCCTGAGTAAGCTGAACCCACAATCAGATATTTTTTAGTATTTCCCACCCCTCCTAAAAGATACATTTCACAGAAAAGCCTGAAGTCATCTGTTGATAGATCAGTACATACATTGTGCATTTCTGTGTTTTAAAATGATATCCTCAATCTTCATTTGAAAAGGAAATGAAAAATATTAATGTCAAAAGAGAAAATCACCATCCTTGGCAGGGAATTACAAATGTCTTCATTACACTTCATTTTATGTTTAAAACAAGCACATGTTTCTGTTCAGGTTCTCAGACCTTGCTATTTCACTGCAGGAAAAGCATGTTATAGAGAAAAACCCTTAAATTTGTGTTCCCAGTTCAGTAAAGCCAAGCACTTTATGCAAGGCCTTTGCAAATGTAAGTGGTTCCTCTTTGCAGGAATTCCAAAGGCCCCTGGGGGAAAAATAAATGAGCTGTTCTGTGCAGATGACATTCCTTTGGGCTGATGGAGGCCGCTGTCAGAGAACTAGCTGTTAGGCATCAGTAAAATTTCACACATGCATGGCATTATGCTAGTAATTTCTTAATCAGTAAACACCCCATTTAGGAGATAATTACAAACTCCCCAAATCTCATAATTAAATGGGTTCTTGAGTTAATGCTAAGAATTGATGGGCCTAATTTTCATCTCACTTACAGGCTTTATATCCATGTAATTTTAATGGATTTTAGTTAAACACCTAATTCACAACAATTAACTTTCTAATACTCATTGAATTTACACCAGTTAAATGTGTAAGCTGATTTTATCAGTAACAGATGGGAAGTGAAACAGTTCTATTACAAGATAAAAAATGTAGGTCAGATATTCTCCCAAACAGGAATGACTGGTGTTTGGGCCCAGACATGTATTTACATGTGAATATATGGGTTTATTGGAAAAGTTCATTAAAAACTGCTGTGAACCCTGAATGTGGGAACTAAGTTTTTGTTACATTGCTCTGTAACAATGACAAAAACATATTTACTGATATATTTCTCTAGTGATGAAACTCTACCAGCTTCATGGCCCTTCTGTTTGCTTTATGCATTTCTCAGTGAAGATGTGCCTAGTGGCACTCATAAGGGCACTTTAGTGACTGCAAGACTTCAAGATGAAGCCTAGGGAGAATGTGTGATGAAAGTCAAAGTTCCAGTTAGGAAATTCCAGTTCTGTCCTTGTCTCTTGAAGCGAGAAGCAGAGAGGGATACTAGATCAGAACAAGCTGCTAGAAGATCCCAAGTGTAAATAAGATGTAAAAATTACAGAATACCACACACACAAACTGATGATACAACCTCTAACAGCAGTGGTTCTGCTGTGCCCCAGATCTGCTGCTCAAAACCTACCTGATAGGATAATATTTTCAATTACAGTGAACATTAAATGGATCAAGTGATGTGAAAATAAAAGGTGCTTCCATCTGAGAGGTGACCCTGCCAAAGATTTTATTTGATCAGGATGTGCATTTGTGTTCATCGAATCTAGTGAGGCACTGATTGTAGACAGAGCCCCACTGCTTGCCTCTAGGACACTGAAAGCTTCCCCACTGATCTATATCACAGACATTCACTCAAAACATGCATAAAAGTCAGCTTGTTAGCATGCTTCAGTCACACAGAGAACACATAGAAGTGTTTTTATTGTGTCCAAACTCGAACATTTTTCTTCTGCTAAAAGCAGAGTAGAATAACTCATGCAAAAGTTGTAAAGTACGTACTTTTTTGTGATATTACAATATTACATACCTCCTGGAGTTGCGTGTCTTTGTTTTATGAATCCTGGAGCTGTACAGTTTATTGTTTGACAAATTGTAAGCTCTATGTATCTTTTTTTTAGGCATATTTGGGTAAATTCCCTAGCATTTAATTAATTAAGATATATACTGTTTTATTTGGTTGCTGTTCTCATATAAACAGTGGAGCTAGAAAGAGGCAATTCTCTAGCTGAGAAGTATTGTGAGATGAATAATTTATTCTGCAGGCATAATGTACCAAGGTAAGTAACTTGAGTAAGCTTGTAACTAATACAGCTAATTAATTAGGTAACCCAGAAGCATCCAATTGCCTTGGGGGGTATACACAAAAGATTAATTTCTACCACAAATCAGTTGTTTGTATCAATTATAATGCAGAGCTGCTATGAGAGAAGCACAGAATGGCTGATATAGGAAGGGACCTCTGGAGGTCACTTGGTCCAGCCCCTGCTCAAGCAGGAAAGAGCTGGTTACCCTTACCTATCAAAGTGCTTGTAAACCAAAATTATTTGTCTTTACCTCAATGTAAGCTTGCAGAAAGAATGTGAGATTATCTTAATGACAGTCTTACCTCTGCTGCAGTATTCTGTGCCAGCTCTCTCTTATCAGCAGCTCTGCAGCTTTTCAAGGACTTACAAGAAAGTTGGAGAGAGACTTTTTACCAGGGCCTATAGCAATAGGACAAGAAGTAACAGTTTTAAACTAAAAGAGGTTAGATTTAGATTAGGAAAAAAAGGAAGAAATTCTTTACTGTGGGGGTGTTGAGACACTGGTACAGGTTGCTCAGAAAAGTTGTGGATGCCCCATCCCTGGAAGTGTTCAAGGTTGGGTTAGATGGGGCTTTGAGTAACCGGGTATCGTGGGAGGTGTCCCCGCCAATGGTGGGATGGTCCAACTAGATGATCCCTTCCAGCCCAATCCATTCTATGATTCTATGGTTCCATAATTCCATAACCTCCTGTTCCAGCTTGTGTCCATTGCCTCTTGTCTGGCTCCATCTTTGCACCCTCCCTTCATGTATTAATGTATATTGACAAGATTCCCCTTAGCCTACCCTTCTTCAGGCTGGACAGCCCCAGCTCTCTCGGCCTTTCCTCACAGGAGAGAGATCCCTTCATCATCTTTGTGACCCTTAATTGGACTCACTCCAGTAGCTGTATGTGTCCCTTGTACTGAAGGGCCCAGAAATGGACATACTACTCCAATATGTGGCCTCATCAATGTGGAAGAGAGTCTAAGGATCACATACCTCTAGCTTTTGGCAATGTAGCGTTATCCTGCAGTCCAGGATAACATTTATAAAATGCAGGATTTTATAACTTTAGCACAGTGTTTATGTGTTTCAGCGCAGTGTGGAATGACTGATTTTCCAGTCTGAATATTAGCTTTATTTTTGAATGTATGAGGGCTGCTCCAAAAGTAATGTCTCCTGTTTTATTATGTTGGCCCACGATGTCAGAGGCGGATGTTGGTGGTATGGCAGTAGAGATTGAAACTTCCCGCCAACATTCCGTAGCATTTTGTTGCTGTGCGACAGATGGCATCAGTGGGACAGTCTGACAAAATGGTATCTGACATGGAAGTATGTATGAAGCAATGGTGCGGGACTGAATTCCGCTAGGAGGAAAAAATGGCACCCACTGACATTCATCAATGCTTGCTGAATGTTGGTGGTGACCAAACAGTGGATGTGAGCACAGCAAGGTGTTGGGTGGTATGTTTCAGCAGCGTCAGCAGTGACATGAAAGTCAAGCCACTTTCTGGTCATGCACAGCTGCCACCTGTGTCGGTGCAGATTTCTAGAAGCACGCAGGCTCTGGTTCATCACTAGTGAAAATGTATAGCTAGTGGTGGTGACTGTTGAAAAATAGTGTTCTGTAGCTGAGAATTTGCTCTATTAACTAGTGTTACTGTGTTCTTTTTATCTCTTGTAGTTTCCATGGAAATAACTAGGAGGCATTACTTTCAGAGCGACCTATGTATTTAAGACTGTTCATATGACAGACGAGCATCCACAATACTTTGCAGAAAGTTTCAGTGGCATCTGAGATGAAGTGCTCAGTGAAGCAGAACATGATCACAAAATCTGAATAGCCCATAGCTTCCTATTTTAGTAAATACTTGAGTGCTAAAATTGAGAAGATTTTGTTATTTGTATTTTAGCAAGTCTCAAAATACACTGAATATATAATTGCTTTCCTAATGAGAATTAGTCCTAAATCTTTGTGTCATGCTAGGGGTCATGCCTTTTTTAGCATTGCCTGTGGGGAAAAAGTAGCTGGCACGCTGGGTAATCCCATAATAACTGGCAAGTATAGTGAATTTCCTGAGGCTTAACTTCAATATGTACAGGCAAATCTTATTCTACTACCTCAAATACAGAGTGCTCCAGACACAGCAGAGGTTGGAGGAATGTGCAGCACTTCCAACAGCAGTGTACCCTGCTGACAGCCTGGCAAAAAGATTTATTATTGAACTGCTGCAAAAACATGATGGGTGCACTGCAAATACAGGCAGACCTAGTGCACCAGGCCAGTTTATCAGTAGGAGGGACTGCAGTATGGTCACATTCCCACTCAGCCACTCTTTACCCACAGAGAAACTGTGCATCGAGACTGGGTTGGTAAAAATGGGCATTCTACAAAAGTCAACAGAATTGTGAACTGTGGTGACTCTACAACATACCTAATTGTTCACTTCTGGCAAATTTAGACATTTTTTTTCCCCTCTTTTCTTTCCACTTTTGGCTGTCATTTGTGAAAGCAGGACTGAATGCTGTGCCCCACGTCCCACTCCCTCATTGTGACTGTTGCTTCTGTTGTCACCAAACGTCCACAGGATGATTACAACAGAAATTAGACGGGGTACAGAACTGAGGGATGTTTTATCTCATACCGCCATCTCCTGGCAAACGGCTGACTTACAAATCAAAGTTGCCAACCGGCCCTGCACTGGGAGTCGCATCATGGCAGCGTCTGCCCGGCGGCCTCTTCCTGCAGTGCGGGGGTGCGGTTCCCCCACGGGCCTGTCACGCCCTCAGTGTGGGTCGGCGGCATTCCATCTTAAATTTAAAGGCTGTAGAGTTACACGTGGGAGCACATACTGTGTGCAAAGCACAAATAAAAGTTCTAAGCTCAAAGCTTGGGAAGCTTTTCTTACAGGAGGAGGACGCTAGTTTTTCAGGATACCTTTTTTTCACTGGCCTCAGCAAAAGGACCTTGAGTACTTTTCTCTTTGTTTTACTCGGTGTTTGGAGGAATAGAGTGCAACAGTTCTGTAGAAGTGAGGATGATAACGTTTAGCTGGACAGTCAGGAGCAGATATTTTACCTCTGACAACTTAATCTGAAGTAGGCTGCCTGATGTAGGGAGCTAAGCAGTATTGGTTATCACCAGTTTACTGGCGTAGAGTAAGCAATGCAGGATTTCAAGGGTGAAGGGAGAGAACAATGCCTATACAGTTCCAGAACCCGAATTATATTTGCTAAAGGAGTAGTCTCAGTTGTGTTGATCCAGGACATTGCTTCACCTTTCAGTCTATGTTGCATATTTCAGGAAATGCCAGCAGCTCCTGAGGTGTGAAGTAGCTCCTTACAGGCTCTTTAGTTACTGTGGAGCTAGAGGTAGTTGGTGTGTGTCCTTCGTTATCAAGAAAAAACACAAGATTAGCTGTTACTGCTGACATTGGCTTGTTGGAGAAATTCACTGAAATATGCTGAGAATTTATTAACTAATTTACTAACTAACTGACTACTTTCAGAAGTAACCTTCTCTGGGTTTGTGAACATTTTTTTTTTTAGTAGCACGTAGACAAGGATTGGTATATGCTGAATCTGTTACTTGAAGAAAATGAACAGATAGCTTCATTCACTTGAGGGGTTATCATAGGACTGTTAATTCTTTTCAGTCTGACTTCACTTGTATCAAGACCGTTACTTAGAGCTGTTTGAACTGCACCCAACCTGGTATCATTTCAAAAAAGGCTTGTGAGAATGAAAGGCCTTATTTTTTGTTTACAGGTGGCTTCATGTATTACTGCTGGGAACACCAGCTTCTGTCCTTTCTCTGTCTCATGCTGGAAAGATTACTTTCATACAGTGGTTGGAAATTGTCAGATGATTAACTTGCCCTGAAGTAAACACCTACTAGACAGTCACGTACATTGTAACCTAACTTTGATCTCCATTACATCTAATCGTATATAGATGGCTATGCTTAAATTACTGTACTGAGGTGCATTGATCTTGAAATTAAGTCTTTCCTAAATTATTGATAGGGCACCTGTGAGAAGAAGTGGCTGCACAGTTGCTATTAGTTACTGCAGTGCCTAATTTGCTGTTCAGAATCTGTGTGTTTGCTGTTAGCTATTTCAAAACAAAGGACTAGATTTTAAATAGTGTGATTTTTTTTTTAAACTAAAAATCATTGCTTTTAAAAACAGAAGAATCTTCCCAGCTGTTAATTCTAAGAGGTATGAATTCATTCTCTTATTCTGAAACCTGTTCTGTAGCTTTTTAAATTTTCATCTTTTAAAGCTTGTCTTGTGGGTATATTCAGCAAGTAGATTCTATAGAGTTCTTAAAAAGCATGAAAAATTCCAATTTCAGTAAATAGGACAAAGGCTCTATTCACTTCAGCAGGCTGTTTCTGTTACTGGCTTAGAGAGCGTGTGAGATTTAGGACTTCAGTTTGCCTTTTGGAGTCAGCAGCGTGATGTCATTTCCTGAGCTGCGTGCTGGAAAATTCAAAACCTGAGGTTTTTAAACAACCAACTTTCTCTAAAGCCCAAGAAATGATGTGTTATGCTGAAACTTGTGCAGTTAATTCTCAATTAAAAAGTACTTTTAAATAGTGAAGAGGAACTCCTAAAAGATGTGCTTTTTACAACTCAGGGATTTTCCACAATAAAATCCTGTAAAATAGTTAATTTTTATGAAATAAAATGTATCTTTCACTGTAGCCATGAAACAAATGTGTTGTGAACCAGAATCAAGTGTTGTGATACTGTTTTTAACAGTTAAAAAACAAACAAACACCAAAACCCCCCAAAAAACCAACTTCCTTTGGAATGAAATGAAGGACAGCTAGCTACTGTCCTTCCAGGACAGCTTCTTAAACTTTTGTTTGGAAAGTATGTATAGGGCATAGCTGGGGTAAAAACTATGGGAAGCTGGACAGCATTTTAGTTGTCACAATTTACACTGGTTCTCAGGAATGTCTCCATGGAGCTGAGTACTTTGAGCTCCCAGGCCATCCAGAATTGGAAAAGTTTAAGATCCATTTCATGTTGAACTGTTTCTTCTTTGATGACTGGAGATCCTGTTTTACATTTCTTATAAATGATGCTCTGAATCACTCTTTAATTCTTAATTTGAGTGAATGACAAAATCAAACATCTATAAATTGTCCCTTTGATTTTGAAGTACAAATGAACTTTTTAACGGTCTGTGTTACTGCTAACTTGGAGGACTTATTTAAAACAAAGGGTGCAAAATAATTGCTTGCATTCTCTTATTTGGGTTAGATTTTTTCCTTGATATATAGCTAATTTAAACAAACCCTAACCTTTCAGCAATGGTTCTGTTGTATGATTTTTCTTTTCCTCACCTGGAGGTGAGGAATTGTACAAGGAGAGCAGTATAAGAGTCTAAGGGTAAGTAAATCAGAAGGGGAAATGTGAATGAGGAAGAAGAGTGTACATTTACTAGCTCTATGGAAACTGGAGAAACTGACACAGTAGAGAAAGGACTCATAAATGACACGAGGCTTGCTGACATCATGAGTTCTGTGGAAATCACATAAATTAACTGGAATTAAACTAATTTATAAGGACTATTCAGGTAAGATTAACAATATGCCATTATAACCTTTCTGTTAGGAACTTGATTGAAAGCATTTCTGAAACCAGTTTTCAAATTGGGTCAATTCACTGGAATAAATTTTTGACCTTATAATGGATGACCAAGACACAGAAGCCAGTGTTTCTGAGAAATACTTTGAAAGATATGCTTATGGGAAGTACTGGCATTGATTTTTAAGCCAAACTGTAGAAAAGTCTGCTTTAGAGACTGGATTAAGCCTAATGTAAGTAACATAAACCTAATAGGATGGACAGCTTCGCATGCAGTAGGCAATCTGGGAGATGAGAATTGATTTATCTCTAGCTCCAGTATCCTGAGGTCAATTTCATTAAATGCTACAGAGTATTCTTGGTGGGGGATGAACTTGTTAAATACTCGTTAAATGCTTGTTAAGGAGATTCCTTTAAAAACAACAGCAACAAAAAAGTGATGTGATGCCCCTGAAATATAAAAAGGTCTAGTTCTGTTTTTCAGATGCATTTTTTTTTCTACTGCAAAATTAGCCAGTCTTTAGGTACTTAAATACATATAGGTCTTCTGATTACACGACCAACCTTTTTGCTTACTCTGGGTAAAAGCAAGTTTTCAATACTTTGTTTCCTCTTCCTTTTTGGCAACAGTCTGTTGTCTAAAAAACACATCTTTGGTCAGAATCTAGGAAAAATTGAATTCAATACATTGTGTGCATGCAAATTTTTCAATTTACATTTGATATTGAATATTTAGTATTTCTAGACGTTATTTTAATTTCTAGCTACAAGAAAGGCATTGTCCTTTGTTAACTTTCTTCCATAGAAGAGTTTTTATAACCATTTCATTTGTTAAAAACGTCTGTGGGGAGTGCCAGGAAGGCTTGATCCTGACTCCCATAAAGAAGACAGACCAACTCATGTTGTCTTTGTCTTTTAGCAAGAATCTTAATTCCATTTTTGTCTTTTGGTTCAAAATCTGCTCAAATTATAAGTTTGGCCTTATTTTAATTACAGCCAGAAATCAGAATGCAAAAAAAGGATTTTTTTTTGTCTAGTGTAGTGGAAATGCTAAAGCACAGCTTGAACCAGTGTGTGAGTACCTGCTAGGAAGGGAAGGCCAACCCAGAGGAGCTCAGGTGCAAGCAATGCACCTGAGTGACCAGAAGGGGTAGATCCTGGTTTTTGAAGGTAAGCAGTTTCTTTCCCTTATTTCTGTGTCAACTGCTGTCATTTCTGAGCAAATCCTCACTTGCTGTGGCCTGGGTCCTTGCTGTCTTGTTGCACTTTCCCTTCCGTTACATCTAGCTATTACTGTTTAAAGGGATAGGTGATAGGACAGAAGATGGATGCACAGCCCTCAAAAATAAGTATAACTGACCTGCCATTAAAATTCAATTTAATTGATATTTTCAGTTGATGTATCATTAAGAAGGCCCTCTAGTAGTTTTAAGAGATTGGTTTTATTTCTGTTAGTGTTAATGTCCAGTAACTACATAGTGGTAATCCTAAGGGACTACAGTGACTATGCAAAGACTTTCTATCCATTTGTGCAATGCATTTGCTTTTCTTTATAGTGAACACATAGTTCACTATAAAAAAAAAGAAATGTTAGTATAAGCAACACTTTAAGACAGAGCTATTGCTCTTACTATTTTACACTAATAACTACTGTAGCTTAATGGTTGAAAACAGATACTCCAAAATGTCAAGTTGCATATGTATTCCTTGGCTCTGAAAGAGGCCACAGTAAATTCTGCTTTTATAGGGTTTCTATGACTGCCAACATAAGAACTGTAATACATTTAAAGGGAGTAATAATTGAAATGAAACATGCCAGAGTAGAACAGCAGTTACTTCCTGTTTACCAATGGGAGAGAACTAATGCAATAAATCATTAGAACAATAATGGAGGTATTTTGAAAGATTAGTTATTAGAAGTTATAGTTTAATGATAAATTATGAATAATGAGAGGCCTGTATGTAATTCACTCCAACCCAGAACTTCCATTAAGGAGTATATATTTTCTTCCTTCTTAATAGAGAGGGTAAAACAAAAAGCCAAATTGTGGGATTTTTTTTTTTTTTAATTCGTGTATATGAAAGCATACATTTTATGAAGGCAAATTACAGTAGTAGTAGTAAAGTGAAAAGATGACTTCCTGTATCCTAGAAAGGATAAAACTCACCTGAATTGGAACATTAGCCAAAGGCAGAGTCCTTTAGGAAATAATTCGTGATGTTATGTTTCAACTAATTACTGTACATAGGAAATACGAAGTTCAAAACAGTCATGACCTTTCTTCATATGAAAAGATAATCAATTATATACTTTTGATCATAAACTCAGAATGCACATCTCTGTAGCTGCTCATACATCCTACCTTATTCTATCATCTGAAAGCTGTTCAAACCATCCTGGTGAATATAGCTGTTTTGAGACAGTCTGTGAATGAGATTGAGATATTGATGAAATGGAGAGTTAGTGCATGATTACTGAGATGATCAGGGAACTGGGGCACCTGACAAATGAGGAGATGCTAAGGGAACTGGATTTGCTTAGCCTGGAGAATGAAAGGCTGAGGGATGGCGTATGGCAAAAGAAGGTGATGACAGTGCCTTTGAACAAGATACAAGCGCTACAGAGCAATAACTGGTAATAAGGAAGGAAAATTGGCTCACCCTTTCCAGTAACAGTTCAAGAGGAGGGAAGTCTTTATCCAGAGAGATGCTGCTAAACCTTAAATGAGGGTGAGGAGAGATGGATCCAGGCTCCACCCCTTCTAGTCTCTCAGGTGCACTGCTTGCACCTGAGCTCCCTGGGTTAGCTAAGCTTTCTCACCATTGGTTCAGTGTGTGACCTGGCAATCCCACTGCAGATGGGAACCTAACTAATAGCAGTCTCCTACTCCATAAACAGGGGTCAGAAGCTAGATCCGGGTTGTTTCTCTGAGGTTCACAGTGAACAGATGTGGAAGTAACTAGAGAATTTCTGATTAGATACGAAGACTGAGGGTGGTTGAACACTGCAACATACTGCCCAGAGAGGCTGTGCAATCATTATCTTTTCCAGTTTTCAATGTCTGACTGAACAGGGACCTGAGCAACCTGATCTAAATTTGGAAATTGTGATCAGGAGATGAATAAGATGATCACTAAAGATCTCTTCCAAATAAAATTATACTTCGACTGCAGAATATACAAAGTTCATTTAGAAGAATGCAGAGAAGATTATTTTGTTGATGTGACCATCAATTCTAGCTTAATGGTGAATGTAAAAAAACCTGCAATTGTATGTGAGTTGAATGTAAATAGTATGGATTGTTTTGCCATTGTACAGCCTTTAAAAAATACTTCCAGAACCAGGTATGTTTCTTAACTTAGATTATCTTCAGAAATGCAGGATTATCTATCTTCTCAATTTTTCCATCATTGATTCTTACTTGGGAAAATTGATAGGAATATTACTAGTAAAGCTGTTTAGTTCTTCTTTACTAGTAACACTTTCTCAGTGGGAGTGAATGATGGATGCTAGCTGCCAATTTTTTTTCTACAGTATTTTATCATCATTGAGATTTCTCAAGAAACTTCTAAATGTGAAAATGCCACCTCTCTTGAAAAGTAAATACAGTCTTGTATCAACCCTCTTTCTTTACTTTGCTCTATACCCAATGTGACCACAGACAGCACAGGTATAAACTCTTCAGTACTTCTAGAATGGCACTTATTTTAAGAGCTGGAACAAACTATGGCAATAAATTGATGACCCACCCAAGGAAAAGATGTTGCAATGTGTTATCCCTCCTGTGAAAAAGGATAAAAAAAATCAGTAATTTTGTAGTCTGTATTAACTTCTAGAAGTTTTCTTTTGAAGAAATCTCACTCAGATGAGAATCCTGTTCTTTCCTTTGTGATAAATGCAGAAATCATAAAAATATTGATAAATGTATAGACAAGGATGATCTCAATATCCTACTAGAGTTTCTATGCATTTTATGAAATGCTACTGAAAACAGAAACACTTGCTGTACTGTGGTTGCTTCTCTTAACTGGGTGTCTAAGCTTTCAGTATACTTTAGATATCAACCTGGACTGTTTTTTAAACATTCCTATTTATTGAAGTTTGAGTATTTACTAAGCTTCGTACATTCGTGATACTCTGAGAATGCAGTAACAGCAGTAATTAAATACAGTTCTATCTCATGATTATGTCGGGGCAGTACACTTGGCTACATTACACTGCATAGTGAGAAGTTATGTCTGCATTAGTCACAGATAGATGCTACTTGATTGTTTTAATGCTGCAGAGACTCTCAGTAGAACAAGTTTTTAGAAAACGACTTTCCTAATGAATGTAAAACTTTATGTATTTCTCTAAAATTGCCTGATATCAGTAAATCTATGTTAGAGACACTGTCCACAAGTGTGCATGCTTTGCAAAACTGTCCAAGATCAGACAGATCCATTTACTGTAAGAGAACTGGCCCTATTCTAGTCAACATTGTACTAGAAGAAGAAAGCTGTATGAGGGATACTGAGTGCAGAATGATTCAGTCCCTACTTCCTTTCAGGCCTTCAGTGTTGTGTTTGTGTAGGAAGAGCATGCAGATGTGAGCTATAGGAGGACAAATGTGCTGTGCTACCAGAAGATCCTGCATATAGTCTTAAGCCGTCACAAGGATCCAGTGTACTGTACAGAGAGGCAAAAGTGGAGAGAGCCTTTTGCTTAAACAATTCCCCTGGAAGGGAAATGGTCCTTTCACTTCAGTTCCTTTTTCTGCCCTCTCCCCACATTAAAAAGAGTAATAATGAAATAAATAAAAGCCTAACTTGTAGGTGGTCAGAAAACAACTAATCTGCATTCCAGCAAATAACACGCATTGAACACGCTATCGCTGCTGTAAGATTTTGAGAGTAAAACAGAGAGGAAAGCACAATGACAGCAGAGTAGCAAGATCCTGTGCTACAGCAAATGAGAATTTGCTCAAAGACAACAGTAATGAACACAAAAACAAGGAAAAAAACTGCTTACCCTCAGAAGGCCTCAGGTATACAGGGATCTCCAGCAAAATAGCATTGCCTCCACTGCCACCCCTTAAATGGGGTCTGGGAAGGGGTGGAGCCAGGATACACCTGTTCGTGTCACTCAGGTGCATTGCTTTCACCTGAGCTCCCCTGGGTTGGCCCTGCCTTCCTAGCAGGTGCTCAACCACTGTTTCAAGCTGTGACTTAGTATTTTTACTGCACCTTAGAAAAGGAATGTCCGAATTTCTGTAAACAAATAAATGCACAATCATCTTCCTGCAGGCACAGTCTGAAAAAAGAGAAATTTTAAGAAGAGTCCCAAATAAAGTGGGCTAAATGGAAGGGTGTCACTTGCAAATTAGTCTTGGAAAAGAAAGAGAGCCTAGTTTAAGATATTTTTGAGATAGAAGAAATTCTTTATCTGCGAGAGGGTCTTCAAAAGCAGTTGCAGCAGCAGGAGAGGTCTAGATCTGTCTTGCCTGCAGGAACATGTACAAATTGGTGTCCAAGAAGTAGGTAAAAAAGGTTCTAGATTAGCTGAGATACTGACAGTCGGGACAAAAGAAGCATAAGTGTTAATCAATGGCTCTTGACAAACATGATGACAATTCTGAGGATGAAAGGAATTCCAAATGGTGTAAAACAGAAAGAATGTCACACAAATCCCTTGTTTACGATATCTTTTTAAAGGATTTTAATTACTTATAAAAGCTACCTTTCTAAGATGAAGGGGTGGAGAAAATACTGCTAAAAAAACTCACAATGGTTCTACTATATGCAAAGCCAAAATGGAACATAAAAGCTTTCTTTGGCAGTCAAAATAAAAATTTCTCTAGGCTTTTGATGCTCTGAGACATTTATTTTTGTGTATTCCACATGCTTCCTTGAAAATTATTTGTTTTAAATACGCTGTTTCACTTGGAAGAAGCCTGGAACAGGAGAGGAATTGCCACCAGCTGGAGTTCTACTATAGCTGTACAAGAAGCTGCAAACCGGTGTTTTACCTTCTTGGAGCTCACTGCTGACAAATTTAATAAAGTTGTGTAAGTCTTCGTGGCTTCCCAGGGAGAGATGGCATCTTTAGTTTGTGTTGGTTTTTTTTTTTAAGATAGATTCATGCTGTTTATATCCTTTTATATTCCTTCCTGGAATAGGGTATTTTCCAAAATAGGACCACTGTTGCAAAGAATTTACAATCTGAATTTGTTTGATATTAATTAGTATGTTAGGGAAACAAGCAATAGGGAAAGAACGGGATGAGGAAGTAATACATTTGTTTCATGATAAAAAGTGGGATTCCTATTGAGCTCCATTTTCCTGCTAAGCTTCTGAAATGCACATTTAAAAGAGAGAATGCAAGGCACGCTATCTACTTGTTTAGCACACATAGGAGGAATTTTCAGGACTGGCTTGAAGCAGAATTCACCAGTGTTGAGAGAGCATGGTAATGTGAGTTTTTCACACACAAGTGCAAATGAGGCATTTAACAATCCCAGCTCATTAAATAGCAATGGTACAAATTCATCCCTGATACAGGCTGGAGCAACTCAGCTGGCTTTTATGGCACAGTATGCACAAGCAAGATAGTACTCATGTGGTTCAGTATTGCAACTGAAAGAAACTAATTACAATTCTTCTTTTAATGATGATTAATAATAAAATTACTAATTCTTTAATCTCCATGTGTATGAAACTTTCTTAAGCTACAAGAACAGCAGTGCATGTTTTATTCACTCTCTGTGTGCTGTGTGGAACTCGCTGTAGGTTCCTATTATGGTCTCAATCTTTTCTCCCAATTTCCTACTTCTCTTCTCTCCCTCAGTTGTGCAGACCACCAGACTACACCCACTACCCCTTTCTGGGGAATTTCTTGAGATGTGGTTCCTACAGTTTGGCTCTGCTTTTCCTCACTGTCAGCAGTCTCTTTTACTGCTATCGATTTTCTGAATAGATTCCCTAGATTCAGCTTCCTTCCTGGTTGTTTCCTTGTTTTCTTGAATATAAGATGGAGTTAGACCGCCTGGTTAACAGCTGAGTCGGTCTTAAACTTAGGCTTCTTATTCATTTACGTGAAAAAGTTGGAAAAAAAATTCTCAGTGGTTTCTGACCACAGAGCAGCACATTAAGTTCCCTCTGTTCTTTCATGAAGGGAAACTTCTAAATACAAAAAAATCTTTATTGACCATGATTAAATAAATTGTGATTTGATATGACATACTTACAGATTCTTGGCTGAAATCCCCTAGAAACCAGATATTGGAAATTTTTTCTGCCAGTTTGAATGATGCTGATGTGACAAGCTGGTCACACACTAGTTTATTTTTGAACTGTCTTAGGCTGAGGACTGAACAGTCAAAAAGGGGCATCAGAACTGAGGTTATTTAAAATGTTATGAAGGCGGATTCCTTAGACTTCCCCTGGGGATCCTCAGGAAGCTCTCCACTGTCAAGACACAAGACAACTTGCAAAGATGAAAAAATGAAAATGCACCTTTTTCCTTTGCTGTATTTTAATTTTTGTCTCCTGTGATGTGCATAGCTTAGTGAAGCTCTGGTTCCAATATGTAGGTGCGCAATGAAATTTGGATTCCTATCAAATTTAAGAATGTGTGTTTTTTTACAATGGAGCCAACCCACATCCTGCCTTTGAAAGTAGCTGGTACCATGTGTGTTTGCGTTAGATGGTCATGAAAGAACGTGGTCAAAGCTAGTTGCACTCTTTGTAGTTTTCTGAATAGATGGTCAAAATACTATTGATTGATTTATGCCTTTGTAACTAGCTAGGATAATTTCTAAAATATTAATTCTGTCTAGTGTTAATGCGACATCTTGTATTCCTCTCACAAGTTTGAATTAAACAACACAGCATCTCTTCTAAAGAAATGTCAACACACTTTTGTGTCTTACTTTCCTAGTATTTTGTTTCACTGTGAATGATATATTCTTTTTAACATCTATAAATTACCAATTATGCAGTAAAAAACCAGCAGGTTATTTATAACCTTTTACTGGACAGAAGTAAATATATAATCAGTTTGTATGAACACAGTTGTTTTGTACCACAGCTCGATGTCAGCATTCCCACTATTCCTGGGCCCCTTGTACGTGTCTAGACCTATTCCTGCAGGCATCCTAGCGATGCTCACTCACTAGTCTTTTGTAATGCTCTCTGTCCCTTTCTGCCCTGCTCTGTATTAATTCATTCTCTTTGCACGGCTGTGAGAACAAACAGGAAAAGGGAAAGAAAAGGGCAGCTCTGTTGAATTCTTTCTTCGTAAGAATAATTTTCTTCACATAAAAGTCTGGCCAAAATGGGCAGAGACCTTCTTCCATGCACTTGAGGCAAGGGCTGTGGTTCTCAAGGAGGCTGATAGAACACATGATGCATGCTGCTGTTTCGGCAGATGAGGATGATGATGATCTGTATTTGGTTTGCTTTTCCATAGGGGAAGATAGTGTATGAGTGCACTGTTAAAAGTTTGAATCATTGTGCGTGCATGCTAAAGGGCTGAATTAAGTTCCCTGGAAGAATTTTGGTTTTTACATTTCTCAGCATCTCAGTGCTTGACTGTGCACCATTAAGAATACTTTTATGATATTGCTTTTTGTATTAAGCACAGAAGTAAATGCCACAACTGTGCTAGTGAAATGCAGTAGACTATACTTTAAATTAAATTGATTGTTAATCAATACTGAAAAATCACAACTTAAAATGTCTTTACAAAAATAAACTTCTATATTTTAGTTAAATTTATATTCATTTTTACAAGAACAGTTTGTCTTTGTTTGACTGGTCTTACTGCTGCTTGCAGCTAGATGGGGTGAGTACAACACAACTTCAGTCTGAACGCCAGCCTTGAAATACAAGAACAGAGTGAGAATCTCATTTAAAAGTCCAACACTATGTTTTAATATATGGCTACCTTGAGAGGTTAGGTCTTTAGGTTTAAAAAAAAAAAAAAGCTATATTCTAATTTCTGGCATTTTGTTAAACAGGATGCAACTTAAATTTTATTTTAAGGAATATGAAATGAATATACAACTTTACTGCAGCTTTCACAACCGTTGTGGGTTATACCCAAACTACCAGATTTTTTCCTAGGCACTGTCTGCACCTATGTAATTGATGTGTAGTGTTCTATGTGGAATTTGAAGAGGATGGGAACCAGAAAGCATCGTTATTTCATAAAACAAACAAATCAATTGAGGGAAAAGACAACTTGTTCTTTTCTTTTTCCTTAAATATTTATCCTTCAAGACCACTTCATGAAAGTAACCACTAGATAGTCATCTGTCTTGCTGGTTTCCTGCCCAATTGTTGAGAATTTTTTAACTGCATTTTTCTTTTTTCTTAAACCATGATCCGTGGAGCTCTCATTTATCTCCTCTGTCACTTGATTCATAAAAACATTGCAATAAAAGCATGGCAAGATTTTTGAGAACAAAATGCTTTTTAATCACAAGATCTTGGCAGCTAAGAGAAGGCAAAAGTTGGATGCTTAAAAAGGCTAAATAGAACCAGCTGAAATTTTTAACTTTGCAAAGTTGAACAGATCCACAGATTTTCATATCTAGCAGATAGAGAGCCATGCATTTTATATCACTTATGCCATGATAATAATATACAATCTACAATAATTACTGTAGAATTTCAGCCAGTAATTCCTTTGTCAATCTCAGCAGTTTTGCTGCTGAGCTATCTACACAAGGGGAGCTGTGGAATGGAAAGAACACTTGACTAACTTGAGCTCCTATGGGAATCTAGGGCAGAGCTGGCAGTTGAAACTAGATCTCATGAATCACAGGCCAATTTTGCACAAAAAATCAATTTTATCTAGTTAGCACAGTTATGCACTGCCTTTTGCCAGTGAGCATTTTAGCTACGTAAAGAACATTGTACATTGTCAAACCATGGTAAATTTCTTCAGTAGGATCCACTTCAGAAAAGCTGTGGTTTGCAGAGTGCTACAGGACTGATTCATGACGTTATCTATAACAATTTTTCTTTTTTTTTTTTTTTTTTTTTTTTTTCCCTATTATATATCTGGACAGTAAACTATTAACCCTTTTTTTCCCCCTACTTTCTTACATAGTACCCTTTCCTTTTCAGAATGTGCTAGAAAGGTTCATATCCCACCTCAGCTCTCAAGTTCTGTTGATACAATGGATGTAAGAGTATTTATAGAATATTCTTCTGGGGAGAATGAGGTGTGAAAAGGTTAAGTAATGATTGTAGGAACCATATCATAGTGACTCAGGCCTGGTTCTGGGTGACTGGTGACTTGTGTTTCAGTTGGAGCTCAGTCTGTTTCAATGCATGATATTAATGACTAATCACTTATCCATTTTTTTTTAAATTATTCCTAGGAGCAAAAGGCTTATGTGTGGTGATGCACACTTCTAAATAAAAACTTTACAAAAGAAATTCCATTAAAATAAAAGCTATGTTGCTTTCTCAGGCAGTGTAAGAGGCTTGCTATACTGAATGTTGCATGTAGTGTGTTGCCAAGGGCACTATATATATACCAAGAAAAGGAAGCATTTATGGACCTCTGAATTTCTGATCTCCTGTGCTATGGTTTTGGTGGAGCAGTAGTTAAATGTCAGTGTGGGTTTGTTGCAGTACAGAATATCCTTCCACATATTTATCTTCCTGCTCTGATGAATCTGTGCAACAGACAATGGTAAAAGGCACACTTGTCTAGGAGAAAACTGATGACAGACAGGACTGTTGATTTGATACTTTCTTCACAATAGTATGGTTCTCTTCTGTCCATAATGACCTGCCCTCAAGTCCTGTTCTTCCCTAACAAGACAAAAGCCCATGCTCCCAAGTGAATCTGATCCATTGCATTTATTATGTTTAAATGCAAAACTTGTTCTGGAGTTTTCAGACATTAACTTGAAACATTGGGATTCATTAACAAAACACGACTTTATCCTCCACATGCAGTTATAGCAGAGGACTAATTTCACTGGAAACTGGTAAGGGCAGCTTTCCTGGTGCAGAAATGATCTGACAATGTCTGATATTGTCTTAGCCTGTCAGATGCACAGTGCTAGCGAGAATGCCAGGCAGACCTCAGTCACTACCCTCTGCACACTCCCTGTGTTGCAAAACCTCTTATGCCTTTGTCATAAACAAAGTATAATAAATACTAATTACATCCCTTTTTGGCACTAACAGTGTTTCATCACCCCTCTTGGAGATATATAGTGAAAGACAAACCAAGCCTCCAATCAACAAGAAGTAGCAAAGATTTTAAAACTGTACTTTTGAAAAAAGCCTAAATTTGGCACCTGTTATATACTTCTTCGTAGGTGAGGTGAAGATGATTCCTGCATCCCAGGTGGAGAACTTGCAGAAGAGGAGGACTGCTTACTCCAGTAGCATTCCTTGATGAAAAATGAAAAGCAACTTCAAATGTCCATGATGGTTCAGTTAGGGTAAAATATGAGGCATATGATCAAAGGACTGAAAAATACACAAATCCCAAGTGAAGGTCTGATTCCATGACAAATACTCTGCTCAGCCTTTACCAAGAGACGTAAGGGCACCAGAGAAGCCATCCTGGATGACTGAGGAACAGCATCCCATAGTTCATTTTGGGAGGATTAAGGCACATCTGCTTCCTTTTGTCAAGGAACATATTTCCCAGACTGTTGATGGATAAGGTTAGCATCAGCAAGATGCAGACTGCATGACATGTATCATCTAGAAGCTTTCTTCCTTGAAAAGTGGGAAGAACTCTGAAATGAAAACAGTTGAATGAAGTACTTATCCCCTAAAGTTATATATGTATGTTTCTTTCTTTCTTTCTTTCTTTCTTTTTTTTTTTTTGGTGAAAAAGAATCAGGAAAGACTTATGATTTAACTTAAAACAATTTTTTCAATCTACTTCACAGCATTGACTGTGAACTGGAAATTTGATTGTTTCTTAACTTAAATGATTTTACCTCCTAATTCATAATCTAAGGACCTCTATCTTTATCTGGTGTAGATTCCCATTAGAGCTTTTAGTTTAAATGATGCTCTGAAGTAACTCTGTGTCTATATGAGAAATAAAGGGTTTCAGACAGAACAAAGAGCCAAGAATTCTTAAGTTGTTTTTCTGGTTTTAATTCAGTATATTTTTCATTTTGTCCCATGTGCTGCTGTGTAGGATAAAAATGAGGCGATTCTCTGTCATTCCTCTTCCAGCCATTTGTTTTAGGACAGCCACAGGGCTGCTCTAAACTTAACTGCTTCCTAATTATCCTTAAAAGACAATATCACTTGTGCTGATGAAGATAATGGATGGAACAGAGGGAGATAAAAGAGTAACTGAAGTTCACGGTGCTTTGACCCTATACCCTGTCTCCCAAACCCCATCCTTCTCAGACCTGGCAAAAGGAGGTGGAGTTTGGCTCTTAACCTTTTTGTGGCCAGGGGCAAGACAAATCTGTAGTATCTTCTGGGTGTTTTTTTTTTAATTTTTTAATTTTTTTAATTCTATTAGTAAAGTAGGAAATTATCTCAAAGTAGCAAGTCTGACTCTGTGAATGTAAATGAAAACATGACTATGACCTACTACTGTTAGCTGATTTGGTTTAGCTATAGAGCAATATTTTGTTCAGTAATTTAATCAACAAAGAGATGTTCGCTAATCAGGTAGATATTGAAAAAGCTTTTTTGATGCATCATTTTGAGAAGGACAAGTGTCGCTACATATGTTTTTGTAACACATTGGGGTTGCCCTTCTCACAACATTTTGCTTTTTATTTGCCTCAATTTTTGGCCTGCTAGCCTAGAAAAAAAAGCATTCTATATCTGATTAGCAACGTTTTCTTTTCTTTTTGAGAGGAAAATATATTTTGCAGAGACAATCCACTGAATTTATAGTGCATCACCATGGTGATCACCATGGAAGCTCAGCAGTTATAAATTGTCATCTTCCACAAATAGTTAATAAAGCAAATTTTTTTAGTATGGATACAACTTATATAGCAACCTGTGTTTCTGTTTAGCAAATGCTTCATTGTAATGAGAATTGCTGCAGTAATTACAGAATATTTTCATCGCTGATTTGAAGAGCTCAGTTTTGCTCTTGTAGGACTACTCTGCTTGGGACTGTGCAGGGAAGAGACAGCAGTGTGGGGCTGTGTGGGGCAGCTGCTGCCTACCTGCAAGACCAAGAGGCTGGAGTCTCACTGAGCAGCAGCCCAGCCCTTCCTTCAGGCCTGCCAGAGCCCATCTGCTAGACACTGTTTGTCCTCGGACTAAATACTTGCATCTGATGTTGGATCCCAAAGCTGGAGGGAAGCTGAGAAGCTGTAGTGTGGCTGCCTGTGTGGCACTGGGGAGAGAAAGGGAGCCAGATGGATGTTCTGTGTGTGAACTATGAGGCCTGGCAAGTCTGGCATTATGCAGAGATACTACTTTGAGTCAGTTTTCGATCTGGATTATGCCATGATAAATCTATGCAACTCCACTGAATTTTACTTAACAAAATCAAGCATTAAGATTTATTTTGGTAGAGTTACTCTGTGTTTTACCAGATGCAACTAATATCAAAATTCTGAGTTGTATTGTCTTTAATTTTAAGCAATTTAAATTTAAACAACAAATTCAGCAAGTGTATGGAGTGCTGAAAGGGTAAATTCTCTTCTTATATTTACTGTCTAAATAGACCATTAAGGATTTGATACAGGTTCAGTCAAGACTCAGCGTGGTGGTGGATGTGTATACTTTAAACAAGGCTCAAACTGTGGTTGGGTGAGAGCTTAACAAAATCTTTTTCTCTCTGTTAGTAACCACTTCCCTCCTCCTATTGCTGTCTGCTTTTTTCCATATTAATGATTAATTACTCATGTTCCTGCTTTCTAACTAAAATGCTGTCTTCCACCTACTGTTTCCTTGTGTTCTATTCCTTTATAGTTGTTCCAGCTAAGCACCATCTATATGCAAAGCATCCAACTGTTTATAAGAAACATGTGGTTCTTATTTTGCTCTGTTCCAGACATGACGTATATGCGCATAGGAAGGAAGATGAAGTAGTTAACAGTGCTAACAGAAAACTAGATGTTCTAGAAGAAAACTGCTTGCTTAAGTGAGTTAAAAAATACATAATCTTTCCAATTAAAATATTCTTAAATCAAGAGAAAAAAAGTAGTTTCTGGATTTGTGCTGCAGAAGGAAATATTTTTAGCATTGCAAATTGTTGCTTTACAGTCTGAAACGATAGCAAGTTTCTCAAAATCTGGTTTAAATAAGCAGTATTCTTAAGGAAACCAAAATTTAAAGCTTAAGATGTGGGGATCCCTTTTATTTTTTATAAATTCATAGAAAACTTCCCAGATATTTTTGAAAATTGCCCTTCAAAACATGGAAGATTTTGTCTCATTTTGCAAATATTCAGGAGGTAGTAGCACATAAAATCTTATTTAACAAGGAAATAACCCATGGAGACTCCAGTCCTTTTACAGACTGATTCTGGGAAACTTTTTTCTGCACTCTACACAGAAAATCAACCATGAGAAATCCTAGAGCAACAGGGGGCTGTTCTTAGCTTGACTTTGCTGTCGTTTACAGTGAGGATTTAGATGCTTGAGGGCTTGATACTGAAGACCTTGCACAGATATTGTGCACCTAGACAATGACATTTCAGCACATAGTTCTGTTTCTGAACTGCCATGAAAGTCTTCAGATGTACAAAGTAAAACACGCCCTGCCTGGCAGAAGGAGCACCATTTAAAAAGGAAGAAGGGCTACATGTGTGAGTAAACTGGAATAAACTGGGATCGGAGCAAATGAGCTTGCACGTAGGGCACAGTCTTCTAAAGTGTCTGTGTTGGAGTGTTGCCTCCACCATCTTTATTTGCAAATTTCTCAGGCATTGACCGCGCGTGAAGACTCTTGGGCCTCAGGGTGTGTTTCTATAGCATGAAGCCTTTGTGTTGCAGCAGTGTGGTTTGGGATCTGTTTTTGTGCTGGGTAAGGGGTTCAGATTGCACCTGTTGTTGCAGCAACTAACATTCTTTCTCAGACAGATATACTTTATGGTTTCCATGGTGCAGAGAACTGTGTCTTGTTAATCAGAGGACATGGGTGCACATTCATTCTATGGCGCATATTAATTGCATCAAAGTTACTTTGCATTCTTCTGAATATGTTGCAGGGAATGGAGAGCACAGTGGGTCCTGATCCTTAGCTGAGGCAGTAGTGGGTACTATGAAAACTTAAGAACATAAGAATGGCCATAACATGTAAGATCAGATTTGGCTAGCACAGAATCTTTCTGATGTTAGACAGTTTTAACTATGTGGGGTAAGTGTATAAGATACTGGGTAAGAGGAGCAAGATATTTATTCTGATTGACTTTCCTGGATTCTGGCACTCAGCAGTGTAAGGATGGCATATCCAGAGGCTACTTCTAGGCCCCTGTGTGTAACAGACACTAATGGATCTATCCTCCTGCATGTGTACAGTTCTCTTTCTAAAACAAACTATGAATTAAAACTATATAAATACCACACGTTATATAAATATTAGTGTGGGTGAAAGTTAATATTGTAGGGAGTTGAATAATGTGGACAG
Source organism: Pavo muticus (assembly GCA_016647715.1). NCBI lineage: Eukaryota > Metazoa > Chordata > Aves > Galliformes > Phasianidae > Pavo > Pavo muticus. The sequence goes on along the minus strand of JACDJE010000079.1, from coordinate 1,281,621 downwards.
GCTGCTAATGCTGTTAGAGATTTCAGGGAGTGGTACAGCACAGCTCAGAAACCATTAGCTAACTCCTTCCAAACACATTTTTATTCCATGAGCAGGTTGGGGAACCACACCTAAATTCTACTGTTATGTATTATTTCAAAGAAAATCCTATTTGAAAGAACTACATTATCTGTGTTTTGCTTTAGTAAGCCCGGCACACATCACATCTCATTTTTCCATTGCGTAAGAAATGCAGTTTTAAATCAGATGGACTACAGAATTAACATAATTGTGTTATATTCCTCATTGGTCAATCATGTAACATTCTCAGAAGAATGCATTAGCCTGTGATTGTAAGATTGTTGTAAGACTAGTGACTGTACATGCATCAATGAAGTTTCTTATTGATAATAATTCTAGTGGGGACACAGAAAATTATCTTCTGAAAAACTAATAGACCAAGACCTTATTACCTTATTTACTTTAGAAAAGAGAGTATGGCCTATATCTATTTCATTCTTTTTTTTTTTTTTTTTTTCCACAACCTTTCTATAATTTTTTTCTTCTCATTTTCCTCACTCGGAGCTGCACAGATGATACATCTGATATTTTGTTTTTTCTACAAAACCCAGTGCAAAGATATCTTAACAGCTCTTCAGCTAAATAAATATGCTTACACTATCTTAAGTCTTGTCTGTCTAAAGGAATAGCTCAATAGTCTTCAAACATGAGGTGTATAAATGATAGGAAGCATCAGTAGGAATAAAAATAAGGGCAGAATATTTTAGGACAAAGGTAATAGCTGAGGAAAGTGCTGGAAACAGGGACTTGAATGTGAAGATTACATCTTCCATGTTGAGAAGAAGCAAAAAAATCTAAATAGACAAGTACATTTACGCATTCTAATTTTCAAGCAGAAATTCAATCTGAACATTGTGCACAGCAAGTTATGTTTTCACTTTTAAAATCATTGTACTTGTACATCAACTGGGTAGAAACAAATGTTTATTTTCTGTCTGAAAAACACATTTTTCCAGTTTAATTGCCCAGCAGCTCTTTATTTGTCTTGGATGTACATTCATAAATGTCTTTTTAGGAATAAACTTGCCTGCAGATGGCCACTATATGTTTCTGGAAATCTTTTAAAAATCTGTCTATTTAAACTAACTTCAGTAGAAATATTTTAAATAAACAAAGGTTTTAGCTATTTCTTGCAAATATTCTGGAAAGAAAACCATGTCAGGCCAACAATGTAAAGCTGTGCTATTGTAGATTATGTTCTCACTGGAATTTTGTCATAGAAAATACTGGATCTTGCCTTTGATTTTGATTATGACTTTTCATGCACCCCCTAGTTCACTATTTCTGGTAATATAAATAGTTCCCAGGTTGGTATTTTTTCAAAGCACTACTTGAAAAAAATAGTTGAACTTCAGTTGGTTTCACTTGGATGTGTTACTTTACATCATGTATTAAGCAATTCTCTCCATTACTTCAAAGTACTTAAATACAGCTGTCCCCACTTTCATAGTTGTAAAGTCAGATGTCGAGTGTACTAAAGCAGAAAAGAGACCTCATTACTTGGTTTTAGGTTCTTCTACTAGCTCCGATAAAATTAAATCTCTGCAGTAACATTAAAATTTACCCATAGTACACAGTCACACGGAGCACAAAAGCATACCTATTTTCAGAGCAGATTTTCAGATCAGGTCACTTCAGATCCAAAAGCACAGGGACATTTTATTGGAATTCGGGATTGCTTCTTGAGTGGTTGATCGTGTGTCCTTTACATAGCCTTTCCTATGTCCTTCTCAACATTTTAAGTTCACACCTCGTTTCTTAGATAACATCAACAAAGAATTCTCTGCCCATCATCATAACATGTGGGTCCTTGGAAGGGGGTGGCCAAATTTACTGATTTCACTTTCTCACAGGTAAAATGTATCTTGGGGGTTGAGAAATACTGTTTTAGACAGCAGTTGGTCCTTAAACACAAATGAGAGAGAAGAGGTATTGCCATTCATAACCTTCTCTTAAGCAACTGCATGAGAACTCTCTGCTCATGCTGGAAAAGCAAAGAATTTGCAGTATAAAATATCTATTAAGTCCATGTAAGGGGGAGTGTACTGACTTAAGGCCAATTTCACCATCCATTGCTCAAATCCCAGCTCTGAGACACATAATACACTGATAGATGTGGTTAGGTGAGCAGAATATAGTCCACTCTCAGGCACCACCCCATCTATATGCACTTCATTGTTAATATATGGCTAAAACAGGAAACTTTACAATCAGATAAAGAAAACTCTATGGTATGTGATTATGGCTTGGTCAGATGTGAGCGTCTGTATGAAAAATAATACCTTGGTCCGAATAACAAAGAACAGCTTGTATTTGAACTTGGCTGTGGTGAATTAAAATGAATTCCCCAAGTCCCTTTGCTCATGGTAGCTTTTAATTTTGTAGCATTTTTCAACTCCTTTGCTCCTTCAGGGTCACGAGTGATTAATTTTATTGACTTAATCTCAACTCGATATTTTTACTGCAAATCCTTCCAATGTTCAGAGTATAATTATTGTTTAATGATTTAAATTCACAGATTCTCTTCCCTAGAAATAAAGGACTACATTTAACTTCAACGTTTCTTAAAGCTATTTTCTTCTTTCTCTTGCAAAATGAGCAAAGAAAACAAGGTGGAATTGGGAAAGACTGTTTGTTACTGACATATTAACCACTACAGGTCTGCATTATTGATTTTTTTTTTTCTTTGGCCCTCAATTTATGATTTTATAATGAAGTCTGCAAGCAATTTAGTCCTATCCTTGAGAAGGGTGAGTAGCAAAAGAATCGATAAAAGAACTGAATTTTAATACAGGAAGCAAAGTTGTGTTTCATGAGCTTCAGTGTAGATCTATACTGTGTACCTTATACACCAAACCAGTACTGATATTAATGAATGTTCACTGTGTCTAATGAGTGGAGAATATTCACCTGAGATTTCCAGTACAGCTGAGGGATCCACAGCATTGACTTTCACCTGAATGCAGAGCTCTCTGAAACGTACAGATATCTAAAGTAACAGAGACATTTAACATGAAATCTAGCATTTTAAAAAGAAAGAATTATAACCCTGTTTAGATAGTATAAGAAAGAAGCATTGCAAATTTAGTGAAGGTCATAATGTTTCACTTCCATTCATAGATGCTTGTCTCTTGCACTGTCTGCCAGGTCTCTCTTATGTTAAAAGTTTATAACTTTTAACCTCAGTATGATTGTGCCCTGGTTGTGTTTGCTCTTTTTTTTTTTAATATAGGCTGATCTGTGCTAATGGCATTTTGGTTGCTTTTCCTCTCAGCTGCAAACATGGAAAAGGGTACAACAGAGACTTTTCTTTGCCTAACTGAACACTGAGTTGAGGCACATTTTGAGGGTCTGGCCTAGGTGTTACATTCCATAAACAGAATAACAACTGCTTTATATAAAAACAATTAAAGGTAATCAAGGTGACTAAAATAAATATTCTTTTAGCGATTGAATTTTTTCTAACTTTCTCTGTGTTTTTGCTTTTGCTGTACTTTAGATATGTGTAATAAAACATGAAGCTGAGTAAACATGGCAAGGAAACAAAAGGTTATTTTTCCCCATCTTTTTACCAGGATAATTACTTTCAAAACATCAAGCTTCCTCCTCGGCAAGCTGGTTCTGAGCAGTCTAGGAAAATAGGTATCTAAACTGTTATGAAGTTTTGACTTATGCTCCACTTATTACTGTACTGGTTGAGTAGTACTGCTTCTTGAATTTACTGCATTCAGAGTTGCACTGGAATTTTGTATTCTTTTGTAGCATATTCCTTCTGCCCCTACATTTACATTTTGAGCTACGTGTTGCTGGGGTTGTGCTCCATAGCAGAAGTCAATAGAAACCTTCACGTGAGGCTAAAAGCAGCTAACCTTCTCCTCTCTGATGACAAAAAGTTGTTCCATTCTTCACTGTGACACAGTTAGGCACTTGGCTCATACTCCTTTCTTACAGGATAACTATTTTGAATGTATGAACTTATTTTGCATAATGAATAATGAGCTTTTCGTAAACCTCAAAGTATGTGCAAGACTTCTTTCTGGAGTTTTATTTTTTTTTCTGACGCCCAATGCCAGCTCTTCCTACCCAGTTATGCACAGTCAGTTTGTAAATAGTTTTAATGTAACTATTCTACTTAATTCACTTCCTCCAAATCATTGTAGCAACAGTTTTTTCATTCCTTCCCTTTCAAGAGAGTGATATTCAAAACTAAGAAGAAAGCAGGGTCCCACATGAAATTATTTAATGCAAGAGAAAATCCTTCACCTGGGTGCAAGGAATTAAAATATTTGAGTTTTAGCAGGTCTTGTTAAAAATTTTGCCATAGTCCAGAGTTCCACATCTCCATGACATGTTTTGAAGATTAGTAGAGAAACAATTGCTTATCTATAGGAAAAGCTCATCAGATTTCAGCAAGCATTGCTGGAGGAACTTGTAAAGTCTTACTCTGAATTCACTACATTTTTCTGAGCAAAATTGAGGCTTTGATAAGCTGGGGATGCAGAGAACCCCTGCTTAGCAGGGCTATTGGCTTTAAATCTGCGTGAGTGATTGCCTGTGGATCATTCATTTATGGTGGTGTTCATTCGTAACTGAGAAGGGTGCACATTTCTCAAGCTAATTTCATCGATGGATTAAGGGCAGAGTGAGAGAGCTGACACTGAAAGAAAAAGATATGAGAAGAAAAAGAATAGTTTCAATGTTTGGAAAAAAAATGAAGAGTGGTGTTTTGATCAGACCAAAGGCAAGAAGTTGTCTGTGACTATTGCTGGTATGGAGGGAGAGCGCATTCTGAGCTTTTCATTTAGTGGAGATGAAACAGATTTCCAGGCCAAAATTCAGGGTCTGAGACTAAAACTACTCCAGTCAAGGGAATGGGTAAATGTTGTGAGGAGTGGAGAAGGCCTGTTTATTCTGTGTGTTCACTCATTCAGATTGCAAGCCCCTGAATAACGTGTAAGTCCGTCTTTGGCTTTTGGTTTTTGGAAGGAGAATCAGTCCTGGAATAAAAAGCCTGTGCAAATTTTGACTTGGAAAGTTGCAGAAGTTTCTTATTAGTACAAAATGTGTTTTTCCTTCTGAAGATCAAACCCTTTATCAAGATTATGATTTTGAATTTAATAAAATGTAGCATTTGTTTGCAGCTAACGCAGTTTTTGCATTTTAAATGCTCACTATATATGTTTTTGGAATGTTATATTTGGTGGTTTTCACTGACTTTATATCACTACAGAGCAGAATAATAACCTTAAAAAGTGCGCAGAGGAACTACCGCATGTTAGATTCCTATAAAGATATGGGGAACTGCTTATCTATTTTTAGGGCATTGTTTAGAACCACCAACCTCCCTCATGCATTTATAGGGGTTCTAGTCAGCAAGCATTTAACAAATTCTGTCTTTGGCAGGTACAGTTTCAAACCATATTTTAGTCCTTTCGTGTCCCCTCATTCACCTCAAATGTGGCTTTTTTTCTTTCTTTCTTTTTTTTCTTCCCTGAAATTATACCCTTATGCAAATACTTGGGCTTGTTAGGAGTTCTAATTTCTCAATTTCCACGTATAATTACTGTCTTGTGCTTGCAAAATTGAACAGCCAAACACTTGAAAACTAGAACTGGATGATGGATTGAAAGCATTTCAACCTTTAACCCCACACGTCTGTAAGTTCTGTCCACTTGGATAAAACTGACAAACCACATTTTTATGGTTTGTTTTCTGTGCTGCAGATACAAAACAGCTTTTTAGAGAAAAAGGAAAGTAGACTCTATTCTGCTTCAATCATTATCGCAGTAATGAGGGAATGTTAAATTACAGAAGCATTGTTATTGCAGAAAGTGTAAGAAAGAGAAAATGCCAGGCTTCTTGTTGCAAACTCAAGCTGAATAACGAGAGCTGACAACTTTGGAAAAATAATATTCTCCTCTCCTGTAGTTATATGGGCCTGTACAAGTTGATTAGGAGGTTCTTCAGTGTAGGAATTACCACTCACTAAATTCTACTCTCAGCTTTCCAACTTCAGTTACTAAATCACAACTAAGAGATTAATCATATCCACAAATGAATCCAGCCTGCTCTGAAAAGTAGTTTTGTTTTTCTTAAATCTAAGTTTCACATTGGTTCTTTGATGTAAGACCATTTCTCGAGGCCTTTTTTACTTGCCACTTTGGCCCTTTATTGTGCTAGCTAGACTGACATTTAAACCATATAAGTAAAGATAGAGTAGAAAAAGTGTCCTGATGAATATTAGACAGAGAGATAACATCTAGCATGAGCATGTACAGCTTGCAACAAGCCACAACACAGACTGTCACCTGTGGTCTGTTTCTTTTCACATTTGTGAGACCCAGTCTTTCTGCTTCTTGTACTGTTGGCAATTCGGCTCATCTTTGATAAAAATAGCTAACTAAATTTGGAAAAATCTTAGTTCAGGAGAAATACTGCATACACTGAACTAATACCACCTTCAAAGAATGTTGAGAAACCTCTTTGAAATTAATGTTGCAAGCAATGCTTTGTAACTATATATTACAAAGAGGTTAAACTGCACGGGGGAGAAAACAGCAAAAGAAGGGAAACTGTAACAGGAAGAAGGAATTATTCCTATGAAAATAAAGATGGCTGGTTGTGTATAAATTACTTTCCATGCCAGAGCTAAACAGGCCCCTTAGGAAGATAATAAAGGCCTCTTGAACCTCAAAGGCTTTATATTGCTTTCATAGGCAGCTTCTTCTATAATACCTGTTTTGTTCAAATTAGAACACATACTCCTGTTGCCAATATAGAGATCTTTCCAAGCACATTGAAGGCATAGCTCTTGGGACCAGAAGCGGGGTAAAACATTCTGAAGAAGTATATTTTCCAAAGTGAATTTGTCATTCCTTTAACCTCATCTCACAGAAAAAAGAAAGAAAAAATCCATAGCAAGAATGCTGATAAACAAGTTTAGCTTCAGAAGAATGTATGATCTGAGTAAAATGTTTCTTGCTTTATTGCTCAGATTAGGCTTGCAGTGTAATCTCAAATGATAGAGAATATTTATGATGAAATACTTTAGCTTATTTAGTAGTTACAATAAGATTGCAATGAAATATGTGTCTACACTGGGAGATCTATTTGAATAATGATGAAATCTCTGAAATTAATTGTAGCCAGAATGAACAAATGAGTGACAATAAATTGTCTACACTGTGTAGCAGTTCAGAGTAAATGGAAACCAGCTGATGCTTTTACTACAGTGTTAGGAAGAGATCTTAGGTTTCATTACATTGTAGTGCTATTAATTTTAAAATTTATATCAGAATATCTGATAATAACTGAAAGACAAGTGTTTGTCTTGAAGAGCACTTATGAAAATGAAGGTTGACATAGTTCTCCTATGAAAGGGTCTTGATCCCATAAGGATAGAAATGAAAATCTGAACTGTGTCTCCAAAAACTTTTCTGCACTGCAAGATTACATCTGGAGGAGAAAAATGTGGTTGGTACTGGTATCACTACAAAATATAAGGCTGATGGTGGAATGAGCACTGGAAGTCCTGTGGGAGCATACCTTTAATCTAGATTGAAGTGCTTGCTCGTACCAAATTTGTTAAAGAACATCATATATTATAAGGATTTTTGTATGAAGATGTTGTACTATAAAAGAAAAATAAAAAAAAGAAAAAAACAGCACTAGAACTGAAAATGATACTTACCTATAGAGACTGTGATTTAGAGAGAATGAGAAAGTATGACATTTCTGAGATGATTCTCAGAAGTGGAATGTCAGCAAAAGTGAGGATTTATCTGGAAGTGGTAGGGAGGATGAAGAACTGAAGAGATGATCCTGCATTCCAGGAGTGTGTATAATTCCTCCATGGTGCAATTTGACAGCGCAAATATGTGGTGGTGAAATACTTTGGATAAAGATAAAAGGAATAGAAACCAGAAAGAGAAATAATAATGACCATCTGTTACACAAAAGAAAATCTGGAAGAGTGGGGAACAAAGAATTCCTGGAGGTGTTCTTTATGCCATGGGATGTTATGATCCCAAGGAACGTTTACAGTTTGTATATTTGCTGGTTAGCAGGATAGCATCATTGAAGAGGTCTATAAAATGCTCAGAAAACAAATGTTGGAAGCAGAGCTTAATTGTATCTATAAAGTAAAAACCAACTGAGTGGGACTGATGAGGGTTCATTCCCTTCATCAAAAACCCACATGTTTCAGATATAGTAGCTATTCTGAATTCCATCCATTTGGATTCCTACTCATTTGTGATGACGTGGCAGTCAGTTTAGGAGGGAAGTGTGGTATGAAGAGATAAACATTTATAAAGTCTTTGTTCTTGCCAAGGCAAGGCTTAACTGAACTGTTCCTTGAAAGGCCCGAATCACCTGATCCTGTGAGACTTTGCAAATTGATAAAGTTCAATGCAAGTCTGGGCTTTGTTGTATCAGTATGGACATTTGACTGCCCTGAAAATAGTACACGCAACTCAGGGCACTGCACAGCTGGAAAGATGATCTGTAAATGGAATGAAAGAGTGCTGATTTTCCAAAATATGCCCTTGAAAGCACTATTCTGTTTGGGTTCCAGAAAGTGCTGAAGCAGAGGTTTGTATTCTGTTTTTGCAAAATAGAGATTACTATTTCTATCGGTTGCTTTAAATTCATTTCAGAGTTACCAGAAATCTGAAAGCAAGAGGTAAAGTTTTTTCTGCGTACTGCTAGACTTCCAAAGTTGATTTATTTGATGACAAGCTGGCATCAAGTGAGAAGTGTTTGCTGACAGAAAGAGAAACATGCTGCTGTTTCTAAGAGAAGTTAAGATCAGAGCACAAATATAAATTCTTCTTTTTTTTTTTTAATAAAACCCCATGACACTCTGGTCAAGTTCTTCAGCCACACCACGGTCTCCATTTCCTGCCTGGAGAAAACTTTGCCCCAAAAGTTATACATTTCATTCCTGGCCTAGATTAGAATATTTTCTCCGTGGAATATGGTCAAAAATAAAGAAAACTGCACACTTTGATAAAGGCAGGAATAGCACATTCAAAGTACACCTAGAATTTGGTTCACATTAATTTTTTAAGTTTTGGCTTGACAAAACGAACATTGAAGACAAGTTAGTCTTGGAGAAGGCATCTTGTTAAATTCAGTTCTAATTGTGCTGATTTACAAATCTGCTGAATGCAAACAATTATTTACAGTAAGTAATAGCATTTTAAGGCCTAGCATTGTTCTTATGCTCGACTGCTGTGAATAGGTGTTGGGGTCATAACATTAATAATGTGAATGAAACTGATCTAGAGGTGTGATGAAAATAAGAAAAAGCAAGAAAAACACGAGAGGAGGTTTTTTTCCTCTTATAGTTTGAGAAAGCCATGGGCAGTGCAACTGTTTCCAGGATATTCTAAAATACACAATAATATAATTTAAACAAGGGTGCTTTTCTAAGCTGAATTAATACAGTGTGCAAACTACCACTTTACCATTTCCTTCAAAAAAAAGGCATGTTTTTTTAAATGACAATGTGTTCAAAGAGGAATTAATTCTTAAATGTACATGAGGTGTCTTCAAATTTATTTATGTGGGAGGAAAACTCTCAGTGGAGGAACACGGCAGAGTTAGGCTGTTACAGCAGCTGTGTAACAGGATACAAATACTTTGCAGGAAGACAAGAGGAGAAGAATATTGCATACCCAGTATTGCACCCAACACTCACAAACTGTATGATGAAGAGCACAGAAAAAGATGAACTGTTGCTGTTAAGAATTTGAGTTGCTGTTAAGAATTTGTTTAACATTCTTCCTTATTGCACAAAGCAGAAATATTGGCTCGGATCAGTAATCCCTCTCAACCGCTGTATTATCACAGATTCCTTGGAAGCAGTAACCTACATGACCTTTATGTGAGTCTCAGATGACTCCCATTATTCTGCTGTGGGCTCTGATTCCTTTACACTGCATGCCCTAACTTTACAAAATGGAAGGGGGAGGAGGTCTTGTGGGAATGAAAGCCATATCACATGGCCTGACCATACTTTGTGCCCTGTGAGACAGACCATCGAAATCTTGGAGAGACAGAGGGAGTGAATTTATCTCCCAAATCTGTAGATATCAAGAGGAACAGAGTTCCACCACGCTATGGCCAGCTGTGATAAAGCACTGTATTTTGACACGGTCAGCTTGAAAAGTGATGAGTAGCAGAGATAAATGAGAAGCAGAAAGTAGGTTACAAGAGGGAACATAAATGCGGACAAGGTTATGCAAGAACAGAGGGGTCAAGACTTGAAGAACCTTGAAAGTTATTGGTAAAATTCTAATCTCAAATTTCAATTTCAGAGAAAACCGATATAGTGGCGTGAACAAGGAGGGTGACATGGTAACAGCAGGGGCAGCAGCAGTAGGACGAAGGTGAGATAGACTACTTTGATAAAAAAAAATGTGTAACTGTTGCAAACCCCCCAGATCAATGCTACTTCTATGCAGAAATTTGAGGCCAAATCTATGTCCCACTGAAATGTCCATAAAAATTTAAATCCACTTCAACAGGGTCAGGTTTTGGCGCCTATATTTGAAATTAGATATCAGATTGCTGTAAATCTTGCCCTTCTGTGTATATCACTTCAAGATCTGGCCTCAGGATTCTTTTTTCAGGGTTTCTGTGTTTTCACAGAGACCTCAAATTGTCACAAATCCAAAAATGTCATCTCCTTTACATCATGCATTAACCTGTGGCCAAAGACACCACATGGGAATGAGTAAGACTGAGCTAAGATTTTAGCTGGAGTGGAGAGAGGCAACAGTTTGCCTGTGTTGTGAGAATTTTCAGTATTTCAAGAAGTCTTCCTGTGTAAAATCAGAATAGAAAATCAAAACACATTTTTGCAAACAGAAATAATAATTCATTTTTGCCAACAGAAATAATAATTCAGTGAGTAATTAGCTGAAGTGTTGCTATATGATCATCGTGAGTTGTTTCAATTCTGACCCTATACATTCTATGTTTATTTTTGCACTTGAACTATAAATGAACTCCAATTTTGAAATGAAAAAACAAGTTGGAAAAAAAGCACCAAAAGGTGTTTTAGCAGTTTCAAAACATTCTTCTGAGGTTTTCTTAAAAAAAAAAAAATCACTGAAACGTATTCTTCTATAGATAAATCAGCATTTTCCATCGAAAAGCTTTATTCCAAAAATATTTTCACTCTTTCTTGGCTATTAGCCAAAACTACCTTAAAGCAAATGGCACAATTTGGGAATGATTTTGACATACAATAGAAAACAGCTACTTTCACCCTCAAGCTGTTATTTCTCTTGCAGAAGAGCTGCTTATTTTTGTGTGAGTGGAAGGTAAGTTGCACAGCCGCATGCCACATGTTGACAGCTCCCTTTTTCCTACATCAATATGTGCTCATCCCGATTATGATGGAGAGCATAGTTAGTTGTTCATATGGCTAAGCTACATAGAAACTTTAGCTGTCAGAGATGATACCAGTACCTAACACTGGCCACTGTGCAGCAAGTGAGCTTTGACCTCCTTAGACTTGGTCCAAAAGATGTTTAGATTAGGAAGGGCATCATTCTGGCTTGCACGGCCAGATTTCTTGCCAGTGGAAATGTTGAAGGGGAGGGAAATGGCTTTGGATCTGAGTGTTGGGAAGCAGTCTGGCCTAAGCAAATATGGGTAGACATCATGTATTTGAATCTGCTTTTTGTTATTCCTTGTAGCTTTATTTATCAACTCCTACTTCAAACAAAGGATCCTGATTTCACTAATGTTTAAATTAAATATGGCAACTTCAAAGTTAGGTTTGACAGTATCTAATCTATATTTTTACCTCATTCTAAATCATAAACTGAGCTTTCTTGAAACAGGAAATGTTTATACTGGCTTGTCATATTTTATAAATAAAACAAATGGGACCAGATTGTGACTCAGAGTTCATGGATGCTTTGGGGAAGGTGAAGAAGATAAAAAGAAGAGTTTCCCTTGACTAGGAAAGGCAGTCATTGTCAGTAATCTCCCCAGAGGAGGAAGAGAGGAAGGGTAATGAGGAGAGTGCACCGGGTGTAGACTCCACAAACCCTCCTTGGATTTTATACACTCTGAGGTGACGGAAATAAACGCTGTGAAGACAAGAATACCGTAATCATAATCATCATGAGATTAAGAAAAAAGTAATTATTTTTGAGTAATATCTTATTACACTTTATTTTCCCTTCTTGTTAATTTAAAAGAGTAGTACAGTTGAGACAGTAACTAATTTGATAAATAAGGTATAAGATAATTGCATTTTATGCTAAACAGTTTAAAATCACTTTTTAAAACACATGCCTATTTTCAGCTGAGATAATTATTTTCATTGTAGATGGTATGGTGCCTTATTTGGATTTTGAAGTAAAATCATGTTGATAAAACATTGATGTCTTCGATGTCACTGAACAGGGCTTGCACTAAGTTATGAACTTTTCAGCTTCTTGTGCTGCCCTGCCAGCAAGGATGTTCTTAAGCAGGGGCATCTAGGGCAGCTTGCCCATGACCATGTCCAGAAGTTATAAAGGAAAGGTAGAAAACAAAGTGGAAACCATTAACACAGAGCTGCATACTTCCTGAAGACTGCATGCAGTCTTGTCCCTAATGTATCAATAGGATAAAGCAGAACTACAAAAGGATAACAGGTTGTTCAGACTTATGAAATAGCTTCCAGATGAAGATTGACTAAACAGACTTGAGATCTTAGGTAAGAAAAGAGATGCCTGGGAAAGGATGGATTAGGAGTCTGTAAATCATGAGTGGCACAAGCAAGATGAGACGAACATGAACATGAAGAAGCAGGTTTGACAAAAGTAAAACAGGGTTTTTTTTTGCAAAATGGGTAGTTAAATTGTCAATGGCATTAGCACAGGATTCTGAAGGTGCCAGAAGTGTACATGACTTCAAAGGGGATTAGAGAAATCCACAGAAGAAAAATCCATTATAAGCTGTAAAACACTAGGATTCCATTTCTGGTTCAGGAAATAGTGGAACTTGTAGGGCGCTAGAAGCCAAGGGAGCATTACTACATTTCTCACTTTGTTTACATGCTTCCTGAGCTTCTGTTGGCCACTGCTAGAGGTGGAAAGACAAAGCCAAATGGCCCTTTGGACTAATGTGGTTGTGCTTGTACCTCTGTGCCTACTTTTCATCTGCCGCAGCTCAGAAATTCGGTTTGCTTCTGCTGAGGTATCTGGAGCAGATGCTAGTGCTGGGGAGGGAGGGAAGATGTCCATTCCCCACTGACACTCTTTCCCATTTCCACACTTTACTGACAACCATAACGGCTGACTTCTCCTCACGCATGCGATAAGCGTAGCACAGATTTAAATCCTGAAATCTGGGGTGGTAAACTTCAGTGTGTACTATCAGAAGCTCTGAAGGAGCTTGTCCTCCATTTGAAGACCTTTCAGAGGCAGCAGACCTTCTGGTAGAATTGTCCTCATGTGCAGAGAGATTTTAGCACTCAGCATGAAACCCATCAGAAAGGCACTCTGAAGTTTTCAGCAAGACATATAAGTCACTGGAATTCAGGCTGGTTTTACTCAACTAACCAAGGCCAAGCCAAGGCAAGCAAATAAATGATCATTTTTTAAATAAAAGTCACGTTCCAAAAAAAAAAGGGGAAGTCGATGCTGTTTTTGTGATATTGTTTGTTTTGTATGAATCATCCACAAATAAAATTGGCAGAGTAAATTGTAAAGCAGGTATTAATAAGGAAAGAGTAAAGAAGAATTTATTTCCTGAACTTTCTGGAAAAAAAAAATCATTTTAGAAATGCTATAAAGTTTGCTTTTTACATTTGCAAAATAGACTTCTTTTTATTTTATAGTAATGGCCCACTACATAGACATGAAATTTTAAAATGAAAACAAAAATCACTATGGTTTAACTTGATCCTAAAAAAAAAATATCCTATTTTTTCCAAAGCCATAAAATGTCTCCTTTGATCAAAAATCAACTGATTGCATTTTATTTTCCTTTTTCTTTAGTGACTGAATGAAAAATTCCTTTTTCATCCAGCTCCATTCCGGGTTGTATTATGAAACTTTTACAAAGTGTTTCACTTTGAATCTATTCATAACAAATTATATCTGCCTTTTCCAGCAATAGTAAATATGGTTTTTATCTTTGTTTGCAAATAATGGTAACAGCCCCATGAATAGCAAGGAAGAAGGATGGAGAGGAGAAATTCAAAAATTTAAATTTGCAGTTAATGAAGCTTCTTGTTTTAAGTGCTTAATGCCAATTAATGCAGATGCCACATTTTCCCTTTCTTCTTCATGGTCGTTTTGAGTTCCTCAGCCTATGAAAAGCATTCAGAAGAAATGAGTTTCTCTTTTTTTCCCCCCCTCTCTTCTTTTTAATTCTTTTTTGACTGGCTGCGGATTCTCTAATTCTTCTCTGAGTCTTCCAGTGCTGATAAATTCTTTTAAACTAAAATTTGTTTAATGACTTTTTGCATAGAAAATGTGCTTTGTCAATTCCTTTTCAAAAAAGACAGTTTATTTTAACGGAAGAATAACTGACTTTTGGTGTAATCATTTGCTCCAATGGGTGCTCGCCAGAAGGACCGCAGAAACGAAATGCAGTCTCTAATCTCACTTGGCCATGCAGAGAAGCGAGCTCCCCACATACTTATTTGCAAGTTGATTTGAGGGAGAGCTGTGAGGGAGGAACAAGAGTGACTGGTGCTTCCCTGTGAGAGAGTGAATCCCCTGGGCCTGAACTGTCATCCTTTCCTCTCGGGCAGACACCTAGGATGTGTGTGGGATGGCATGAGCCTGTAGGCTGGATACTGTACTGGCTTACTACTGCTATATTGCTATTGCTAATTAGAAGTTGTTTCCACTCACAGAAATCTCCTTGGCTTGTAAAAGATGTAGGCCAAGATCCACCCTTCCATAGAGTCGTAAAATCAGGGAATCGCAGAATGGCTTGGGTTGGAAGGGACCTTAAAGCTCACCAAGCCCCAACCCTGTGCCATGGGTAGGGCTGCCCCCCACCAGCTCAGGCTGCACAGGGCCCATCCAACCTGGCCCTGAGCATCTCCAGGGATGGGGCACTCACTGCTCTCTGGGCAGCAGTGCTGGTGCCTCATTGCCCTCTGAGTAAAGAACTTTAGTTACCATGGCAGGATATTAAAGTCCATAATATGAAAGGCATTTGCCTTTCAGAAGGAAAGGAAAATATTTCCAAACTCAAAGTGGCTGATAGTCATTTTCTGTTGCTGGGCTACATTCATTTCTCGTGTAATCTCATTAAAAAATAGTAGAATTACACTAAATAGGAATTTAGAGCCCCAGTGTGAAATTTCAGTTCAACTTCACAGACCGGTAAGTTGTAGTGATCTGGCCTAAGCATTTATGGAAACACTAATTGCATAAAACTAAACATATATTGTATCAAGGATGTCACAGAGCTCTGCGTAGTCTTTGTGATTATTTATCTTAAACATTGGAGCAGAAGAATCAAGCCATGCCATATACACTGAAATGCTTAAATGACCACAGCAATTAATGATTTACTACAGATTACCTGAAAGATATATTCACTTTTTTTTTTTTAAAACACCACCATGTTGTCTGAAAACGTTGCAATATTTCTGGGAACAGCTGCAAAGCAGCTGATGTCAGAGGCGTAAGAAAGTGATGGCAGTCTGAAATAACAAAGCCTATTTTCAGTTTGTGAAGGAAGATTTCTCTGCATTATGGATTATTTTGTTATTACACGTAGTGTAAACGTAGATGCTTTGGTGAATTTGGACCTTTGTTAAGCAAGGCATAGTAGAAGCACATAATAAGATAGTCTTTTCTACAAACAGTACTTAAGGTCTACAAGTGGAAGAGAAGCGTAGGAAAATGAAGCCTATGAAGACCATGGTGTAGATTAGTGGCTGAATCAATAATACAAATTGAGTTTCCAAACTCCTATTTGCTCCTCTTATTTGGGTCTCACTGCCATTGTCACGAGCTTACCGCTAAGCACTGGGAACCAAGAGTTCAATTTTTCTGTAATCATAACAATCAAGAACATGTGGTAGCCATAATTGCAAATAAATTAGTTTAACCTTGGAACTTTCTGTATGAAATTGATGGATTTTGCCTCTTTTAATCCCAAAATAAGTATTCCTTATGCATTACACAAAATGTTGTTGCCAGCTACATGGAGAGCACAGGGAAACTTACACTTGCAAAGCTGAAGGAATTTCCACAAGCATTCTATTTCAGTGTTGGCATTGTCATTTTTCTCTGGGTTCAGTGGTATACTGAGGGGTTTAGCCACAGCATAAGGTAATAGAAAACATTGCCAGGACATCTGAAAAAAAAAAGTGTCCTGCTCTCCTCTAGCTAAAATACTATTCCCCTGCAAGGAATAGTGCAGCAAAAGCAGTGTCACATTAACAGAAGCACTTAACATTTTCACTGACAGAATCTGAAGCATGTGGTTATGGAGTGTGAAATCCTCATTAAAATTCCTTGGGGAATATCAATTGAATGAATATCCAGTGATTGTCACAGTGCTTTCATTGCTGTAGTTTTACATTATAGTAATTCTCTCCACTGATCAATTTTATTCTCATATCATGTAAAAAGCTCAGATTCTTGTATAGGGATTTACTACCCATTGGAGGCAATTTTGGCTTTCAAATCTAAGTCTGAAGCTGTAGAAATATGTTGCAATAATTGTGGGCAGGGTCATACCTGTGTGTTCAAGCAGCTTGTCTGTGATATGCTTCCCCAAAACATCTCTCCCCCTTTCTCTTCCACATGGTTTTACTAAGAAAATGGACAAGGCAGGTAGGAAGCCCAAATGAAATTTTGAATTGGAAGTGAGGAGCACCAGCAATCCCACTCGCTGTGCTCAAGCCCCTTTGGGAATCTCCTTTGCTAGACTCCTCAGGGAGCTTTTCTGGAAGTCTCAGTATGGGTCCATACAGTCTGGTGTGAAGGGATGGGACACTGAACTGGTACACAGGGATGAGCATTCCTCATAAATGATCCTGGAATAGCTGAAGTTTGTAAGGAGAACTTCAGCATCTTGAAGTTAGTCCTGCATTGTCTTCAGATGTGGCAGGCAATTACCAGTGTGTGAAAAAGAGAGATCCTTGTCTTAAAATGCAAACCTGTGTGAGCTTCAGCTGTTGAGTAGCAAAACTGTTCCTTCAGTCTGTCTCAGCTGGTCCAGAAAGATCAGCAGCTGAGGTGCTGTCAGCTGCTGAAGAAACTGTTCCAAGCAGCAGACTGTATGGCTATTGTGAAATCACACACAAAATGATCTTGTAAGCCAATGTGTGAATAGATAATACCAAGCCAGTATATTTTTCTTCACATTTTTGACCAGAAGGTGGCATTGTACCATATCTTTTGAAACAAATAATCTTATTTATTTATTTACTTATTTATTTATTTATGAGAAGACTGCGATTAACAAATGCGATTAACTCACTCAGGTTTTTCTTTTTTGTTGTGCTTTTCTTTTTTGAGGGGGGTGGAGGTGGGGTTTGCTGTTATGAGATCATGAATAATCATTCATACATGGTTTCATCCTTCTCTCTGCTTACTCTAACTTTGCTGTCAGACTGATACATTATTGTTTTATTATACCGATAGAATTCTGGTCAAAAAAATGTAAAGAACTTTATCTAGAAGATTACCAGTAATTCGTTCTCTTGTGAAATGTTATTCCTATTCCCAGCTATGTTCAAAATAGTTTATAATGATGCCAAAAGAAATTATACAACATTGATTCACAACCAGGGCAATTGTGTACCACTATGCATACGAATCTCATGTTTATGTTTACTGAATAAAGCTGTTCTAGAAAAGAAACGGGTCCTGCTTGAAGCCCGGAAACTAAAGCAGTGAGTTGAAATGGTCTGAATGAGGGAAAGAGGCTTTTATTTTACAAACTACTGAAATGCATGCACTATTTTTCTTTTGTGCAAGACTAGAGAAAGTTGTATAATCAGCTGAGTCCTCAGCGATTTGAGCAGGCATGTTAAAACAGGTATAAACATAATCTATTTTTAAGATGTGTGTATGTGTGTGTGTGTGTATGATTTTTGAAAGGCCTAGGCTTGTCAGTCACACACTGGTCAGATTGGCAATCAGATCTCATGCTCCTGTAGTCCTTGGAGCCACACAGATTATGGGAAAAGGTTTCTAATGGACACGGCGGTCTCAAGGATTATGTCACTCTCCTCAGCCACACATCATCCGGACTTTGCAATGGCTTCTCAGCTTGGTCTGTGTCCATTTCAGTCATGTCTTATGCAGCACAGGCAACTGGCTGTTGGAAACCACACAGCCACCAGCAACCACAGTCACCAGAGTGACAGATGCTTACCACAGAATCATAGAATGGTAGAATGGCTTTGGCTTGGAATGGACCTCAAAGATCATATAGTTCCTCCTCTTCCACCCAACCACTGCCCCCAGATGTGGGCAGGCATGCCCTTATCATCAGAACTTGTTCAGCTTCTTAAATACTGAAGATCTGTTACTTCTCCCGACTGAAATACTGCTGCACTAACCTTGCTCAGAGCCCATGGTCAATATTGTTGCTCAGGGTTTCTGACTTCCAGAAACAGCAGCTTATCTCACTGCAAGAGACTCAGACAAACATTTTTAGAAAGAGGCATAACAATCACCTCCTTAACAACTGGTTAGCAAATCGCATTGGCTGTTTGAGGTAGAAACATCCCTGCAGCACCTAGTAACAAAGACTGTATCATACTATTGACAGTTTTGATCTATTGCTATGCTGTACATGGTTGCAAACAGTACACATTCTCTACAATGTGCTGTCCACTAAAGATATTACACAAAAGCAGTTAAGAAATCGACTGATACTACATTCTCTAGCCTGAGAGTGCTGACATGGTCTGTATTTCCTATTTTGAGGGTCAGATATTGGCACTGTTGTATCCTAGAATCTGTGAATTGTGTGCCTTTACTGTATCTCAGCACTGAACCAAACCTTGCATCTGTATTCTGGAGCATACTACAAGCATGCGGCTTAAGACCTTTCCATTTCTAATTACATACAATGGAAAGGTCATGAAACAGATGAGAAACTATATTCAATCGATGCTGAACAGATTTTTTCCCCTACCGATTTTGGAAAGTGTTTCTGCAGTTAGTAACACTGGGATAAACAGAAAAAGAACAGTTAACTGATGTGCCTGCAAACATATTTATTTGGTGTTTTGCTTCACTGAGCATAGAAGTCGTCTGGCCAATCTTAATTTTTTTTCCAAGGGACTATCACAAAAGGATCCTGTAACACAAAGGAAAAACAATCTGCAAATGCTCCCTTGAAATGTGGCCTTTCCTGCCTAGTTACAGAATGAAATTGATACACAGCTGCACATTTGTTGACCTACACATGAGATTGAAACTATAATATGAAAAAATGAATTTCTTCCCCAATGATAGATTTTTCTCCCTTTAGATGCCACTAGTGGGAACAATATAATGACTGGAAGGATCTGCAGACCCCATATAATGTTAGAGAATGTCATGTTGAGAAAGGGCACATGTTCTCTGCATCACTGCTCCTTAATCTTCTCAGATTTTCACAAAGAAATCATATTAATCAAATCTGCTTTCAGCTATATGAAAAGTGCGGTTTGAATGGTTCACAGCTTACGAAGAAATTGAATGTAGAAGAAAACCTTGGATAGAAATAAGCCCAGAACTTAAAATAACTTTCTGTTGTCAGTATCTCACTTTATAATTCTGAATAGCTGTGACAATTATGCATCAGAAAGCTCTGAAACTGCCCCATACTGTGGCTATGGAGAGGTCCATGAAGGTAATACAGGAGCGGAAGAATTGCCAGATTAAATCAGACTGGTGAGCCGTCTGCCACTGGCTTGAAAATTAAAAAGAAAACCCAATTAAAATCTAACCAAAAATGCACCAGCAATGGTCAAAATTTGCAAGGGTCAATATTCTGCCCAACAGTGAACATGTCTCTTATTTGAAAATTTACTTGGGAAGTTAAGGAAGACTAGGCTGTGTGTGAATGAGGCACAGGTTTGTTCGAGTCTCACTCCCTTTCCATCACTGCGTTCTGGACAAAGTAAAAGGGCAGAGTGTGGGGCCACTGCTTTGGTTCCATGCAGCAGAGGGATAGGTATGGAAAGGAGAAGGACAGCCTTCTGTAGTGTCTGGGAGAAGGCGGCTGTATACAGAGGCTTTCTAGAAGTAACTAAGATTTCTTAAAGCAAAAGAACCTTCTGGTGCTCCCTCCAAAGTAGGGCTGCCTCCTCAATTTGGGTTGTTTTTGATACAACCTTAAGTCTAAGGGAATGTATTTTTTCTTTTTTAAAAATACCGAATAAAAGCCACAATGACTGCATGTGGTTTTCTCATTGCAATGTTAGTGTTTAGAGTTTGCTTGGTGCAATTTTTGTGTTTGGCACCAGAACATGGAAAAGACCTGTTCCCTCTACCTGAAAACTGATGTTCTGATGACCCACTCTTGGTCCCATTGAAATCCTTTCTGCTGAATTAGATATGAAGAACACAGCGGACATGAAATTTCTCCAGGAGCATAACTTGTTTCCCTTCTGTTAAATTTGAATCTCATACCGGTAGGCTGATGACCTTATTGCAAGGTAAACTGTGAGATACAAAAGACAGAATGTTGGTTCTGGCAACAGAATATAAAGCGTACTTTAGTGTCATTTAAAACAAAGGTAACAACGTTTATTTTTAAGGTAAAGTGTATTTCATTCTGCGAAAAAGAAAACAAAACAAGAATGAAAAAGAGGCACCAATCTAAAGCGATTTATATTTTAAATTGGTGCCAGAAAAGCAGGATATTCCTGAGGTCTTTCTGAGCTCATCTACTTCTGTCTGGACTCTGGAGAAAATCTACTAATAGCAAAGGCATGACATTAGATTACGACCACAAAATTGTAGTCTTAAGACTGTAATGAAAATGGGTTAAGTCTGTACCATTTCCTATTCCTATTATAATCCCTGCCATAAGAATAGCCTATTCTGGAATTACTGAGGAGGAAATTCTCCTTTGCTTTCTCCCCTGCTTGTAAATGTCATTTCATTTTTCTTCTCACTGTATTTGTAAAGATAGCAGGAAATGTTTAGCTCAGTGTTTTTCAGAATGGTGTCCAAATCTGAGGGTGGTTACTATAAAAGGAGTCTAGCATAGGTTATTATACTGTGGTGGTTGAAATCAGCAGTGCTCAATTATATGAAGTAAAACTTTTGAGGAGAAATGAGCAATGTGATTAATATTCGTTGGGGCTTGCAGATGCTCAGAATCCAAGTGTAAGAATTTTGTCTGCTCTTTGCTGTTGGTACTGACTACAGTGCCTGTCAGTGACTGTGATGGCTGGGGAGCAGGAGATGCTGTGGGCCTCAGAAGGGCGGTGGCGAGGAGCAGCATGGCAGTGCTGTCCTTGTGTTCACAGTGACTCCCTGCTCACACAAAGGTGAGCTCTGCAGTGCCATCAGTCAGGAGTGAGCTATGATGAGGTGAAACGCTCCACTCGTGGCTGGGAGATTTTGTGTGTGGCCAGTACAGCTGGTTGGCGTATGAGCAGTTAAAATGGCTCTTTGAGAAGGGTGGGATGTGTGTGCATGCACTCCAGGGCATGCAGAAACAGCGAGTTAGGTCCTGTGGCCTGCCTTAGCAGGGAGCCTGGGCACCACTCACTTACAGCACTGTTTGCTTTGAAGCAATCACTCAGACATAAATGGCTCACTGTGAGGTGTTGAAGTCATGCTGGTTGGTGTAGCATTCAAAGGTCTAACAGCCTCAAGCTCAAAAAATAAGAAAAAAAGACAAATTTCTCACTGGAGCGGTAAAGAAGTGAAGAGAGGAGCATGCTGCTTTCACTGCCTTTTTGATGCGATAGGAAATCAACCTACCCAGAAACTGCAATAAACAATCCAAGGTGAGCTATTACATTTTAAAGCACTGATTGAAGGAGATTATGAAGTTTGCTCCTATAAAATCAGGCCTGCTGGCATGTTAAAATGGATGGCTGGAAGTAAAGAAAAATATTTGAATCATGAGAAAATGTATGGTTTTAGAATTATTTCCATTATTTCTATGTTATGATTTCTATTTTTGCTAGATCTCGGATTACCGACTGAATGACCAGCTAATATACAAAGGTCTCTGGTGTCTTACAGCTGAATAGTAGCAGTGGTAATTCAGTGAGAAGGCACTATTGATTTGAGAACACTCCTTATGGTAGCACAGACAAAAAAGCTGACATTCACAGACTATAGAGGCTGCTCTTTCTAATATTTTCTGACAAAGTATCTTAACATTTTAAGCAGTTTATCTTTTGCAATTTAGAATGAAAATATTAAATTGGTATCACTGATAGCAAAATACAATATATTTAACAAGTGAATTAGATGCAGATCCAGTCATGACTGTTAACTTCCCTCCGTCTCAGGAAGACCCTTCTCCAAAGCAACAGTTTGCAGGACATAGGTAGAGGTCACTTTGTACCTGCTGCCTTTCTTCTGCTTTTTCTCCAAGGAACTGCTATTAATCACTGTCAGATGCACGCTGCTGTGCTGACAGGATCTTTGGTCTCACTCAGTGATGTTCTGAAGTTATACTCTTATGTATCCCAGTTTCCATATCAACTGTCTGGCTTTGTGGGCTCTTGGGAACTGTTTGCAGCAGATACGTTTTTCTAGCGGCTGAAACCTGAGAATTATTTACATAAACTTTCTAGATTTCCCATTTTATAAATTTCTGCCTGTCTTCTCATCCCACTCTTACTTTCTGCCTACATTTTAATTCCTTTCATGGCATCTTCCATGATGCCAGATGTCTTTGTCCTTCTCCAGATACATTCCTGAATGTTGATTATGTTTTCTTGTCTCTCTTTTTCATTCTTAATAATGAATTCATTTGTATCTCTTGATCCAACAAGGCCACCCACCTTGGCTAATACAACATTAGGTTGTTGGTTTTTTTTTTTTCTGACATTTTTGGACATCATCAGAGCTAGGATTAGTTCTGGTTCTTCTGTGTACCGACTAAACCACAGTATAGGTAGAACATGATTTTTTTCCATATTCAGTAACTTTTAAAAAGTGCAGCACATAACCTTAAATGAGATGCTAAAACATACTGCATTTAGAATGTCTGGTTACAGGTGTCCAGGTTTGTAAAAACAGGAAAAAGAATTGTAAGCCTATTAAAATCACTGAACACTGAAAAGACCAGCTACTGTAATACCTGTCTGTCCGTCACAGAGTGGTTGAGTGTCTAGAAACACAGTAACATTTCTGACATAATAAATGAAATTGAAAATAGAAAGAATCATGCTGTCAGGATGAGGTGTTTGTAGCAGGAGTCAGAATATCAGAAATGGAAATAGGACTGGCTGGAAAATATCGTCCGGGTAAAAGGCAAATAGCAAAAGATTTGACTTGGAATAAAAAAAATTGTCTGAAAATCAGAACTCAAGCCTGTAGTTAAGGGCTTGATAATTTTTTTTTTTTGGTCTGTTGCTTGCTGGTTTATTTTTTATTGGTCTATTGCTCAGTTTATTTGTTCTATGATAAGCCACCTCCTGTTGATTGATCAAGTAGGACACGTAATCCATCTTGAAAACAAGGCTAATGAGGGCTACTGGAGGATGATGATGAAAAACTGAGAGTCAGCACTGAGAAGTAGATATTAGAAAGCAATTTATTTGAAAACCATAGGAAAATTAATATATATGGATATCTATAAGCCCTATATGAGTCTTCTACAATTTTCACAGACATTTTGATTTTTGTTTTCTTCAATTTTGCCATAACATGCTGAAGGAAGTTAATGGAAGAAGTATACATAAGGGGAAGAAAAATATTTTGGTTATGGTGCCATCTGTCCAATGCTAGCTGACTGCTGAGGCATTGGAAATGGAAATTAATTCAGTTTCTGTAATCTTCTTAAATCTCAAATTAAATTAACATCAGGACTGGCACTTTTTAGGCTGACTTGATGGCTGTGATTATGATTCCTTTTTGCCTTCTCTAGTTTCATTTATTGTTAGTTCCTATTAAATGTTCATTAAAATGTAATTTAATAAATCATGGGATTTCCTGCCTATAAAACAATTATCAGAATGAAGAGTGACAGCAGTGGTTGGGGAATATGCTGAAATTAGGTATCCTTTTGTGAATGAGAAGCAGAACGCAAAATCCTTTCAATTTAATTAAAAAACTATTTTGTATGGTAGTGTTTTCCTCTACTCACCAAAGTTAAGTGAAGCAGCATTTGGGGCATCTTCTGGGCTCTAATTCTTTCTCTATCAGAGTTAGTGTACGAAGGTCACTTATGTCAATGTTTCTGGGAGCCAGTGTTGAATTAATCAGCTGATTTATCAGATGAAAGGACAACTGGGCAATATCATGATACTGAGGACAGGAATCCACAGTTCTCTTACACTGGAAACTAACAAGGACTGTACTTAAATGATTTTAAGGAATCATCAACCAATTAATTTAAAAATTCAGAGGCCTCTGGTACCCAAATACACATGCTGAACTTCATTATGACATGGACATATGTGAAGCCGTTCAGGATCAGCTGCTTTTTAGTGGCCTTTCTGTACTGTTTGAATACTTCTATTCAAGTTGCTATAAAAGGTCTCCAATCACACAAGGAGGGTGAGGAATGGTGGAGAAAGTTTGGTGAGGGAGAGCAGGAGGAGCCTGAGAGAAAAAGAGAGAGATTGTTCAACCAGGCAGAGCTAAGGAGCAATAACTGGGACTATGTTTATCCTGTCAGGTTAGCTCAGGATTCAAGGTCACACTCAATGGTTTCCTCATTGCTTACACATTAATGTTCACTCTGGCTGTCAGGCAGATTTGGGACCTGACCATGAACACTGCTGCATACACACTGCAAAATCTTTACAATTTTGAGGTCTAGGGAGGAGTCAAAGTGTGTATAGAGAGAACCATAGGACCAGCTGAGGGATGAGGTGAGATAAATGATGGAGTGCTGGACAAGGAAGGGCTTGAAGGGATTCAAGAGAAAGCAGGATGGTGGCCAGCCCAGGCTGTGCTGTGAGGAGACAGCTGTCTTCTGCAAACAGACTGTATCAAGAGATTTTTCCCTAACTTCACTGCGGTACAGATCTCCAGGAGCCACCTTCCTCATGT
The DNA here is from genome assembly GCA_016647715.1 of Pavo muticus. Classification (NCBI taxonomy): domain Eukaryota; kingdom Metazoa; phylum Chordata; class Aves; order Galliformes; family Phasianidae; genus Pavo; species Pavo muticus. The sequence goes on along the minus strand of JACDJE010000079.1, from coordinate 1,256,383 downwards.
TGGAAGTGTGGAGGGAACTACTAACAGGAACTGTCTTCCCAGCAGCTTCTCCGATCAGCATACAGCCTGAGTCACTGCCTGTCCGAGGACAACTCTGCTTCCCATCAGTGGTGGGGAGAGCTTTTGGGCACAAAGATGCAAGAACAGCAACAACTGTCCTTCCTGGAGGCAAAAATTAGTAATTCCAGTCCGTACAGTATCTCTTTACAACAAATGAATATTTCTTAGTAATTCCATAATGCATGGAATTAACATAACCAAGCACTCTGTGAGGACAACACAGCCTTCAGAGCCAGAATCCATAAGCAAATTATGTATGATGTGTGCTTGTATGACTCAAAGACAATATTTACAGCTGTGGTGGTTTGGTTCCTTGGAGCATGCCATGAACCTTCCTTTCACACTATATTATCCCAGACTGCGTTGTTCTGTAAGAGAGACACTGAGTCTGGCTCTCGCTGGAATATGCCAGGAAGGCAGCAAACGTGCATGCTGTGCTGACTTCTGTTGGATCACTCTCATTCATCTCAAAAGTGGCAAGCTCGTTACAGCTAGTAATTTCTCTTTCAAAACCTGGCTCCTCACCATGTTCATAAACCCTGAAGCAAATATAATAGTACCCTCAGGCCCTCAAGAATGCTCATACAGCAGGAATTTGGCATCTTCCAAATGTGATTCATAGGCTTATTCGTTATGTTTTGCCCCTTAAAAATGAGGAGGAGAGTCCAAGTATACTGCATACATGAATTTATTCCCATTTGATAGGGAAATACCTTAACTGAGAGGACCTGACATTTCTGATCAATTTAGAATTGAAGGAGCTGGTGTAGATGTAGCTGAGAATGCACATAGGGAAGAAGAATTAGAAAAAGTCAAAGTTTGCATGAAGAGAGGTGGACCAGCAAGAAAAATGACGGTTTAATAATTATAAATATGAAGATTTAGAAGAATTAAGAAAGCAAACGAGATGACAATCAGATAGCCTCTGCAGTCAGGGGCAAACAGGATGGCTCCCCATTGAAATTACAAGGTGGAAGGAGAGAAAAGATCCCTGGGGCAGTTATTTAGCACCAAGTGGACACAGTTATGATATCTAAGGTTCATGTGTTAGCTGACTTGTCAAATTCACAGCAAGCAAATGCCCAAGTCAGTGCATCCAGACACTTGCGTATCAGGAACAGTGGACAAGTCCTTGGTAACACTATGGAATGTTCTCATGTTGCAGTATTTTCCAAATCTAGCACTAACTTTTACCTTTAGATTGTAGCTTTAGATACAAATATAGGAAATGTCAACTAAGGGAAATTTTTTTTGCACTGATGTTAATCTTTCACTGTTTCACATCTATTTCAATGGAAGGTACTCATTGGTTAGAAGAAGTTGTCTTTACTATCTGGAAATCGAAATGCCTCTAACAAAAAGACAAGTCACTACTTAACATTCATTGATTTACCTTATCCAGACACCTTTCTGCCTTTCTGAAGAGGGCTAAACACTATACAGAAGGAGTTGTTTAGAAAAAAACTTCAGGTGAGAGATGGGGAATAAGAAATAGGTGTAATGGTAAAAGCCTTTGGGAGAATGCACTGCTGGACAGAAGTATAGCATGATAGAAGCACAACATGAAAAGAAGGAAATAGGGTCATAAAAGGAAAGGGACTCCTGGAAGGAAGACCTTAAAGGTGATACTGAAGATTTGGTGCTTTGGAGGTCATTTGGGTTAAACAAAGATGGCACAGTACTTACAGCAGAGAGAATTTTATATCCAGCAAATAGAATTCACAGTCATTTTTAAGGACCTTTATAATAACTTGCTGGTGAGATAGAAACATTTCTTCTCACCATGTGGTCATTCAAACCATGCTAACATACTGGCACCCTGTGCATGTTATGGGATTGCTTCTTGGTGAATACTGAATAATTACTCTTACCACTGAAGAGATTAATAGCATGAGAATTAAGCTTCTCTAAATGCAATCTTGATCATTAGAGCTCTGAGTGTGTTTCTGGGAATGCATAGCTCAGTGTTCAAAAAGTGCACAGTATGTACTGTGTTATCAGTATTTTAAAAGTTAAGAGTATGATGGGAATTTCAGCATTAAAAGTAATCCCATATGAAATACTCTCCAGGAGCTAATCTATTGTCACTTCTAGTTTATATAACTAGATCAACCATAATGAATTAATAAAAATACATGGCAACTTCCTGATGCATTAGTTAAGCATGTAGCACTGACATGTCCTTTTGTCTTAAAGGGTCATTCCCTTCCTTATTTACATATCCTCATGTAATGATACAACAAAAATCTTTTGCTTCTCCGTGCCTCTATTTCACCTCCTTCTGGTCTATTTTTGTTGGTATTTTAGCACTCATGTGAAAGACCTCTTCCCGTCTCTGTTAAGGCCCCTTAGCTGCATTTTTTACACTATCCACTGTTTACATTAATTAATCTCTTAAATAAAAAGAGAACTGGGTTATGCTAGGTAGAAGGAGCAACATGTTGGCTGTCTGCCCTTTAATCTTTTGTGGTGACTGTTCATGAATACTTAAGTTTCACATACTGTAAAATCTTTGAAAAAACTAAATTGTTTCAAATTGAGTTTCAGCATCAGCAGATGCCTTCCAAAGAAGGCAGTTTAAAGCAAAGTTTCAAGCTTAAAAAACTCTCCACTTCTGAAGGATTGTGACTGTGTAACATCACATTTAAGGCAAGAATCCGCAGTTACCCATGGTGGTAAGCTATGGAATAGTACTTATGTCAGGCACAGAGTGACGTGGAGGTGGGTGTAGCTCCCCCAAAACCAGCTTAGGTCCTTGAATAGTACCATTGCTTTTGCACCAAGCACAGATAGGACTTTTGATCCCAGTAGACCTCAGTTACCTTAATGCAGAATCTAGGATCTGGAAACACCAAGCAGTGACACAGCTGCACCTCCACAGGGACAGGCCAGTTTGGTACTTTGCCATTCAGACCTTCTGAACTTCATACTGGACGTTAGTGATCTGGTCCCATGCTTTCCCATACCATGAGGGGAATTTACGTAGCACAGTGAGAACACACCACCAGTGCTGATCCAGCAATGTCCCGGCACCATGATCCTTTAGGGACCATGTTTCTTGTTCAGCAGGATTCTCAGATTTCCAGTCCCTGGAAGACTTTCATGCTCTACCTTCTCAGCACATGCTTCTCAGATTGTTTATCTGATGCTTTCTGATAACTATTTATCTATCCAAAACTACAGCTGCCTTAAGAATCTTGTCTTAGCCATATATACAGCAAAGGTATTTGTAACACGGTCTGCAGGAGCTCTCAGCTTGCTCAGGACAAACATTAGCTCTGTGTCAGCACTAGCCAAGTTACACTCGAGCTGGATCTGTGGTTAACTAGCACTTAACATTTCCTTGACTTTTCCATTACCTATAATATCCTGGATCTCCTTCAGTTTAGACAATGGAGTGTTAATAAAAATCCTTCTTCTTTAATTTGCATTAAAATTGAGGGAAAAAATGTTAAGGAAAATACATGTTTTTTCCTTCTTGCATTGGTAAAACAGATAAAGACTTGTATTTACAAAGTAATAATGAAGAGTAGGAAAAGAATAACTATGGAAAAATCAGCTCTAAAATCATTTGGAAAGAAAAGAGTACAAGGCAGAAATATCTTGACATAACAATTCCATCATCATATGACTGGATCATATGGCATCATATGACTGGAAAAAAGTCCTAACATTGATAGTTAATATTCAGTTACATCATGTTTAGCTAATTATTTCATCAAAGTTTTGCTGTAAAAATTTTTTTCCACTTAGTTGTAAAGGACAAACCACTAAACAACGACATGAAGAACAAGGAACTGAACTCACAGGACAAAGTAAACTGCTGGGAGAAGTGCCACTATCACTGCTCTGTGATTTGCTTCTAAAAAAGACCAGAAAGTCCTGTGACTCTCACATGTGGGCCTCACCAGAAATTTACTGTAAAAAAGAGTTGTAAAAACATTTTAATTTCTAATGAATATAGAAAATGAAGAACCGAAATGGCTTTATTTTCATGTGGCAATTACAACACAACTGCCTAGCTGGTTCAAAAAAGGAAGAGAAAGTTTTAGACTTGAAAGTTTTGAACAATGCAAAGTTCAACATAGTTTCATTTCTGAGAGATGGGAGTCTGCTATGGGATGCAAATTTCAAGAGATGAAGTGACCTTGCAAGAATAATTGACATTTCTATGAGAGATCTGCCTGTTAGAAAAGCACTTTGTGTTTGTCCAAAATGGTAGTATTCCTGTCAGTTAAATAATAAGGATTAGAGTTTAACTTCTGGTTTAATTCCAGGAAAATATAAGAATTTTGAGCTCAGAATGATTCCAGGTTTTGTTTAAAGTTGCCATTGGTATAAAATTTTGTACATGAAACAAAGTGGGAATGGAAAGTGGTGATGATGTGGTAAAGGGATACAAACACTGGAGTTGCAGCTAGTGAGGCCTTGCATGCTTTCTCCTTCTTTTCTTCAAATTCTGTGCATCTTAGTTCCAATCTCCGGGTAAGTTTAAGTTCTGACTCCAGTGTATACTCTTTGTTCTATACAGCCCATGCTGCATCTACAGCTGCATCTACAGCTTATAGTATGGTGAATAAACACACAAAAGCAATTGTACTTTTAGGATAACTGGTGTTACAGCCCTTCAGTTCCTGATCTGGAGCTGCCACACTGGAAATCTCTGCTCCTTAGGTCATTCTGTATATAAGCAGAAGACAGGTAGAAAGGAAGGAAGAGACTGGAGGGCTTATAATACTCGTCACACAAAATTTGAAAAAAAAAATCAGATATAAAACGTAATTTTCCTTGAAAGCTGTGTCTGGCAGTGAGATTATAAAAGGCTGTTTTTTTTTAACCCTAATAAGGATTAGCACTGCTTTGTTCTGTTTGTTCTGTCCTTTATCTGTCATGATTCTTGCCTCTTCCTGACTATTTTTTTTGAAATCCTGTGATGGATTGTATGTCATCCCAATTCTTATGACTGTATTTATTACCATCAGCCTCAATACTTTTAGATAACAAATTATTGCAACTGAGTTATTTCTCCATTCTATGGCTTTTACTGTTTCAGTAGTTTTGGTTTGCTCCGTACAGTGTCTGTTTTCCAATTCTCTGAACATCCCTGCATTTGATAACGCTCTATTTAGATAACTACATAATCATTCCACATCTCACTGTAATGGCAAGTCTTTGGAAATTCTGAGTTAGGACTGCCTGTGGGATTACTACATGAAAGAGTTGCCAGGCTCTTTGTGAGATAGGAAACAGGAAAACATCACCAGCCATCTCCTGAATGTTGTCCAGCCCTTTGTCCTTTTCAGAATATAAGACAGCATCCTAATTCCTAAGAAATGTTTGACATTAATTAGTACTGACACAGCTCTAGCAGAGGCTATTCATTTCCATTACCATCATTGATAATAACCCAGTAAGATATGATGTTGTGGTTCTTATTTAAGTCAATGGCTATTACATGGCAGAATGGGGTGAAGAATGCTCTGGAGTCTGATGTTGGTAAATGGTGTCAGAGTTCCTTAGAATATTTGCCATTCTGTTTCTCATGCTCTGAGAATCAGACAGTGCTTTTTTATCTTCAAAGAAATGAAAAATAAAAAAATTAAACCTTGCTCAAAATTGAGCTCATTTTGTGTGTATATATAATGTGCATTATCTCCAGTAATTGCTGACAATTTGGAAATGCCTGCATCAGAATATTGACCATCAATAAATCAGAAGTGACCGTAAGTATGGGGTTGGCTGCTTCACATATTTCTGAACAAGACTATTATAGTTAAGACTGGAAAAATGCAGGACAAAAGGGCAAACACTTTTGGTGGGAAAACGTCTCTAGAATTTTATTTACTCTTTAAATTGTCTTCTGATTAACTTTGTGGATCACTATGATTCTAATGTACGTTAGTCATTATTTAATTAGAAGATAGAGACAAAAAATAATCCTGTTTATAACTCTTAATCTACTTATTATCTAACCAGCAGTCCTGAGAGAATTTTCAACATATTGAACTGATTTGTGCATGCTTCATTAGCTCTTTATATCTTACTGTACATAATCATTCCCAGCCCTGTCATGGCTATCATGGTGGAATTTCCACTGAAGTCAACGAACTCTGAGTGTAAATCGACTGCAAAACAGTGACTGGGACAAATTCTCTCTTTATCTGAAACCTTTGAAATGCCACTGGATTGAGTGAAATTGCTAGAGACATGACTGAATTTGGTTTAATTTTCTGGTATTTTTTCAACTTAGTGCCTTGAAGACCTGGAGTTCTCTCATTTCATTTTAATATTTTGAGCTGAACTTGACAAATACTGATAAAAATAATGCCTACAGGGTTTGGTTGAAAAGCCTTTTTGTGACAAACTGAAAGATTTCTGTTAGCATCAGCAAGCCCTTGATTGAGCTTTTAGTGGTCAAAGAGGAAAGGTAATTGAAAACATCAGTCAACTAATGAAGCACTTGAAAAATTGTAATTTTTTTATGGATTTTTCAAAATATGGCTAAAAGTTTATTGCATTCATATTTATGGAATGTATGTCCACTTAAAATATGTATGAAATGAAGTAATATCTTTTTGTTTCATTCTAGGTTCAGGCCACATTTTCTGAAATATTCTCTCCAGAATAAAGAAAATAAGACAGGAGGAGGGGAAGGGGGGGAGACCTGAAGCAGGGAAGACTTCTGTTTACCTGTAAAAATGGTGATGAAATTATTCCACTATACCCTACCTCCCTTCCTTCTTTCTTTCCTTCCTTCCTCCTTCTCTCTCTCCCTCCCTCCCTCCCTTCCAGGAAAATAAAAATACAAAGGAAAATCTTCAGGAGTTCTGCTGATAGAGGCTCCCAGTTTGCAATTAAAGCACTGTCTGGGACTCTGAGCACCCTATGCAGTCATTTGAAAAGAGCAATTACAATGTCTGAATCAACCACCTAGGATGGGGTTTGTTTAATCTGATTTCAACTACAGAAAGTTTAGATTACTAGTCAAGATAGTAAGTTAGGCTTCTTTTGTAGGCAGTGAAGGGATTTAAGTATTTTCAGATGAATATTTTTGCAATTTATGTTGACATCTGTCCTATGAAGAATGGAGCTGGCTTGAGGTGTTTTCTGTCTGTGTGCAGAGTGAGTCTAGCTCACCAGATTAGACCAAATACTTGTGTTTTGAAGGTGGTTGATGATATCTGAGTAAATGGCTGCCAAGTTCAATAATGGCTATATGCAATTCCATGCAAAACATCACAAGACACACATTTCCACTAAAACAGGTTCAACATGTATGAAACAGGGACTATGGAACATGATCTACTACATGGATTTTTTTGGGTGATGCTGATGTGGATTTTTTAAATAGAGCTCCATATTACAGACAAATTTTAATAATGTTTATTTTGCAGATTTTTTTTGTGTGGATTCTCTTCATGCTGTTACTTAGATTTTATGCATAGAAGAGTCTATGCTTTTTGACTTCCACAGATGGTTAGTACAGAGTTAATTTGAACTCCGCTTTGATTTTATATCTTATCTACACACAAAGTTTGCTCACCTGATTTTAGTGATGCTGTATTTTCAGTGTTATTGACCCAGCACGGGTAGTGATAAAAGAATACTACATTCAGTTTGTTATCTCCCAGCCAGGATGTTGAGTCCCTTACATACTAATATTTCTACTATGTTTTTCCACAAATCTCCCTCTCAATGCTTAGATGACCTTACAAGTCCCTTCACAGTTCATCATCTGGGGAGAACTGTAGAAGCTTTCTACAAAGTCACCGTTGTGGCTTCAGAATTCCTAGCCATACAAAAGCATAAACATAGCACCAGGGAGGACCAATTGCTTACGAAAGGCTTTGCAGAATGTGGGTAATCAGAGCAAAATGAAGCGTTTCTTTCAGCACCAACACATCTTTTTAAAGGTTCCTATTCCCATAAAAGGTCCACAGTTTGTTCTAATTACTCTACTTACTTCTAGTTGCACAGAACGATCAAGTTAGATTCAGTTTTCCTGCATTCCATTCTCAGAAGCAATGTTAAATTTTTATTCCTACTTTGCGAAAGTAATGAACTGTACTGCAACCTTAGCAAAATTTGCAGAGTAAATAGACTCTAAATCATTAATACTACTTCCTAAAACTCCACTGAGGTTTCCCACCCACAGGTTGACTTAGCCCGAACCCAGCTGGGACTGTGGTATGTGATGAGATCACAGCATCCATTTCTGGGTCTGAAGGTGTAAGCTAAGAGCGTATCAGCATTGCTGCTGTGAATATCTTTCTGAGGAATTATAATTTAGTTTTTAAATATGCATCAATCTGAATCAATCTGAAACTTGGCATAGGTGCAACATTTGGTTTTAAAGTGGAGGAAGGACTTTAGGCAATCTGTTTTGGGAATTTTTGCTGACACTCATGCTGTAGTAATAGAAAAGGTAGTCATTAAAACTGAAATACTGCAAGCTCTTTCTGTGGAAGATGTGGTGTGTCAAGAAAATCTGAAGAACTGTCTCCTTAAGCAATATGCAAACACACACAACTGGTTTTCATATTTTCATCATGTTTGCATGTTATGTCACACAATGTATTTAAAACAATACTTGCTGCACCATGTCTATACTATATATTCCCATGACCCAATTTCCTTGTGCTAAAGGTTGAAACACTGGTGGCCTCACTGCAGTCTGATCTACCAAATGTAGTGATGAAGCTTGTAATTCTGTAATCCTGAAGGTCTCTTTCCTTTTCTGCTCTGAACCAAAACTCAAAAGAGAAAATCATGCTTCTAGATGAGTCTTATTATTTGAAATTGCAAGTAGAGTTAATGTATTTGACTTAAATGAATTCATATAAGTAAATAATCACCATTGCAATGTACCAACAGGCACAGGATTTGAAATCTCAGCTGTGTACGCAGGACCAGTGCTGAAGAGAAATGCAGAATCCCACCTGGAATTCATGACTTGAGACTGGGCGCTGCTGGTATCACTGACAGCAAAAAGACACTGACAGCTTATCAATGGTGGTAAATCCACAATGTATACTGAGTGGCAGAGGCTGTAGGAGGCAGAAAGCAGAGGAGCTCTCTTCCATTTAGTTTTCATCCAGCTATCAGTCACTTCTGCCCCACTGAGGGCAGCTTCTTTTCACCAACTGGGAAAGTCTCTTTTGTTGATTTAAGATCACACTGAGACCTGAAATTTCAGACTTAACTCTTTGTCTGCACTGCCCAGCAGGGTTCAGTGATAAAAGCTTACATGTGCTGTAATTAGCTGATGCTATTAGCTCAGGTTGGGTCTGGTTGAAAGAATAGGCACAGCTTTTGTCAACATTAATGCTAGCTGCCTCCATGACCCAGATCTCTGTCTTTGCCACTCTCCCTCACCTCCTGAGAGCAGCAGGCATCTCACCTGCTCTGTGCAGACAGGGCACTGGTGCTGCTCCAGCTTCAGCCCAGTGAAGTTAAACACTTGTCTGCACTTGGAAATTAGATGGGATTAACTAAATGGTGTGAAGTGAATGTGAAATAGCTGCTTTTGAACAACTCCATGTGTGCACGAGCCATGTGGGCCGCCCTAATCACTTCCAGCTGTCTGTGACATCCAAAAGGACATCCCTAGGCAGCTGCAGTAACAAGCTCTCTGCCATATTCCCTCTGTGCCACCTATCTGGAGCAGAATTGCAGGTCTCCCCACTGATCAACTTTTGCCAAGCTGAACATTTCCAATTCATTCCTCCTGTTTGTTTTCTTTTTCTTAGCCAATTTCTTATCTACGAGCATGCTTGGCTTTTACTCCATGATATTTCAGTTTCGTTTACAGTCTCTTGGGATGGACTTCGCCAAAGACTGCTCAAAAATTAAAATAGCTACAGCATCCTGTTATCTCATCCAATTTTATTTTGACATACTCAAAGTATTCTCCTGGATTGGTATGGCGAGCTGGGATAATGAAGTGGAAATGGCAGTACTGCTGATCCCCTACAGAACAATACCTTTGATAGTGCTTATTTAATGCCAGGTTTTGTATAGAAATAGAACAATCTTTTAAATCTCTCCCAATCCTGTGTCCCAGTAGCAGTCTTGAGTTGGCATTTTGCTTGAATAGGTCGAAAATGAGTTGAACATTGTGACTATTAGAATGGAAGAAGGATAGCTTTTTACAGGTAAACAGCAAACAGCTTTTTTTTCTCAGCAAAATTTAATGACACCTTTAAGCCAATTACAGAGTATTTCATTTCATTCCATTTTCTATATATTTTCTTTTTTTCTTCCCCCTCTTTCCGTCTTTTTGGCGTTAAAGCACTGGGGCCTGTAAATGGGAAAAAGATAATGGTTTACAATCAATGCTTGTGGACCAGACAGCTAATCTGAACTTAACTAAAAAGTCAATATTTAGCTGTACCTTATCAGTGGAGAAATGTCAAGCACAGAGGTAGACATGAACAAATTTCCAACCGGTTTCTCTTTCTTATGCCTGAGCGTTCAAAGCATCATGGAAGAGTTTCAACATCAGATAAGACAAAACTTCCTTTGGAAAAAAAAACCCATAACAAATGACAAACTTGCGGCTGCAGAGACTAGAGTTTATGAAATGAAAACACACGTCAAAAATTCATTCTAATCTCTCCTCACACATTCCATTGGTCACCTTCCAGTCTGTGCGATGCTAGCAGTTGATAGTTAAACGCTGCAGGCAGTCTTTAAGAGATAGCAGCAGGAAATGTTTTCTTGCTGAGTGAAGTCATAATTTGTTGCCACTCAAAACAAAATTGACATAAATCATTTTGAATTCAAAAATTGCTGAGGATTTTAATATGTGTGTGAGGTATGGACTGGGAATTGTGCTGTGTTGGCAACAACCACCACAGCAAATAATTTTTATAATTAAAAATGATTTTTTGAACTTATCAGCTCACAGTGAGCATCACTCTTAGAAAGTATACAAGACATTTGCTGTGTTAATTATTGTATAGGAATAGGTAATAGAAATACACCAGGAAAGGATTTAACCCTTGGCTAGAAATTGGAACTGCTTGGTTTATTTCTGTAACTGTTCACTTCATTGGTGATCTCTCAAATTTGAGAGAGGATGACCCACAGTTCTCAAGCAGCCATGGGTCTTCAGGAACTAGAGGGTAAAGTGGTGCTTTTAAGAATTGTCATAGGACACTGAATCTGCTAAAATTGCGGTTGGATATTTTCAAAATTTATCTCTATCCCTCTTCATGGATGGTAGGAAGAGGATGAAAGAAAGGTGGTCCGTGATATGCAAAGCTACAATTCTGGTCCCTTATGCTCATTTCAGTAAAATCTCCTTTGGGAAAAAGGGGAGTGAGGGAGTGAAAAAGTGATGTTGGCCAACTAAATGTTACATGAAATGATGGTAAGAATAAACTCAACAGGGAGTAAAAATAACTGCATGACTAGTTCTTACTGAAGCTTAAACGTAACTGGAAAATGACTGCCAGAGTCTCCTCTAGGTTGAAATAATAATGGGGAAAACTCAGAAATTAATGGCTGTATTTGGATCCTCAGAAGTGGTCTTCATTAATACACCAAACACATGCATTTTATTTAGAATTGCACAACTGCTCTGAACATTTTGGAAAGAGTAGTAATATCAGCAGATTTTCCATGATTCCCAGTTATTTATAACTCACATTTAACTATGGAGGGATTCCTGACAAAATTAAAACCTTAACTTTTAACTTGTGAATACTTTTATTTTCTTTGTCTCTCCTCTCTTCTTTCATTCAATGGACAATATAGATCTAGAATTTGCTTAATATGGGAAAAATAAGATCATGTTCCTCTTAGGTGCAGGATGTGCTGTCCTTAGACACTGATCATCAAGAAAGAAAGATAAGGATGCTAATGGCAGTGAGGATTTTTTTCTTTTTCTTTTTCTTTTTCTTTTTCTTTTTCTTTTTCTTTTTCTTTTTCTTTTTCTTTTTCTTTTTCTTTTTCTTTTTCTTTTTCTTTTT
>JACDJE010000079.1:1056143-1243718 GCA_016647715.1 Pavo muticus | reverse complement strand
CCTTCCCTTCCCTTCCCTTCCCTTCCCTTCCCTTCCCTTCCCTTCCCTAAGACTTTCACTCTTCACATCCAGACAGTCTCTGCTCCAGTTTTGAAATCTTTTGTGTCTCTGTCAAGAGTGGGAGGACATGGTTTCCCTCTCTATGGAAAAACCAACGTGCAGAGAATTTGGGTAAAGTTTTCACCAATGTTTTTGGAAATACGTCACTAATTAGTCTGTTTCTGTCATGAAAACACTTGAGATTAGCAGTGCATATGTGCATTTTATCAAAAAAACATCTGGGAAATGCAGACACGTTATATATTGCTACTTCCGTACTATATCTTCAAAAGTATTTAACCTTTGGTGCCTACACACAGCAGATCCAGAAAATGAATTCATGATTTGAACATATATGGATTAGGTTTTAATTAAATAATATTAATGTAAATTAACATTGACCTTTTCCTCAGAGCAGAATATAACATATTAAATTTAATAATGAAATTGCATAGTTTTCTCAGCAGGATCATTCATACAAGAAAGCTTTTTGTGCATTGGATTTTCCTTTCAATCGCTATTTTATGTCCAGTTCATAAGGAGCTTGCAGAAAAATACAGTTTATTCTTCTGTGTAACTACTTTTGTTCGCATGTGCTTTCAAGATATTATGTGTTCTGGAGTATTATCTCATCTGCTTAGAAAACAAATGACCTGTAAATGATGTGAATGTTTATTATCACATTTCAGTTGCATTGGACATTTTGGAAAGTTTGAGTCCTAAGGATAGGGTGTGAATAGTGAGGTAGCACTGTTTGGAAAGGATGCACAGGGTAGAAGAGGGAAATTTTGCTTCATGTGAAGTATCTCTCTTCCTCCACAGAATGCCAGTGTGAAAGAAGAGAAGTGTCTGTGCACATTTTTGTGTCAAGATCAGAGTGGAGGGTGATGCTCTCCATGCTGTGGAGGAGTATGCTATACAGGCTGCTGACCCAGGGCAGGTAATGGATCAGTCTTCCTGACTCAGACTGCACAAGTCTTCCGAGCACAGGCTCTCATCCTGAGCCTCTTTCATCATTACTTTATCTAACTCAGTTTTCACAGGTAAGTCCTGCTTCTAGAACACGAGCAAGTATTGTTCGGGGAAATACAGGTACAGCCTATTGTTAATATACATCTAAAGAAGATTTCCCAGTTTACGAGATTTTTTAAAAATGACTCACCTTTGAAAATATGTATTTTCTCTGAGAGAGTACTTTATTCCGTAGATTCATAGATAATCTGTGGCCAAAGCAAGAAGTTGTAGATGTTATTTCAAGTGGAGACTTAGCATGTCTACTGCTATTGCAGATTGCAGGCTCACACGTGTTTGACTGTATCATTCTCCTTGCACCAAGAGTGATCACTTGATAAATCTCTTGGTTGCCAAATATTGTCCGGTATACCCATGCTATTCACCTAACAAGCTACCCAGTCCTGTATACTTGGCAGACAGATGACCGTGAGAATGTAAACTAAATTCAGGAACTAACAATTTTGTTCCCAATTGTCTGTTGAATGGTGAGTTTCTTGCAACTAATGAGTGAAGTGTGTGGCTGAAATTTTTCTGCAGTCTCTGTATGTCTCCTAATGATTTATTTCAGAGAACGCTGCCATTCCATTCATCACAGTATGACAGACTTACATCAAAGAGAGAGAAGGGCTGCCCAACCCCATAAATGAAGAGCCACTGGCCCTCCATCTGGTCTGGCTTCAGCAACATTTAGGGAAAACATAGGCAGAGAGGAAAAGATAATCAGCTATGTCTGCGCGATGTATCTGTAGAGATACTTTTCCTACACAGAGGTGAAGAGCTTTAGAGTTACGATATCTCTGTGGATATCTTGTTGTTACTTTCTGCTAAGATGAAAAGTTGATCATTTGATATGATCCAAGGTATAGGAAAATTGTTTTTGAGAACTAGTTGTAATTGTGATACGGAAACATGTTTAACAGGTATAATTACCATATTGTCTTATTCCTTTACTAGCTCTTTCCATCCTGTCTTTAAATCTGATCAAGATTCTTTTTGCAGTTGCACTATAAATAAAGGAATTGAAAAATATTATTAGGAGACTGCTTGCTATTGAGAAATACACAAATGAAGGCCAAACAATTCATACTTTTGAGGACTACATCATTCAAACACAGAATATTACTGACTTAGACTTTCAAGATCTGTTTTTTTCCTGCTTGGATTTATTTTACAGGAAAGCATTCCTTTTTGATTTTCATACACTCAGAACTAGAGAGTCCTTTTTCATTGGCAACTTTATCCAAAGAGGAACCACCTAGAGCTTTTTAAATGAGTTTCCTTTCCCTAGTTTTATCTCAACCATTGTTCTTTGATCCTTTTTTTTTTTTTTTTTTTTTTTTTGGTACCCTAAAGAGTACATTATTAACACCCGGTAGATACCTATAGAGTAATGTCAAGTAACTTCTGCATCTACCCTCTGACAAGGCAAAGAGATAAACTTCTCTAAAATGTTCTCAGTAAGGTGTTTAAAGTCTTAAGTTGTATTTGTGGTTTCTTGTTGTAACATCTCCAACTTTCAACACCCTTTTTCTAATGTAGATACCAGAAATGAACTTGATATTCCAGGACAGATCTTGCAAGAGCTGCCCATAAAGGCAGCACTATTTCCTCACTCCTAGTTCTTCTTTATTCCACATCCAGGGCTCAAAGAGCCCTTTGGACGCAGCATTGTACAAAGGCCTCATGTTTAGCGTGTAATCAATCATAACTTCCAAACATTTAGCCGCTGCCTCCCAGAGGTCTCATCCCCTCCAAGTACAACCTCTGTTCTTTGTTCCCAGCTCTATGACTTCATGACTGCTCAGGAAGAGTTTTGAGCCACAAAATATTTGGGAGCTGAGGAAGTGCTCTGGGGAAGTGCCGCCATTTCATGCTTGTGTCAGGATGTCAGATGGGCCAGGAGCTCCCTAGGAGCTGGGGTCTATGGAGGCTGACCTAAGATGTAGGGCAGAGCTCCACAGTCAGGGCCGGTCCCAACTCTGCCCCGGGAAATGAGCAGGGAAGCTGGGGGGAAGCCAGGACAGCATCATTCTGGAGCATCAGCACCTCCTTGTGTTTGGGCAGGGAGTGTTGGCCTGTTAGTGCCCTCAGCACATGGACAACTAGTCCTACTCTTACATATCTTTTTGATTGCCACTGGCTGTGGCTGGAGGTAGGATGTTGTGGTGGGTGGGCTTTGGATCTGGTCAGGCACAGCCATTCATGTTTTGCTGACCTGGGGTGGGCTGGCACTAATGCTCCTTCTGCACTGGAACTTTTAGTGTTTGTGCTTGCAAGTTTTCTCTCCTCACTGACTGTACTGAATTACACAATGTTAGTGTTAACACTATTGACTGAGATGGCCTTCTCCAGCCTGCTGGATAGAGTTGAAATGTTTAGGCTTCATCCCCGAATAATTTGTGTTTATATAATTCACCCCTAAGGAACCTCCAGAAAGCAGATACTGTCAACTCCCTGCTTGTTCTCTTGCAGTGATTGCCTACTTTTGTCATTTATAAAGTTTTTCATCTCATCTGACTTTTATCTTCTTTACAGCAAAATAAACTAATTTGTTCTGGTCTTGCCCCTCCTGCACTCAAAGAGCAGTAATCTTCTTGAAAGATGGTTCTCATCTCGCCTTTCATAGTCCTGTCTTTCTTAGACTAATAAAGCAAAAATCTTTTAATAATTCCTCAAAAAGTATACATTCTAAATCTTTTATTTCCTAATTTGTCTGCATTTTTATTAAAAAGTAGTTCAGGAACAGGATCTTTCACCATAGGATTTTACTCTCTCCAACTCTAAGAATTATCACCTACATCTTGCATATGACACTTTAATTAATACATAAAAGCATTCAAGTAGCAGTTGCCTTCCATATGAGCGTTTACAACACAATATATGAATAAAATAAATATATAAATATGTATGGGAGTTAAGTGCAATTTATACCATTTCCTCATTTGGAAACCTCAGTGAAGGAGTTATAACATTAACTGAAGAGAACAGTGCAGAAAATTAAGGAATGGGAATCTAAATCTTAAACATTTTTGGCTTTCATTATATTTGTCCTAGTATAGCTTGTTCAATGCAAATATATGTGTAGGCTCCATTGTCTGCTTTGCATCATTCAGCTGTCTGGCTCGGTATGCTCTAGGTCAGGTCACATATATATCATTTCTGAGCAAGGAAATTCTTTATTTTGGATCAAGTAAAATAACCTTGACTTATCACTAGAGAAAATAATTGCCTGGAATGTCTGCTTTTAAGTCCACTATTCTGTGCAGCAAATAAATTATTGTGTGAGTGTTATAATAAGCAGGGATACTTCTGAGTGACAAAACAAGCCATGCAACCTGTTAGTAGTGTGAAATTTTGTGTCAAATCATCATGCTTATCATTAGTCACATAGGCTATAATGAGTAATCTGGCATGAGGTAACAAAATAGTATTCTAAAATATTTCTTGAAAATATGTACGGGTGTTGGCTCCAAGCTTTTCTTTGTGCATGTTTTGCATTATCTGTTGAATAAGAGCCAGCTATAAAATATAGTTAAAGGCATGATAGATTTGACTTTGACAGATGATGTCTTTTCCTCTGTTCAAACATCATCAGTCAGAACTAACATGGGGTTTCTGCATTGCCACACTGCACTCAGTGAACGAAAGCACATACTTTGTGGAAAATGCATGTTTTTCTTTCAAAACTGCTATTAATGCTCCAACTAAAAACAAAGATTTTTTTAATATTTTACGGATATTTACAGGCAGTAAATGACCTTTCTTATCCTCTTTGGGATTTTTCTGAGAAAACATTTTTCTCCAGTGAGGAGACATTTTTACAGTAATCTTCATTCTTTTAAAAAACACTGATGTGATGCCAAGTATGAGGTGAAGTCTGCAGAAGAAATGAAAGTATTCATCTTGTTGCAAAAACCCTCTGGTCTCCTTTGTTAAGCAGTAAAGCTAAACGCATGATGTGAACAATAATTTTTGACCATTTCATGTATTTACATAGAACTCTGTTTCCTAAGTGATGCACATTTTCTCAAATAAAGAGAGTGAAACAAAAAAACTCAAACCTGTTTAAGGAATGACATTTGAAGTTCATAACTGAAAATGATAAATGAAATACTGCTAGTTTGGGAGGAAACAAAGTTAATTGAAGCAGAGTTAGAAACAATTTCAGTATTAAGTCAGATCTGTTAATGTACTTCAATTAAATTTGTTATATTGAACAGTTATATTTAGCAAATGTATCCTCAGACAATCTGAACAGTCTGTCAGTAGAGGAAAATGAAAGGGCAATTTTTCCAAATAGATATATTAGTATGAATTGTTTGTCAAATTTGTTTGAACAGAGATTACTGGAAGAAAAAAAAAAAACATTTGCAACAGCTGAATTTGATAAGCCTTATGTATGATGAGCTTTTTCCCTTAAACACACCACATCATAAATCCTGTATGAACCTCCCTTCCCAAATTTAGGACAGATTCAATTTTGGATATGAAATATGTAATTTTGGGCTATCTCCATTAATGAACATATATGGTATTTATGAATGTTATATTTTTCTGATACATATATGTATAAATTTGTCTTTATATTTGTGCAGGATTCATAAGACAGGCTCATTGTCTTGCTAGGTCAACACGTCCATATATTCAGGTTTGAAAAAGGAGAAATCCTAAATGAATTGTTTTACAATCACACATAATAGAAAGACAAAAGGAAAATGACAAAACTAAGACCTTCCTGACAGGTTTGAGAAATGGATTTTTTTTTTGTCTGCCCTGTAGGTTCCCTGAGCCCAAAAGCAACAGCTCTCTCTTCAGTACAGGGATCAATTTCCTTTAGTTGAAGGTCCCATCTACAGTAAATATGCTGTAATGAGTCATACATGTCACATACCATACAACATTGGGTATCTTGAAAAACATTACAGCCTTGATCTTCTGGTAACTCCTAGAAAACAATGATGGTTCTACACACAGAGTGAAGAAAAATGGAGGGAAAATGATGGAGGACAGATATCACTTAGTGCAAAGAATCGGTGTGATTACTTGTTTGTGTCTGTGCCCATCCAGTGTGTTAACTTGGCAAATGTTAGCAGAGAGTCATCCCTTTCCCAGGACAAGGGTTTGTTTCTCTTTGCTGTCAGAGGCATGGCAGGAAAATGCAATGAAGTACCATTTTTGGCTCTAGCAGCAGGGGGAATGACTGGAACAAGGTCAAGGTGACAAGGCTGCTTCTAACTCTGGACAGCAAATGGATATTAATGATAGGAGCAACTGCCATGAATCACATGGAAGTTTCAATGTGGTATGAAAGAAAGAGAGGCAAAGAAACTTTATTTAAGGTCCAGTTGCTCAAAGCGCGTGAATATATTCTTTTACTCAGTCCTACTGATAGAAGAATGTTGAAAGAAACCAACAAACACACCAAAAATTAGAATGCCATTTTATTCCTTTTATTACTTTTATTACTTTTTACAGCAGTGAATTAGGAATAGGGGTTTACTTTAGGATATGCATATTTCTGCACAAAACCAAGATCAAATTAAAATAAAAATACCATATTCATGCCATGTAAACGTTAGACATACTTTGAAAAGTAGCAGGATAATATGGGGGAGAAATTAAATTATTAAAAATAGACTAGAATGAAAAGTAGATAAATACAAATTTCCAAAATAGACTTGGAATATTCAAAGGAGAATATATCAGGGTAACAGAAAATGTATCTCTCCCCAAACAGAGAAGAAAGTTTATAGAAAAACTTGACTCCATGATTAAATAGTAATGTTGGTTATTCAGGGAGCTTCAGAAGATGGAATGGAAGTCTATAGAAAGGGATTTAAATGGTGAGAGATAACATATGTTCTGAAAAACAAGAACGGTGCAAACAAGTTTGACAGGGGAAAACAAGTAACAGGAACTCACAAAGGCAGGAAGTATGTGCACTGTTATCAAAGCAGCCAAATTCTTGCTACCTTCCTTTTCAACAAAAACAATATGGGAACCATCCTCTTCTTAGGCTTGTAAGACATTTTGACTAGGGTGAGGATTTCATATGGTGGCAGCAGCAGCCATTAGGTTTAAGATTAGGGTGATGAGTGAAAAAAGAACTCTTAGAATTTCCATAGCACTGAAAGAAAAAAAAATAACACAATTATATTAAAACTTATTTGGAACAGGAAAATCATAAAATAATCTCCCTTCAATGGGATGTTTGGTCCAACTCTTCAACTCAGAGTACAATTCTTAAAGTAGAGCAGGTACCTCTGGACCTGTCTAGTTTGGTGTTGAATACCTCTAAGAAGAGAAGTTCCACATATCTGAACTACTTGCTGTTCATGGTTATTTCCCCCTCAACATCATATTTAACTGAAATTTCCCTTGCTCCAATTATCTTTTCCATTGCATCTTTCCTTTCATTTGGAAGAGTGAAACTCCAGTTCAATTTACCATTGTCTTTCTTGTACTGGGGAGACCAAAACTGGGCAGCATTCTAGATGTGGTTTCAGCAGTGCTAAACGCAGAGGAATGATCTTTTCCCTTGCTCTGCTGTCTCGAATCCTTCTAATACAGTTCCAAATGTAAGTTAGTCTTCTTTGCTGTGAGTGTGGTTTGTGTCTCATATTCAAATTGGTGTCTACAATGACACCATATCCTGTTCTGCAAAGCTGCTTTCTAATCCTAAATCTGGAATTACTCTTTGAATTGTCCCTCTTTATGTGGTAGCAGGTATTTGCCTTTGTGTCTGTTGAACTTCATGAGGTTCCTGTCAGTCCATTTGTCCAATCTGTCAAGGACCCTCTGAATAACAGCCCTTTCTGCCGTTATGTCTGCCACTGCCCTTATTTGGTACTAGCCACAAAATTGCTGAGTATGGTCATCCCTAATTCCAAGGTTATTATTGAAGAAGTTCAACAGTACTGCTCCTAGAATCAATTCATGAAGAACATCCTTAGTAACTGTAGGCAGACTGACTTCAAATTGCTAAGCATGACCTTATGACCCCATTAAGTCTTGCCAATTTTCCACTCACACTGTAAGTTCAATCAAATTATCTACAGGGATACCATGGAATACCTTCTTTGAAGTCCTGAAAAAATCAAGGTAAATAATACACACTGATCTCTCTTTGCCCGTTGAGATAGTTAGCTCATCATAGAAGACAATTAGATTGGTCAAGCATGATTTGTCCTTGGTAATTTTTTTGCTGGTTCTTCAGTCACATTTTTGTCCCTCTTGTGCCTGGAAACATTGCTCCATAATTTCACAGTGACTCAGGTAAGGCTGACTTGCAGTCATTCCTTGAATCTTCCTCCTTGCCTTTTTAGGAACATCCCATGATCCATGTGATCTCTCAAAGATGATAAAAAACCCCTGCCCTTTTATGACACCTGTCAGCTCTACCAGTACCCTGAGAGGCATTCCATCCAGCCATAGAGTTGGGCATATCCAATTTGCCTGAATGGTTCCTAATTTTAGCTTTCCCAAATGATTATTTAAAGATCATTTAAACTGGAAAATACTGACACGTCTACAAATACTTCTACCTGAAAAGGAAAATAAAAATGAAATTTAAATATTCTAACTTTTAAATCAAAATCAGAAAAGATGGACAACAGCAAATATTTCACTGATCTTGATGAGACAATAGTTGGTGCAATCACCAAATTTATTGCAGAAAGCTCATATAATTACCCAATAAATTTTTATAAATCAATAAGAAAATATGAAAATATACATTTTCAGCATGAGTACAGTAAGGCCAGTCATCTTTTCTGTGTGTAATTATGTGCTACACCTCCTGAGTTAGATAAAAGAAAACTGGTGAATGTATTTTATGTAGACTTTCAAAGTCTTTTGATGACATCACCCAGAATTTGCTAGGAAAATAAATTTAATCACAAAATGAGAAGAGTATTTCTGTTATATCTTAGAAACTGTCTAAAATTAGAAAGATAGTTAGAAAACACGGTCCATTCTCACCAGTTCAAACAGTTACTAACCTATGCATTTTGTATGTAATGAGATCATCTAGGTTAAAACCATTTTTTCAGTGATTTGGAAAACAGAATGGAAAGCTGGTACACTTTTCATATGGCACAAAATTACTTAATTTGGCAGGATTATGGAAGACTTTGAAAAACACACAACTAAATTGGCAGTATTATGACACGGTTCCGTATGCCCAACAGCAAGATCATAAACACTAAAAAGAATGTTTTAACGTGTGCATATGGCTGAGATCTAAATTCACTGTATCCTCATCTCACAGAAGAACTCTTGGAATCTGTAGTAAGGCATCATTAAAAGTTTCTGTGTTTTAAAAAAGGTCCTCCTGTGGTGAGTTATGTTCATTTATAATTAAAAAAGAAATGAGGAGAGATATAGGTAGACAAAGGAAAAAAGAATTTTAGATAGATATTAGTTAAAAAGAGTTATTAGAAACATGGGAAGGTCCCACATAAACAGTATAAATAACTGATGAAAAGATGTAAATTATGTAGTAAGAAAGAATTTGACTGTAAAAAATTGAATAATTATTTCTAAAGATACTCTTAAGCAAATGATGAAGAGAATTTATATTGAGCACTGAAAGTACAAGAGCAGAGATATTGAATATAATAAAAATGTAGAAAACAAAAACTTTAAAGGAAATATTTTGCAGTAACTAGAAAATGACCTATGGAAATATATGCTGCTGGGTATAACCAGTACTAAGCAGTAGAAAAATAATAAAAGGAAACATTACAGGAATAAAAAGAATGATCACAAATATAGAGAACTGAAATTATGAATCCTAAGAACATCTCACATAAAGGTGTTCATCAGTCATGTTCATCAGCTGATCAGTCAGCTGAGCCTGGGAGGCTGCATGTCTTGTGTCCAGAAATATTGACCAACTGTTTTCTGTGGACTTTAAAGGAGAGATTTGCTTTGAAAATGTCCCATTTGTGGACCTTGGAGGATCTTGGGCAAAGCTGAAATACCATCCATAACTCTCCTTCTGTGTCATGACATTGCTGCACACTCATCCTGCTCAGAGACGTGCAGTGCACCATGGGCTGAGCTAAGCACATGCTGTCAGCTCTCACTGTAGATTCAGTTTTGACTCTTGCGTTATCTGAATACATTTTCATGTCTCCATAGTCTACAGATTATATATATATTTTTCAAATAATAAATAAGAAAACCAAATATCAAATAAAAATATGAAGAATAAACCTTTGATGTATAGAAGAATTTGGAAGTTATTTCACTTTCAGAGAGCTTAAAGACAGAGACAGAGCTTTATCAGAGACAATGCATTGTATACAAGATTTGCATCACTTAAAATGCACCTACTGTCTTTCACAAGATTCATTAAGATCTAATTTGCAACCCTGAAAGTAGCAGTGACAACGGTTTGGTCAGTTAACAAGAAGTGTGCTTTGAAATGCAAGACATTTCCTACACAGCGGAAGTTGTGAATGAGGATTAAAATACAGCATAAAAAAGTGAAGGGGTCACTTGATGCAAAGCAATTCTGGCATCTCTGATTTGTGGGACACCTACAGCCACGCACTTTTTTTCAAGTAATGAATATTTTTTTGATGTGCATACACATATAACAGATACTAGATGAGAAGTAAAATGCTTAAAACTCTTACAATCTAGAAAAAAAAATCATCCCACTACTGGGAGATAATGAAACACCATTGTCAGGATTCCAGGTGAATAATAAAAGCATTTGTAGTGAAAATTAATTTGGGATGTTCCATTTCTTACAGTTTATTGCTGTTTCAGGACTGAGTGGTATGCCTGAAATAAAGCATTGGACCAAACCATGCTCATATCTGTGTTCATGTTTAATTTTCAACACCAAATATTCCATTTTAATCTGAGTTTGAGAATGTCTCTATTTCTTCATAAGCACAGGTCCACTCACTCCTAGAAGTAAAGCAGTTTTCAGCACCATATAGAGAGGGCTTTTTTTCAAAAGTTGGAGGGACCTCTGAAACATCGGTACCTATTTAGCTTCTTTGCTGGGCATCCTCAGACTGCAAAGAAAACAAGGGAAATGGGATATCTCTGATACGCCCGAGTGTCAGCAAAGGGTAAGTGCCGTTTTGTGAGTGAAAAGCATCTGTATGGTGGCATTCTTCAGCGCTGCTAAATGCACCATGTGTGTAATAACATCTGTGAAACTGACAAAGTAACTGCTTTTGGTAATTCATACAAGACTTCTGTAACTTATTTCCAGTTGAGTAACACAGAACAAAGAAATGCAGCCGTGAGAGTACATGTTGTGCTAGTAGTAGATTTTCAGATGTTGTAATCTACTCAAATGGATGAAGAGAAATTTCTATTCATTCATGGCACTTCAGTGTGATCAGATGAATTCAGAAATGATTCCCAGAAAAAAAAAAAAAGCATGATTTATTTTTCATTCTGTATTGTAACACAATCTATTGACATGCCTTTTTGCAAAGATGTTTATTTTAATTTTTCACCAACATCCATCCATGCCCAAGTAGAGGAATTGATTAATCTGGGTTTCATACTAAACCTAGCACCAGAGAACTAATATACAAAGCTTAGTGCTGGATCCCTGATGTTTTATTCACTCTTTTATTACTCTTAAATACAAGATTTTTTTTTTTTTTTTTTTGTCTTTTAAACTGGTGGAGCTTTGTGGAAAGGTTGCCCTAATGTTACAACATTGGTGCTGTTAATGCTGCTGTGAAGTTGGGACAAGAAAGGATAATTATCTTAAGATAAAGATGTGGAGTGACTTGCTCAGAATGGAATGGAAGAGAGGTAATGGCATGTTTTGTATGGAAGGCCTGTTGGATTCCCTGCAGACACACCTTTTCATAAAGGAAAGGGCCAGATATCAGAACTGGGAACCTTTCATCTTTATCTTTTCCTTCCGAGCCCATTGAGACCTCCCCATGTGAAATTTGTACATCTGGGCGGCTGGAAGTTTTTGGAGGGGAGTATGCCTGGCACACTGTCAGGAGGCAGCTATTTACTAGGAATCAGTGAACTGGCATTACTCTCCTATCACTGAGAAACACTGTGGGAAGCTGGGTTCTAACTGAACCCACATCCACAAAAAGGAGAAGGAGAAAATACCTTGCTCCCCAAGGGGAGAATTAGGGGGTATAGGGGTGAATTAGACACATGCTGTAGGGTCTAAGGGCTGTCTTTACCTCATTTGTGGAGCAGCAGGAGCAGGAAGATTGCCCCGAGGTTGAAGGCAGGGAGGTAAGCCATGGGAAGCATTATTCCTCCCCTGCTTTGGTAAATAATGAAGCTCCAGGAATGAGGGCAGGGCACCTCACGTGCGATGTGCTGAAATGCTAAATGGCTGAGACAAACTGTTACTGGGTGCTTTCTGGCTAACAGCAAAAAATTAAGGCTCCTGGACGACGTGGTCCATGGTGAATTTTTGCAGGAATCATTCAGTTGGTTCATATGGTAAAGGTGGTTTTTGGAGGGCCTTGCTGATAGTCACACTGCTGGGTACCACAGCAGAGCCACCGTGCTTGCTGCCAAAGAGACCGTCTTATTGTTAATGTTGGAGGCTCCGCATGAAAATCAGCTTTGGTCCTCCACTTGGTCGTGAACAATTTAACAAGATTCATATGTGCAGTTGCAGGGATACAGCTCTCTTTAGACATGCAAGAAGAGCTCTTGTTCCTGGCACAACATAACAGATCAGAAACCCCAGGTCTGCTTTCTGTTTTCTGATGATGGTTTTGATTCACAGCGAAATTGTAATTATACAGGAAATCCAAATGTAAAGGTATGTAGCAGGGAGAGGTGCTTTTTCTTGTTCAAAAGCATCCTGCAGTTCTGTGGGTGGTCGCATAATTCCGAAACACCCACAAATGGGCTCTGTGCAGCCCCATGCTGCCTTGCAGCGCCATGGCACACTGCATGTAAACACTCCAGGGCTTTGCTGAGAGGTAAAGCTGGCACAGGAAGCAGCATTTCAAAAAAGATCAGGTTTGAAAAAAATATATATTAAACAGAACAAATACCATGTAAATCAGGACTATAATGCCTGTAGCAGGCAGGGGTTTTAATCATCACTTCCTCGATGAAGTACAAAAAAACTGAAGTAGAAAGTTGTAAAAGCCTCTGATAGAAGATGATGGTTTAGGACTTTTTAAATTGTGTGTAAGTGAGAAGGAATAGCCAGAAGTCCTCTGCAAGCTGCCTTTAAACTGTAAGGCAGATCGTGGCGAGATGCAGCATCCCTGTTACCTGTTTTGTGGGCACTCAGTTTCTTTCTACCTCCTTATGTCACTGAATATTCACATTGGAAATGAAATGTTGTTTATTTAAAACTTGGCTTATTGAAAGGCTTATATGTTGTCTCCTGAGATGTTTAGATAGATAGACAAACTGCAGCAGTGCATGGAGAAAATGAATTGTTGCTGCAAATTAATACACAGAAGTGACACCTTTTTCCCCAGTAATATAATCCTGTCATGCGCCTGAGTACAGTCTGCTTGCTTTACTGACAGAAATGCACTCTTGGTCTGGAAAATAAAGCAAAGACTGCAAAACTGCAACATTCTAGCGGAGTCCTAACTCCAGGACTACCAGTTGGGCTTCCAATTAAGCTGTGATTACATGATGTTATTATCATGCAGAGATGCCCGTGTTAGGCTTTTGTTTTCCACCAGTCCCTGTCACTAACACACCTGTGCTTTTACTGCTTCTGACCGGGATTTGTCTAAATGTAAAGGCTTAAAAGTGTGCATCTCCAGCTGTGGTATTTGGGCATGTATAGCCAAATTACAGCTCACCTCTAGTTTGCACCTTCCAGACTGAGTCAGCTGTGGTATTTGTAAACCCCCTGGTTCTGTCTAGAAGGTTCAGAAGGAGTATAATGTTCCCATACAAAATGTCAGGACTGCAAAATAATGGGTATCTGCGCTTCACACAAAGGCAAAACTGAGCAATGACTTAAAATCAAGTCCGTGTTATTATTTTGTTATGGAAGCAATATAAACTTCAGGAGCGAACACATTGAAAGTCTTTATTTTCAGGTGCTTACAATCATTAAAATTAAAGTGCTCCTGGGCATGAAAATTGTCAGACCAAAATGATTCTTTTTCCAATTGAAATTCTAACAACACTGTAGCTGCCCATTTGTAATGCTGACGTGCTGGGAGCCTACTGCTCCTGGTTCAGAATTATTTCAGTACTGCCAGCTATTATGCATAGTTCCTTCTGCATGTGGGACAGCAAGAGGCTGTCTGAAGGTGTGGACGTGAGGTTGCACAGACACTGCCTGAAGTCCTTGGTGGGTTCCTGCTGCTGCCATCTCCCGCAGCACTCACACCTTGGGGCACTGTGGAGATTTGAACCATGTTGCCCCCAAAAGCCACAGAATGTTGTCCCTGCAGTCAGGTTCCCTTGCTGGTTTGATATAATCTGTTGGATGTTACTTGAAGCTAAGGATTGCCACAATTACATCTATAGAAATCCATCACATTCTCTCTGTATCAGCCCAGCAACAGCAATGAATGCGGGTATGCCTGAATACAGGATGTGTGCACACATGCACACACTCATACACACCTTCATAGATATACACAGATAGGATTTGATGCAATCTCCAAAAAATCAGTGGCTGTTTATCTCCAGATCTCAGTAAAAGCTCCTCCAAGCTTATTGATATCAATGTCTAATGCATAAAACCCCATTCAGCTATAAAAATCTGAACTTCTATGCTCTGATAGAATCATTAAAGTTTGAAAAGACCACTAAGATCACCTGGCCTAACTGCCAACCCCTCCCCACCATGCCCACTGACTATATCCCTCAGTGCCACATGTACATGGTTCTTGAACACCCCCAGGGATGGCGACTCTACCACCACCCTGGACGCAGCCATTAATAATGACTGGAAAATTGTTACCTGTCGTCTTTAAGTACAACCGGAGTATGAATTATGGAAACCTCCAGGGACTAAAGAGCAAGTGGTCTATGAAAAAAAGGAGGCAAAACTATGATAGGCAAATGTCAAGATTTTAAATCAAGTTGATTATTTAATGACATGTTAGTCAGATGCTATCTGACTGATCTCTAGATTTACACATACATTCTTTCATGCTTTAGGTCTTTTCAATATTGGTCATCTTTTCTAACTAAAATATCCTAGGTATTGCTGATCCAGGTTTGAAAATGTGATATGGGCTTTGAAATCTTTGGTGTCCTCCCTACTGCTATCTGTATGATTCTGTGCCTTTTGAGCCAGATCAAAATTCTGCACTGATAGTAAGTTGGTATGTAATTATGGTTTTAGCGTGGCCTTAACCAAGGAATGGCTGAGCATTTTCTGCCGCTGGGGAAGAAACAGTGCTGTATCTGTCATGCCGTCATGTAACCCACAGCTTAGCAACTCTGCTCTCAAACACTGATCTGCATGTTTTTGATAATTTTACTGTATATACAATGACAGTGTTGCCAGGTAGCCCTAATGCTGACCTACAACTGTGTCTATGAGATACCAAACCGGGATGTTACTCTTGGCAGCAGGCTGTGGCAACCATCTTTGGGACACAGAAGATCAAAGACAAGTCAGGGAGCCAAAATATGTCCTGAAAGAAAAGTAGCAGACCAGGGTTGGTTTGCTGGCCCTTTGTTTATTTTGTTAATCACCACTGAGAGTAAAATACTTTCCAAGAAGATGTTCAAGTTTGATATTATTTCTTCTTGAAGCTGTGGTTCATTAAAGGGTATTTTATTATTAGCACTATGGTTGCCTGCATATAAAGGCTCAGGCTCCAGTCTCCCGATCAGTCGCAAGCAGCTTAATAAGATTCAGATGGTATACAAGCTATCAGAGAGGTATAAAATTCTTCAGACTTGCAAAAACAGCTCCCTATCCTGGCAGACCATAATATCAGCAAACACCAGTTCCGCTTTCTGTTTATTGTAGATGGTTCTGATTCACAGCAAAATCGAAATTACACAGGAAATCAAAATATTCTAACTTAAAAGTATGTGACAGAGAGACTCTTTTACCCTTCCGAGACTATTCTACAATTCTGGAGATGAGGGCACTTGCAGCAGTCTTTAGCATGCTAAAAATTCCACAGGAAGAAAAAATATGTGATAGGAAAAAAGGCAACATAAAAACCCACTGATTCTCTAGAAATTGCAGTGTGCTTAGTCTGAAGAAATATGAATGTATCAACACACATTTCCTATTGTTTAAAACATTGCTCCTGTTGTTTAACATGAAAAAGCAAGCTGCAGGAAAAGGAAGGTCGGATAGAACATCTGCATGTGTATCTAGTTCATCAGTAACTCCTGATTTAAGCTCTGATTGCAATTGTTGCACAAAAATGAGGTTAAATCCCTAAGTAGCTGCTAATCCCCTACATAGGCTTGTAAAATTCTGTGGTGAACAGTGTTGACGTGAGTGGAGTGAGTCTTTGCATACATGTCTGCATGTATGTGTTTATATGGTACATCTGTGTCTGTTTTAAATACAGAACAAAAAAGATTCTTAGAAATAGTCCTATCCTTCTACTTCGTTGTTTGCAGAAGATCTGATACTTCTGGCTTGAAGATCTGCCATGCTGACAATGAAATTACAGGCTGGAAATGAGCCAACTTCACAATTCACTTATCTCCTATTTATTTTGCTAGTGTTATTGGCAAATTGCATCAACACACAACTATTCCTTTCATTCTGAGGGAAATGGGAAACTTAAAAGATGTTCAGTATTTTTTGTGTGAAATGTAGATACCAGTGAGGGTGATAAAAGCTTCGGCAACAAGGAGAAAAGAATGAAAGCTGGCAGAAATTATGTGTTCTTTCATGCTCTTTCAACTGTGTTTTTGGAGCAGTGTGATTACAAGGGAATTACGTGCTGATGAATATATACACACATGTGCTGGAACATCCAGGCAGGCCACCCTTTAACAAAGCACACAGTCCCTGGACATGGTAAAAGACCCATGTTCTCATTTTGGATATGTTCGCAAAGTCACTAATTAATTCAACAACTCATATTCAGTAATTACCATTATCTTTTTTTTTTTTCTTCTTTTTTTAACAATGAGTTTAAATTCCAAAGAAACCTGGCTTCTTTTCCTCCCTCTGTCTCCACACAGGAAAGCTGTTGAATAAGCATAATCTATTTCTTATCTTTCAGGAATGCAGGCTGGTTCACGGTGTAAGCAGCTAAGCAGAAAGATTCCATTCATCTCATTCATTAAAATTCAAATAATTATAAAGTCAGAGATGTTAACTTTTCAGTTATTACAATACAGCTGGCAAACAGAGACTGTTGCACCAACTGGGAGACTTGAAGCCTCATCTTTGGTGGCCAGGTAATTTCATTCAACAGTTCAGCGGGAATTTAAATCAATACTTCTGAGAAATCTGCTTTATGAAATTATTATTATGAGTAATTGATTTAAATGTGCATTTCACAATCTCACGCTATATATGTAGGGATTATTTCCAGTGCCTGTGGGTGTGTTTCTTGCTTTCTGTAGGTACTAGATAGAGTTCAGTGTTGAGAAGGATAACCCTTGACCCCTATAAATTCTTACTCTGCAATGTTAAAGGGAATTGCAGTTAACTGTACAAGGTGGTTGGGAGTGCTTGAAATGCTTGTGCTCAGGGGATGGGGTAGAGCTGGGCTTATAACCTTTGCTAAGATATTTTAAATTCTTTTTTCTAACTTTTTGCTATCTGAAGTCCTCCCTTGAAACATTTATGGTCACTACTTGTATTTGTCTTCTCAACTCAAAACAGAATACTTCCAAGAATAACTACCAAAAAATCAAATCAATTATTAGTTTCAAGGCTTTGGGTTTGCCACACTAGAAGAGGAAATATTTGCCCTGAGATATTTACTCTATGATAGACTGGTGCTACTGGTCAGACTTGTTGTGAGTGGATAGACTTAGCCATTGTAAAATGAAAGTCTTTCCTTTGGGAAATTACCATTAACTTCAGCAATTACAGCTTAATTGCATTGTACTTTTCCCTCAGTTATGTGCCAGAAAACAGACTCAGCTCCTGTGAAACTTAACAAGTGATGAGAATGAGTGAGATAAAGGCAAGATATTCATAGCCCAGCCATCCTCGCCCCATAACTTTCAAGTTACTTTGAATGAAAGAAATTAAAATTCTTCCTGTCCACTGCATGTCACCATTACATCACAGAGATGTGCCCACTGCAGCCCAGTGCATTGCTGGATACAACCATTTGGATGGTGAGTATGTTTGGACAAAGGACCCTGGGCTACCTGGCAATCTGACACTCTTTTCTGTGATCAGAGACTCTAGTAATACTTTTGAGGCAAAGGGATGTTCTCTAAATTCAGCCATGGCCATGTGAAAAGCTGCCATGTTGTTTGGCAGCTGAAGACACCTATTTTCAGTGCAAGGGGTAACTCCTTGCAATTTGTGGAGGGACAGTGAGAGAAGACTTTGTAGATAATGAAACAGGAAATTCCTAGTGTTATCTTTGTGCCTCTGCTCAATGAATAGCTCTCTGCAGCCTTTTATATTAAGTGATTAGAAAGAGTTAAATGAGTATGATTACCATGGAAATTTCTTAGGCATTAATGTTTTCTACTTCTTCTGAATTGAATGCCCTTGTGATAGAAGAGAAAGAACAAACATCAAAAGTACCTTTTAACTTCACAATTCTTTCTAAATTTCTTTAAACTTATAGGCTATACTCTGGCTTTCAAACTTCAAAGCGTGCAGGAAGATCAGGGTCACACAGAAAATTATTTCTTACAGTTTAATAAAATATGCATGTGAATCGTATGACCTGCCGGAGAAATTATTTATGTGTTAATGTAATGTTGTAACATTAATTACACACTTTAATTTCTTCCTTAGTAGCTTCTTAACCAGTAAGGACAGTATCGGTACTTAATTGGGCTTGAAACTTATGTTGTGTCACCAAAGCTTAAATTATTTCCAGACAGAATATAATTTTTGCTTCCACAAGAAAACAATCCTTTATTTTAGCATCTGGGAAAAAGGAAACAACTGAGATATTTTGCCTCTTTTCCAGCCCCGCTCTTCCACAGTTCCACAGTGTCTTTGTATGCTGAGAATTTATTGATAATTCAACGTGTGTTTTTTTTTTTGTTTTGTTTTGTTTTGTTTTGTTTTGTTTTTTTTTTGTGAATGAGTCACACAGCTTATATTTATGGACACTATTATGAAGTATTCAATTCCGTAGGATTCATCCTTTTGGGTCTGATTCCTTAGGGGCTTTTCTAGCTCTCTTGCTACAATATACATGCAATTAAAATCATGTACGTGCTAGCACAAAAGTGTATATTGAGTTTACCTTCTGATTTACTGTTTATGTAAAAATCTTACTGCATACACAAAAATTCTGTATCATTTATTTTATCAATGTCCTGTAACAACTCTATAGTTCAATTCTAAATTGTCTAGAGGCTGTGAAAATAAAATAGGTTCTTCTCTCAACTACAGCACAAACTTTCTTTATGATCCTTCCATATCACCTGCTTCTGATTCAGTCTTATCAAGTGTAAATCTGAGGCCTTACTTCATTAGTGTGACCTGAAATTAGTCAAGGAAAGATGTTATAGATGTGAAAAATATTATTATTAAAAAGCATTTGCTTTTATCTGTTTTACTGTTTTGCCTTTTAAGATTTCTTTGGTTACATTTTGTTCTTGGCTGAAAGTAAATTAGGAGAAAAAAGAAATACGAGAGACCATCTGACTTGTCTGAATCATACACTGTTATATACATCTGCCATAATTTTCTTAATTAAATAGTCCTTGTCTCTTTAACCTGCTGAAGTGTCCACCTGCCTACTATTTGAAAATTGGATGACTTAATTTAATTTAATTTAATTCAATTTTATTTTATTTTATTTTACTTCATTGTGACAATATTATTGGAGGTATATTTTTATCCAGAATTCTTTGTTTTGTTGTCAGTGCTAATTGGGTTACTACTATGCTTCTTATACTATCACATAACAACCTGGATTTCAAACAGCTAATATGTTTTCTCTAGAAAATATGCCAACTTTCTTGTGGCATACCTTCTCATGGAAGAGGGTTTCCAATTGAACTTCTACCTGCACCCAGTATTCACTCAACCTTTATTTGACTTGATAACATTGTGATATTCTCTGATGATTTTTGTCGTAACTTGGACCTAAATTGACTTCACAAACCAAACAAACATATGGCACTTACACACAACCAGTGTTTGGACTGTGCTGGATTCCACTCAGTATCCACTACATTCCAAAGTGTTTGGTATCTATTACTAGATGTTTGAGTCTTTGTTATTGCTAGGCTTAAGATGGGGTAAGGACCTGCTGGTCATCCCAAAGTACAAGTCACCTACCTATATAAGAAAGTCCTGCATAACATCCCTATTAGAATAGGAATTGAGAAAACATAATATGTTCTTCTAAACAGTTCAAAATACCAGTGCAATAAGTCCAGCTGGTACAGAGAGCACTGGGGTTGTTACAAAAGCTGTGGAGGAATCATAAGTAAAGATGAACGAGACACTTCACAGAAAATACCAATTAACTTGAGCCCTTCCCTGAAGCATAAATGATTCAAATATGAAGCTTTTTTGAGGTTAGGAATGGTGTTTAATTCTACATTTTTGCACATGTTGGCACTTTGTGGAATCTGTGGCAGCAAAAGTGGAATTACCAAAATACCACAGGTATGTTTTGGGCACTGCTGCTCTAAAAGATGTTAGAAAATACTGGAAACCATACAAAGACATTTTTTTTTTCCTGGACATTTCCTACCATTAGCGTTCTGGGATGCTTTAGATAAATGTCCAGAAGCCTTGGGTGTATGTCTGGTTTTTGCATTCTTCACAAAATGTACTGAACTGCCAAATATTTTTGCAATTCACTTGTAGAAGCTAAAATGTTTCCATTCATTATCTAGTATGATCCTGTGATATCTTTGTTCCTTCACTTATTCATAAACTCTTCATAGATATAGTCTTAGATTCTTTATATTACAGCCTATTAAATAAGTGGGAAAAAGCTACAAGTTTTCTTCTGTCTGAAACTTTTTTTTGGATCATTTGTTTTTAGGATTAGCATAGTGAAGCCCTGGGCTTGAAATCTAAGAAAGAAACCAGAGGGATAGGAAATGAATGCTGGGGTAGAGAGAAGAAAATAAGATCATGTAATCATAGAATCACCAAGGTTGGAAAAGACCTCCAAGATCATCCCGTCCAACGGCCCACCTATCACCAATATTTCCAGCTAAACCATGTCCCTCAGTACAACATCTAAACATTTCTTGAACACCTGCAGGGATCATGATGACTCAACCACCTCCCTGGTCAGCCTGTTCCACCGCCTGATGATTATTATTTTTTTAAATTATCAATTTTTCTAATTAAATTATGGCTCATCTAACTTCCAGGAGTCTGTAACATGCAGATGACTCAGATACCCTCCTCTAAGTTTGCTGGCTCCACCACAGCCCCCTTCCCACTGTGCTGATGCCATGCAAGAACTGCGTGTTGATGTGCTCATCAGCTCACACTTATATCATGTTTGTTGTACAGATTTCCCAAAAATGAAAGAATTCTTCTCTTCTCACAGGTCAGTGCACTCCCATTGCCTTTCTGTTCTGATCTGGCTTTGCTGGAGTTAGTTAAGCTGGAAGAGGACTACTGAGCATGGTCTGATGCTGGAGTGGGCAAAGTAGAAGACCTGAGGAATAGTACCACAGGAGAGGTATGCTGTATCCATATGGCCCACGAGCATCACCCACACCCAGGCTTAAGCTTCATCTCTTTTCAAGTTTCTCCACGAATCATATTCCCAATTCACGTCCCAGAAACACCTGCAGCAAGCACTCCACTCGGTATAGCATGGGGAACTGGCACACCAGGGCAGACTCAGGCCTCCTAGTTACCTCACAAGTCATCTAGTCAGGCCCTCAACTTAGTGTTTAAAGGCTTCCGGTTCCTTTTCTTTTTTTTTTTCTTTTTTCTAATTTTTTTTAAATACAGTGCCAATGCTCACAAAAGACATGTCATAAGATTGCTCTAACTGTTCAAGTGTACTATGGTTGTTCCTGCATGGTCCAGCCCATGTCATGATAAACACATTCACATTGTCAGGTGCCTGTCCTGTGCCAAGATAGCCTGAATAGTGCTGTACTTCCTGGGTATGTACACTGCTTTTTCACTGGAAATCAAAACTGCTATTCTGCTCCATTAGCCTTCCTGATCAAATCAATCTATTTATTGAGAGGATCTTCTGGTTATATTTACATACAACACATTTTCATCCTATTCCTCATTATATATAATTATTTTTACATTGCATTCTCAGAGGTGAGTGACAGCATGTCAATACCAGAGATGCTATTCTGCTTCCAACAAATGCTCTGAGAAGTGTATGGTATTAGTAAGGACTCTGTTTCCTTGGTTACATTTAGCAAATTTGCATGCCAGCATGGTGCTATTCATCATCAGAGACATTGTAGGCCTTTCCATGTAGAGAGGGTTTTGGAAGTGAATAACCTTTACGTTCCTAGCTTCAGCTTTGAATAAATGGATAAGGAAAAAAGAGTTGTAAATGTATATATAGTAGGAGGTAGGTAGGTTGAGAATCTGAGCCCTGGGAGCCTTTGGAAATGAAATCAGATCTTTCATAAGATTGGGTGATGGAGCTGTGGCTGTGGTTGCAGAACAGCTTGCAAATTTGGTTCTAGTGCCAGCTTATGAATACTCACAAGATAATTAGATGATCCTGTTCAGGGTCTGTGTCCTGGCCACATTCTATGATTATTCACTGTGATGGTGAATGATAGGGCCCCACTTTGAATGTTCACTCAGTATTCCCTGGAACATGAACTTTTTTCCCACGGGGTGCCAAAGCAATGGACAAAGAGCAAGGTAATTGGGTACAGAGGCCAGGAGAGACCAGTAGAGCTTATACTGGAAAATAAATCTTCCCCTAACTGGCACAGCCTCTCAGACAGAGAGGTAAAGTCATCTCCTGCCTTCTTGAAGGAATGTGTGTCTGGGCTGGAAGAGATCTGCCTTGTCCTAGCAGGCACAGCTCCTCCATGTCCCCCACAAATGGTGCCTCGATAGCACCTAATTTCTTCAACAAACACTGGAAAGGGGAATCTCACCCCAATTTGTTGTCTGTGCCACTTTATGTAAATTCACCAATGGGTATGATCCTAGGTGATGTGAATAATCCAAAACCAAGATAATCCATTCACTGAATTTCTACTTTATGATTTTAAAATTATTTTAAAAAATAAGTGTATCACGTTCATTTGGTGATCAACAATGAGTCAATGAGTGAACATTAAACAGAAGCTGTGTTAGTTTTTGGACTGGCCAAGGTCACACAGGATATTCAAGTGTCTTGGAAATGGATGAGGAGTCATGGCTTCTGGGATGCTCTGCCTGTAGTTGACTGTGCATGTGTATTAACTCTACCTTGTGTTCAGTTTCTCCTTCCCATAAATGTCTCTGCTTTATAAAGTGTTTTGAAATCCATAGAGAAAAGTACTGAGTGGTAAGCTGTATATATGTAGCTGCATTTCCAAACCAGGGAAAATGTAAGTGCAGTTTCCAGCAACACATTATAAATGGATTGAGCAGTAAGCCATTGATCCAGACATGTAGGCAATTGAAGGCAACGTAAGCTGCAAGTTTATTAGATCGATGTACCAGCTCTTTTCTGTCTTGCTTCAGGACAAGAAGTGCCTGAGCTTCCATCAGTGTGGTAATGCAGACAGGACCACGTGTAGAACCCTGTTCAGTCTCCCAACCTCATCATGGGGCAGATGCACTCCTGGACTTTCACCGTTGCTTCTCCTCAGATGCTGACTGCAAGCTGTGCTGGGCTAAATGTTCCTGAAAACTGTTTTAATGGGAGTGCTACACTTTGAAATTTATTGCTCTAGCTGTGCCTTTGTGGTGCTGAGATGAAGATGGGATGAGCTGAGGGACTGTCTAGGCCCAACTGGAAAAATTTCTTTCCTGATCCCTCAAAGAAACATCCTTGAGTCAGAGCCATTTCTGAATGAAAAAAGAGGTAACTCCAAGACACTCCAATGCAAATGTTTAAATTACCAAAGGAAAGGTAAAAGCCAGTCAACTCCCTTCTACTTCAAAATGGCTAATGGGAAGGATGAAATTTTACCTATCTATCTCCTTTATAAAGAGCCTTCCTGTGCCTTGGTCTCCTCCTACCTCAGCCTGATTAAATCTTCCACTTAATGAAATGGGGAGAGGTGTTCTGAGATAAGTTTCTTCAGAACAGTTGTTAAGGCTGTAAGTCTGGGAAGAGTAGATACGTTTTCTTTTTTACAAAAGAGATTCTTATCAGTGTAAAAATTTATTACCTTTCATAAAGGTTTGATATTTTGTCTTGCTTTGCAAATTAAGATGTGGGGACAGTGTGCAAAGTGCCAGTGTTGTCTGGCTAGGGTTTCCTTTCTTTTGAGGTGCCCTTCAAACCATTACTATAGATTTCAAAAGCTAATCTAACAGGTACAATTTAAATTGAAAAGAAACTAATTTTAAGGTATAGAAACATTTTCAGCCCTGGCATTTGGCTGATCTGTGGCATTGCATTGGCAGGTGGTTTGACTGAGCACTGCTTCAACCAGCGCTTATTGTGGGCATCAGGTCATCTCACTGTGAAAACAGATCTGCATGGCACATTAATGATAACTGGTGCTCAGGGAACTCTTTTTATCTTGAAGAATCCTAAAGCGATTTATAGCTGGTGAGAACCATAGCCAGGTGTACTGGAACCAAGATACCGATATCACTTCTGCTGCTGGGGGCTCATCCATCAGACCCAGGTTGTTCCTTTTGGCTCTGCCTCATTATGTGCTAGATGTCTTGCTTTCCAAGCAGTACTTTCTTCCCTATTACAT
Organism: Pavo muticus; assembly: GCA_016647715.1. Classification (NCBI taxonomy): domain Eukaryota; kingdom Metazoa; phylum Chordata; class Aves; order Galliformes; family Phasianidae; genus Pavo; species Pavo muticus. The sequence continues at coordinate 1,218,740 of JACDJE010000079.1, read as the reverse complement.
TTCTTTTATTTCCTCAGTGGCTCATAGATTAGTCATACCAGGAGCCAAGATCCTAAATCCCAGCTCTGCACTAATTTGGAGAGGTCTGAGCCAGCCTCACAGCTAAGCCTTAAATGCCTGCAACAGTCATCAGCCTGAGATCATAAGAGAAGTCTTCAGGCTCTGGTGAGTTGGACTTCAAAATAATTCTTTTTTAAAGTGCTATTTTTATTTGCTGCTTGTATTTATTTCCAGTTTCAAGATCTTCATTGTGAACTTAGGAGCCTCTTTCATTTTCAATGAACGTGGAAATTGTCATATTATCTCCAGATGCTAGAAAAGAATGTCTTGTCAGCTGCAGGGAGGTTCTTGATAAAGTCATGAGGGTGGGTACATAGGTCTATGAAATTGTTTTAATAATAACGTAGTTTAAAAGACCCCCAGTAGGCCCTTTAATCCCCGAAGAATTTACAGGCATATGTGTTCTGCTTTAGAGCGTCTCTGTTCTTTCCACATTTGATAAACAAAAATCATCATTTTTGCACAGATGTACATCACACTCCAAGGAAACAAAATACACCAGGCCGTGTTTCTTGGGCCTTAGTGTGAAGATATCCGCTGAGCTGTGCACTGAGTCCTTGAGGCCACACATATACTCATATGTTACACACCATGTCAGTGCTCTGCAGTCTCTTGCTTCCATATGCAACCTTTCTAATGTTGTGTGTTAATGATGGAGCTGGTCTCCTCAGAGTTGCATGGGGCAGAAGGAGAAGAAATGCATTTGTAAAGACGGGAAAGGGGAAGAAAGAGGAATTAAGATGTGTATGTTAATTCCTCTAAGATGTGTATGTGAGGAGTAACACAGTAACTCATGTACATCTGGAAAACTGAACTATATTTGGTATGAGCTATATTTGGTAATAAATTTTCTTGACCAGAAAGAGGTATTAACACTAAAAAGACAAAAAAAAAAAAAATTGATTAAAATTGCATGTTTGAATGAAGTGTGGAAATAGAATCAAAATATTAGGGAGTCTGAATGAATGAACAAGAATAAAACATGGAAATAAATTCAAGAAAGGGTGGTGAGGCACTGGAACGGGTTGCCTAGAGAGGTGGCGGATGCCCCATCCCTGGAGACAACTTCTCTGTGTTCCTCCCAAGCTACCTGTCCTTGCTTCAACCCTCTGTAGGCCTCCTTTTTGTGTTTGAATTTGTTCAGGAGCAGCTTGCTCATCCATTCAGGCCTCATGGTGTTTTTGACAGACTTCTTTGTTGGGATGCATCACTCCTAAGCTTGGAGGAGGTGATTCTTGAATACTAGCTTTCTTGGGAACCTCTGTCCTCCAGGGCTTTATCCCATGGTTTCATCTTTTTAAAAATCACAACAGACAGCATAGGTGCACAGGGACACATTCAGTTTGCATAAAAGAAATATGCCTGAAAGTATGTCTAGGCTAGCTTTCTCCCTTTCTCCCATAGAGGCAGCAGAGGGCTGTTTTTCTTTTTATCCTTTTAAGTCATACACCTCTGGAGTAAAGAGAGTAATATAATTATAAAAACTGAAAGCCATCAGTGTGTGTTTGCCTACATTTCCTGAATTTTGCTGAGTTCTCTGAATCACAGAACACTGGTGTCTTAGTTTCAGCTGGGACAGAATTGTTTTCTTCAGTGTGTTTGGTATGATGTCGTTTTGGTTCCAGAAGAGAAAAAATATTGGTAACACAGTGATGTTTACAGTCGCTGCTAAGCAGCGCTGTACAGAGCCAAGGTCATTCTCAGTGAAGGGTCCAAAGAGCAGGGAGGGAACAGAACTAGGATAGCTGACTTAAACTGGCCAGAGGGATATTTCATACCGTATGACACCATGTGCAAGGACAGTTTTGAAGGGAGTGGGAGTGCTTCTTGCTCTTTTTTGCTGCTCGGGGGGAGAGCTGGGCATTGGTTAGGGGGCAGTGAGCAATTGCTTGTGCATCACTTGTCACATACGCTCATATATATATATATATATACACACATATATAGTCATAACTATTATCCTTTTACTTTTCTCTATCTTAGTAAATAGTTTTATCTCAACTCATGAATTCTACTTTTTTTTTTTTTTTTTTTTAATTCTCTCCCTCATCCCACTGGGAAGGGGAGAGTGAATGAATGACTGTGTGTCGCTGAGCCACCTACCAGGTTAAGCCAGGAAACGGAGAGCATATAGTGGGAAAGTAATATTCTTTGCTGTCCTTGTTCTATGTTATATTAAGCATCGGCTTTTAGCCACAGCCAGATGATAAGGAGCTAATGGACTTTTGATGTGACCTTGTTTGACCATTCCTGACACATATAAATATACATAAAAAGATACATATTAGAGAAAAGATCATTTACCAGAATAAGAAATCATAATATGTACAACTTGTTCAGTACACGCATGGAACATAGACGGGTGACTGAGGAGCCTGTGCCAGCAGTGGCAAAGCTCCTAGTAATGTAGAAAGTGTGCATGTATAAGCGCGTATCTGTTTTTTTGGGAGTGGTAAGCATTAATTAAAGCAAAATTTAGTTCAGAGACTTTTAGAATGCAGTTCTTCATAAAGACCTGAACTCAAATTCATGAAGTTAATAAAAGTTTACTGTTTCGAGACATCAAGAAGCTAGGTCCTCTGGTAAATCTCTAATGGCTTCATTTTCGCTTCAGTTTGCCAGATTATGGCCCAGCACAATGAAAAGTATGGGGGTCTGGTGGAGTCCTTGCAGCCAAATAAGTGCTCTGGGACAAGACCAGGGCTCTCTGCCATTACAAGCTATCTTGATTTAAACTTTGGATTAAGCAGAAAAAGATGGAGAAAAGTTCCTTATGTGTGCAGGGGAGAAAAATATTAGGCCTTCTTAATTGCGTACAGTTCAGCTGCAGTGATATATATCCATTACAAGTTTCTTTTTCTGGGTGAGAGTCTGAGCACTTAAACCAGGAACACACATTTTTCATGTTAAATTCTCAAAATTCAACACCTCTATTTTTCTTCCAGAAACACAGGTCTTTGTTTCCCATTAAAAAATAAGCTGCTTGGGTTCCAATGCATTTCAGACAGTACTTTCTCCTTGGTGTCCATTAACTAAGCTGTAACAGCACGCTCATTGCTGTCCCTGTATTTTGCCAGATTTCAGATGTGCGGTGTCTCAGCTTCTGATGGCAAAAGCAGATCCTCTTCCTAATCACATCTTTCAGATAGCCTTCTTTTGCTTGGTTTGTGATTTGGCTGGGCTGTTCAGCTAACGACCTATCTTATTTTTTTTTTGGACCACATTTCACATGCTGCTTGTGTTTCTACAAGCTTTCAATAAAATCCACGAGAAACGGGAGGTGGTCAAGCAGGATGTCCTAAATTAGCATAGTATCAAATTTGAGACAATTCAGAGAGAATATGAAGTTAATGTAATAAAAACAATTTGTAAACAATATGTGAACAAATATAATCAAACCAACAAAATTATTTAGGATTTTTTTTTCATTGAGATGGTGAGATGTTTTATTCATATATAATCAGTGGGGTTCTAGGGACAGCTGAGGGATAACCTGAATATTTCCAAATTTAATAGCAGGGAAAGTATTGTAGTAAAAATTTGTAACAACGAAATATCTGTCTAACAATATTGCAGAACAACCAAATGGTTGGTTCTAAAAACAGAAAGGCAAATACTGTGGTTTTGCTTCAAGATAAATATTTCTGCTTTATGCATGCTATAAAAATGTATCCCCTTCTGGACAAATTAACCAGTTCTAAAAAACTGACTTTTTTTGCACTCTCTAAATCTTTCTGTTTTTAATGACCTCTGTGCTGCAATTTTTGCCTCCAAGCAGTAATTAACCACTCTGCAAGTCACCACAAATAAGTCAGAAATGAATTACACTTAAAAAATATATATATCTGTAGCATTAATATAGTTTAAAACAAAGTTATCAAACTTGTGCTGCTACTCTCTTGTGTGATTCAAGGACAAATGTTATGAAATTTTCAATAGCTGTTAGTGTCCTGCATAACAATTGTGGTCGAAAATACTGCAAAGCCTGAACCACCAAAAGAAGTTTGAAATGAGCAGAACTGTCCTTGAGCACACCTTAAAAATAGTTCATGTTTGTTATCCAGGCACAGAAACACTTTATGCAACTTTTTCCCAGTGTCTTGCATAAAATGATAGGAAAATATGCAAATAAGATGAAGTATCTTCCAGTGCATTTGATCACATTCGATCAACATCTTAGGGGGGAGGAAATATGAGGAATGCCATCATACAATTTTCCCTGAGGTTTTCAGTTAACCAGTAGAAGGTCTACATACAGATCTTGGTTCTTTCACTTAGGCTGGTACCAGTTGGGAGTAAATCTATTCAGGTCAATAAATCCTCCCTCAGGCATACAATGCTCAGAGAATTCTATCCTATCAGTTTACAGCTAAAAATCTTTCAATAAGTTTATATTAAATCTCTTTGCTTCTGAGATGTGGTTTGTTTTGTTTAAGGAATACACAGCAATATCTTTTCTATGTTTGCTTTTCATCAGCTCTACAGCATCAGCTTTTGTCAGGAGCATTTCCCTGACACCACTTTTGCCAAACGGAGTGGATTTTACATGACCAAAATTGCTATATTAGGATAAAGAGCACAACTTTACCTTTTTTCTTCTGACCAATTTACACTGAAACGGGATATAGCTCATTGTTTAAATCTCTGCTCAGTTTGCTGGGGTAAGATTCATTTGATATTAATGCTGATGTGCAGCTGTTCCCTTTTTACACCAAGGAAAAATAAATTTTTGAATTGGAATTTTGAAGGGATGCAATTAAAAGCATTTTATATACTTGTAATACATATTTTGGGTGTCTGCAAATAAAGACCATCTTTGAATTTGCTATGCCCAAATTCATTAAACCAGTAGGAAATAACTTCATAAGAGTAAACTTTTTAATCTGTTGAAAGTTAAGAATGTAATCCATTCTGGTAAGAGAACGCAAAATCTGAATATGACAATTGACATTTTGAATTTAAAGATCATAGAAATGAACAAAAAATCTCTTTTATGGGTATTGTAACTTAACATTACAGTCAACTTTTAGATTACATGATGTTTGTGTAGGCTGAATATATCCTTGGGTGAAATCTTGCAGAAATTCCCACTTGCTATCTACCTTCATATTTGGAGTAACTATATCAAAATATCAAAATTAGCTAGATTTATATCAAAATAGCTAAAATTAGAATTCTAACTCCTTAGTCAATCTATTTTGAAATGAAGCTCTGAGAATCACTGAACTATGATATTCAACCTGAATGATCCAATGTCAGCACTGCATTTTGCATGTGTGCATACGTACCACCCTGTATGTTACCTAGGTGCTCCCAGCGTAGGTTACTTCCACATCAAACAGTTCATCTCTATGCATATCAGAAATCTGCTGAAGAAAAAAAGAAGATTATGAGTTATTACAAAAGGTTTTCTTGCCAGAAGGTCATATTATACTCAGTGTCAGTGGGAAGAGACTGAAAAGCCAGTGTGAAACCTTAGGCATTTTCCAAGATTATTGCATCAAAATACCAACCCTACACTACTCATTTTTTCAGTCTGGTTCACATTTTCAGTTGTTCTTTGATGACAAAAAAAAAAAAAAGAAAATGCAGGTCTCAGGCATTATGCTTGAGGCTGAAAAGGAGTAAGGGGATTACATTGGCTATTCTGTGTCACAGAAACTGCAATGCTTGAAACAAAACAGGTGGGAGATAAAGAAGAGGACTGCAATGTGAAGGTGGAATGCTTTCTTTTCTTTTTTTGTCCCCCTTCACACAACTTTCCCTGCTCACCTCATTACTCCTTTCTTCCTTCCTTTTTTTGTGCTTATTTCTTCCAGGATTCCCTTTCCCACCCGTTTCCCTCTCTTTTCTGGATTTCTGTCTCTCTGCCCCAGGTCTGACAGAGGACTCCGTGGAGTGGCACTGCCATGAGCAGCCTGGTGATCTGCCCTGTGCATCATCCTCCTCTCTAGCAAGGCTGGCAGTGAGAGGGGATCCAGTACCAGCAGTGTCAGGAGATGCAAACAAACAGCGTATATCTATTGCCAGAGCTGAGCTAGCAGCTCCTTTCAGAAGCAGCCAGAACCCACAGACTGGGAGACAGGGGCCTCAAGCTGCCCATGAACCCATTTTATCTGATCCTGCTCTGGAGCAGGAGCAGGAGCCCATGTAGTACATCCACCCACCTGCCAGGGCAGTGAAACTAGCCTGCATTTCACCTAGTGCAACTCTGCTTGGTTTGAGTCTTCTCATGGTGGATTTTTGGGATCATACACACATTTTTATTGACTGAATAAGTGTGATGACCCCAGCAGGTATCTACCTAAGACATCTCTGAAAGTAAAACTGTTTATTTCCAACAGAGCATTACTTCTATGCACTGCAAAGGGTTCACACAACTCATGAGGCTCACCAGTCTGGCTCTTTCCCACATACTGGAATGATTCTCTTTTCCTACTTGCTCCCATTTCTGGTTATAGGAAGTAGCCTCCTCTCCCTTCTGGGTGCCTGTGTGCACATGTTGAAAATCCATGTTCCCAGTTCCTCTCTATATCCAACTATTTGAGTTTTCCCTTTGTTCTTGGATTCTGCCTGGGAAAGGTAAATCTTACTTGCTGGATTTCCATCAGGCAGATGTGGTCCCAGTTACTGGCTGCTCATGTTGTTGCCTCCAAAGTTTTCTTTATAACCTCTTTCCCTTTGTCTCATTTCCTGCTTGTTTTCCACTAGGAATTGCCTTTGATTTAGTAGGTGAACTCTGGGGCAAATCGTGTTTAAAAAAAATATATATATGGGTGCCTTATTCCCCAGTGAAGCCTTGGGAGGGCTGTACATGAGCCTCCTTGAACTATTCAGAGTGGGTTGAGACTAATTCCAGCTCCTCCCTGGCTAACTTGGCTGCTCTCCTGCCCGCAGCTGTCTTCCAGCTCTGAAAGTCAAGGACAACCTGGAGAAAAACAAACAAAGGGAATGCTTTGTTGGCTTGTAGTTTAAAATAATTGCTTTGCTTAGACCTTGTAACAACCTCCATCATTAACTTTTGGGAGGGGGTTGTTTCCTTAAATCCAAACACGTGCTCATATGCTCTCTGGGAAATTTGTGACTTAACCCAGCGAGATGGCATGACCTTCTGCCAGGATGAATAATTTTTGGGCAGAAATTCCAGTGGCACTCAGTAAGCTGTGCTGAGAGGTCACATACATAGCATTACTCATGATGATAACAGCATCCTAAACCTTATCATTACGTTTTCAAGTTCATAAATATTTCAGCAATAATCTGTGACATTTTGCACTTGATTTTTTCACATACATAGAATCAAAGATTGCTAGCAACACACCAGCGAAGAGAAGTGCAGCGAAGCCGTCATTTTCCCTCTGGTGTATGTGTTCCTTGATTTTGTCTTTGTGTATCCCAAGAAATTTGCTGTTTTGGCTTGTGCATTAATGGCACTTTGAGATGGGGCTGAACTGGGCTCCCTCAGGCCCAAGGACTAGCATATTACCATTAGAAATTGTTTAAAAATAATTTTCACAGCCACTTCTCTTTTTTATTCTACAGCATAATTATTACCTGCTTACATTAGAGCAGGACCAATGAGAAAGCAGCCAAAAAAAAATTGCAGAAAGGAGCTTTTCACTTTCCGCTCGTGGGAATAGAAAGCAAGAACATGCAAGTATACAAGTGAGATAATGCTATCCTAACTGAGGTCATCTAGTCACCTTTCTGTACCAGCTTTACTTTTGATGTGTCAATCAAGAAGTTTAAGCTTTTCCACTTTCTTCCACCAAGAAAGTTTCTTTCTTAAAAAACCAAACTAAACTAATGAACAGGAAAGATTTCTTCTCAGTTGTAGTCATCTTCCTTTTTGCATCCTTTGCAGAAAATACTCATGAGTGTTAATGGGCTGTAAATTTAATATTTGCATAGCCCTGAGTTGAGCTCTACTCCATGAAAAAGTATATCAAACAAAGTGTAGCTCCAGAGATCTCACAGTTCAGCAGGTAAGGAAAAAACAAATGGAAGAGATATAAGTGAGCCAGGATAAGAATACAGCAAGGAGCTACAATAGCATACGATCACTGCCTTGCTGCTCTCCTTGTTACTTACTAGATTTTACTTCATTACTTACGGTATTGTAATGATGGCTTACAGTATTGTAGTGATGGCTTTTTGGAATCAAGAATAATATCTTGGCTCCTCAGTGTTTTCCTGGAAGCTTTGCTCATTTGTACCATATGTCAGGGGGCCGCTGTGTAGATCAAGAATAACTTTACTCTGTATCCTAAAATTAATATATGTGAATATCTGTACCAGTAGCTTAACTGCAGAAAAAAAGAAACAAAAACAACAACAACAAAAAACACAAACAAAACCCAAATTCAAGAATATAATGTGTCTGATGCATCCAGTTATAACCAGACAAGAGTGTTCAGCTACAAGTTTGTTTGCTCATGCAGTGGATTGCTTACAAGCAGTTTGCAGACTAGTTTCATGAGTTGCTTGGTGAACAGTTTTGAGAAGTGAACACCCACAATAAGACTTCGGGGAAGAGTCAGCAACCTCCCTTCCCCCAGCCTCAAATAACATTGAATGCACAACCTTCTAGGAAATATTTACCTTATTATCTTTACATTTTGCACTTAAAAAAAATATCCATGTTCACTGCTTGGTAAGAGTTGTGATAGTGCCTACTTCTTGGGCCACAGATCAAACACATATTTTGTTCCGTTAGGCTTTTTGATCTTGCTAGATTTCAATGGAGTAGCCATTAAAGATCTTTTCTTCTCATTAGTAATAAAAGGATGGGTTAAGTACAAGTGTAATACTGACAATATTTCATTGTTATAATGGAGAAATGAAAGCCGTTCAGACATACTAAAGAAGCAGTGCAGGGACTAAAATCACGATTGCAGGTCCTATAGACTCTGGGTATCAGAACAGGTCTTGAATGACGCTTTAAGACTCAGTAAGAGGCACGCTATTTCGTAAAGTTTTCCATATCTACACCTATTATAGCTGCTTTAATCTCTGATTAAGAAACAGAGTCTACAGAGCATTCTACTCTGCCAATTGCAAAGCAGGCATATCATACGATGACAGAAAAGCATCAGCAGCATTTAGGTCAACTTCACACTATGACTTATTAAGCCTTTTAGAAAATAAAGCTCAAAGACCTTATTAATATCAACAAGGTATGTTATAGCCACTCTTAATGGCAGGGATTAACCTTGTCATGGTTTGCAGCTTTCGTTACAGTGCTAACAGCGAGCTAGGCTTATCATTCTGTTCACTATACTGTATCTTTACTGAGTGCAACGAATAGCTGATTTGGACTTATTCACAGCAGTGAAATGATATTTCAGGATTTCAACTTTCAGGATATTATGAATTTCTTCTGCAAAGCAGGGATCTAAGCCTTGAGATACTGTGGCTAATCAATTCTATTAATTTCTTGTTGAAGCAGTGAAATAAATTTCCTGACCTCGTATGTATTTTTCTGTGAATCAGCCAGGAGACTTGTGGGTACGTAAGAGAACTTCTGGTTAAAAAAAAAAAACAAAAGCAAAACCAAATCTGGAATACTGAACTAACACTGTGAATTTAGGGGGTAAGTTTGAATCTTAGTTGAGGAAGGCATCATTTATTGTTTTTTTATTTCAGTATCCCCGAAATCCGTCTAAGTGGGATTTGGTATCCCTATTAGTGGCCTATGCTGTATTAAAGACAGGAGGGCTTGAACAAGATTGAAGCAGACAGTGTTTTGGAAAAGGACTACCACACCAGAGGAAATAAAACCCCAGTGCTTATCTACAGCTTTCAACTGCAAAAGGAACGCTTCTGTTTATTCCAGGCATTAATCAGCTGCCAGTATGGAGTTGGCCATATAAAGCTCAGGATAACATTTTAAAGAACAGAGAGTAAACTTAAACTGTAACTACCCAGAAAAGCGAGCATATTCCCTTATATCTAAGAGATTAATACAATTCTGTATACCACATCATTTTAGGCTTTTCACCTGTGAGTCTTCCTGCATGCTGGGGGAACCTTTTAAGTCTTGATTTCTGCTTCCATTGGGCTAAATGGCAAATTTCCACGGGACATGTGAAAATACTGAAAACCTCAGAGACTCAAATAATACTTTTCTTTTTAAAGTAGACCGAATAACTAGAGAGAAAAACCTGCCAGAGTAGAGTCTTAATGACTCTAATGCACATGATGTTGGAAACTAGGACAATTAATGATTTAACATAATGACAGAACATGTAGAGAGGTTTCAAGGATGGCTAAATAGATTTACTTCAAAGTCAGGCAGAATCCACATCTGGGAAGAAGTAGTGCCTTTGTCTCCAGCCTCCCTGAAGTCAGTATTTAAACAATTTTCTTTCCTACATAACAGCTGGGGAAAAAACTCAAGAGATTTACTGTGTTTGAGCCAAATCTCAAGGTGATCTATTTCAGTGCAGCTAGTCCAAGCTGCTGTAAATACAGGGAGGAGATCAATGTGTCTTTCCCTAAAGGAGGTTGGACAGGTAAAAAGGTATTTCTGCCACAGGAGCTGGTGTCTGCTAGGATGCCCTGAGGTGTGTTAGACCTCCAAACATGCACAGATCTGCTACTCTCATCTCATGGGCTCACCCACTCCTCATTTGTCTATTAGGCCTAGAGGATGGCATTACTATGTCTGTGTTTTGAGTAACTTGACATTATGATTCCTTTCTATTTATTTTTTTGCCTGCTCTCCATTCCAACTTGAACTTAAAGGGGTGAGAACTGGATCTGATTTCTCCAGTTGAGCCGGAAAAACATCCAGAGAATATAGGATGTCTCTGGCAGCTCTTTTGCTTTCAGATACAGCTATACCTTTCTAATACAGGAACCGTTTTCATCTATGCTGGGACTAGTGCCAGTAAGAGTTGGCCTAAACACAAGAAAACTGCAAATGAACTGCCCCCTCAGCTCACTCGTGCACAAGCTAAAGGTATCTGTGGATCTGGTACTATTTTCTTGTTTTTGGACATCCTTTGATGAGATTCATCCCATTTAGACACCAGAGACAGGAAGAAAACTTAACATACCTTTGAAATACAACACAATGAACATAAAGAGGGATCTGGAGGAATGACTTATATCCCTTGCAGAAAGAAAGATATGCAAAATCAAGGTTAATATAGACAGAGGGCAAACCAACACGATTTCCCTTGTGTTTATGTTTTGGCTTGGCTATAATTTTCGGGCCATGGTACTAAGACAGAATTCAGAGGGCATCAGGCGGCAGCATGGCTGCTGACAGATCTGGTGCCAAGGACTGGGTTGTCCTGGCACTGCAGGAGCATGAGGGCAATTACCAACAATAAGGCCGCAGCCTCATCCAGCCCCATTTCTCCTCCAGGGAGAGAGCTCAGGTTACAGGATAATTTGCGTAAGAAGGCAGTTCAAGTCCCAGATCTGAACACTCCCAAAAGATTTAGATTTCAAGTTTGAACCCTTTTCCTCACTGATGACAAATTAGGAACTAAACTAAAATTGAGTAATCAGAGACGTCCCCCGTGGAACTGAGCTATTTTAATGTAGTCCAGAAGACTGTGAAAAAAAGAATAAAAAGAAAGAGTGTGTGAGCTGTGTGATGAGTGTGTCAAGAAAAACTTTAGGAGAACTTTCCATTGTGTTCAGATGTAACCAACCCAAGCACAGGAGATGGATGGAGCAGCAGCACTAAGAAACCTTGAGTGGTTGCAAAACCTTTTGGTGCTGGCTTTGCCTTGGCTTTCCCATGGGTTGCTCCCATGGGCTACTTTTCTGCAACATTTCTCTTGAATAAATTTCTACATATTTTCCTCTGGAGAATCTAGGGAAAGATTTACTGGAAGTACCAGGAGAGCTGTACCACAGGCATTATGGCATGAGATGAACTTTGTGTCACTAGTAGGGAAAGCAGAAACACTGCTGCAGAGATTTCTCCTCACTCCTTCTTCCAAGCAGACCTGAGAACAGGGTGTGGTGTCTGCCAACCATACCTCCAAAACTGAGCACCAAACTACATAAGATGGGACTAAGGTGAAAAAAAAAAACTGCTTGCTCTCCTTTATGAATTATGCATAGGTTTAGGAAATATCCCTCACTGCATGTCAGCACCAGGTCTAGCCTCCATGTAGGGCCTCTTTTGGTTTTTTGAAGCCGGAAGTTTTGTACTGCAGGAAAATTAAGAGACCTGAAGTTTCAGTTCCTATTTAGCTTAGCCTGCAGATGAGGCTATGTCTGGTTGCAGTTTGCAGTTGTCTGTGCGACATTTTCCTAATTAGTGCTTCACACAAAAAGAACTTGAGGCACAGAGAGGGCAAGTGGCTTGCAAAGTCAACCAGAGCCATGTGTGAACCTCAGATCTGATAGTCCCAGATAGGTGATTTGGCTGCAAAATTGTCCTTTTACGGACAGCTGTGACTTGCGAAGAAGCCTGCACAGTCTACTTATTCCAATCCATAGGATTTGAGCATCTAAATCCTTCAGTACCTTTGAAAATCCACTTGAAAATATTCTCATCAATTTTTATAGAAAACACTGTCTTCTCTGTTCCCTATCTAGGATTGTACCTGTTTGTAAGGGTGGATCTGAAGTTTAAGAATATCTTTACCTCTTTCTGACTTGGAAAAAAGAATTTAAGACTTGACATTTGGCTATTTAGTAGACCATGTTCAACTGCCTTTTGCTGCCATCACAGTGTGTATTTACATTTAAGTCCTGTATCCTAACTGAGAGTGAATACATTTTTGCATAAATCAACCAGCAAGCCCAGAGTTTGCAAAAATCAAACAAGCATCATCTATTTTGTATTTTCACTTTTTGAATGAAAGCTATGATAAAACAAATTATTTTCTGAGCTGCAGTAGATGGAGAAGTTGCTGGGGAAGCACAGATGGCAGCCTGCAAAATGCATGCTTTTCAGGGCAGCCAGCCAGCCCCCAAATTCTTCCCCTCCTGTATACACAACCTGAGCTATTTTAATGGAACTTCAGCAAATGTCAGAGCCTTTCCTATTCTCTTTGCATTGCTAATGCATTTGTGCGTTGCAAAACCTTGCATCTTCTTGAAAATATCGGCTGGTGAGGGGAGCGGGAAAATCCATATTCCTCTGTTTGGCAGAATCTCTTTGACGTCTCCTCTCCTCTCCTGTCATGCTTCCGTCTGTGTGAGGATAAATGCACTGCAACTGGAAAAGTGAGATAAATAGCATAAGGAGAAATCATTATAAACCCCAGTGCCTGAGAGGTGCATTCTCGGAAATGCACCAGTCATAAAACCTGACCAGGCCTGAAAAATAAAAATCCCTTAAATAATAATATAAGATCCCCACGGACCATTTTCTTATGCCTCTTCCACAAGCATGGAGCATTAAAAGATTGAAAACTCCTTTTCACTTCATTCCATGCAGCCTGAAAAATCATATGACATATTCCACATGCATTTATAATAATAAAGGGTGGAACAAAAGATTTTTCCTTTTTGGGACTGTGCTTGTCCCTTCGAAATGAAGTACAAATAAAAGGAATAGAGGAGAGCTATAGTAGAAGCCTAAGTATTCTTCCCACCCCTCTTCTGAAAGATAAGTTGGAAGAGTGCTGAAAACTGGTGCTTTCCTTTCCGTTCTATGGGTTAATATATCATCTATGGGTACATATATATATGTATATATTTGTGTGTGGGGGTATGTAACTGAAGTGCATGTCATAGTTTCTATGGGCAGCAAGCTTCCAAAGGCTTCCCTTCTTTACTGAGAATATTTCAAGCGTGCAATGGATGTGAAACAATGTAAGAAACCTTCGGCCACCCAAGACGTCATGGGTATTGTTGTGCTGCATTAGTGGCCTTTCTGGGGCTGACACACAGCGTAATGAGGAACAGCTCTCCTCCCCTGGTGCTCCTGTAGGCAAGTTGCACAACTTGTTTGTGAACTGTTCTTCCTCCCTCTTGGTAGTGCGACTGGCGTAACGATTTTGTGACTGTAGTAATCTCCTCAGGGAAGCCTTGCTGATGCAGTGTAATACTCATTAGGCTTTGCAGGTTGATTCCATCAGACTTCACCATCTGCTTTGATGGGCGATTTTCATTCATGAGAGGGAAGTGTTTTTTTTTTTTTTTTCCAGAGGTTATTCACTGGATTATTAAGGAAACCACATCTACAAATGGGGATCACCCCAGTAGAAAAAGCCAATTAGCACAAGTTGCATTCTGGAGCATTCCTTTGCCAGCTGTGTTTAAAATAATGCCAAAATGATAGACTAGACACATCTATCATGAACAACCCATGTTGGCACTCAGCCCCCGACTTGCACTCTGCTGTCTGAAATTCCTGTGTGCAGGAAACACACAAGGCAGAAGGCAAGGCCTGCTCCTCGCCTGCCCTGAATGCCTCACAAGAAGTCAGTGGCTGGTGATCCTTCTCCCTACACCTCCCACTTCTTGCCTCCCACGGAGATACCTCCTGGGACACAAGGAGCTCTCAGCCAGCTCCACACTCTTTCACCTGGTGGCAATTTTCACCTGGCTGCTTAAACAATTTTTAAGTAAAAGCACTAAAACTGGTATAACAGAGTGACGTATTTCTTCTAAGAGAGGAAATAAAAAACAAGTGAGTTTTTGTATTGTAACTGGTTATCTCTCTATCTTCTAGGTAGGGTTTAATTATCCTCTAATTATATTTTCCTACATATTAACACTATTCAGATCACACATTTACGGATTTGCTACTCGTGACAAGACCAGTCTGGCATTTTTATTATTCTTCAACTTTATTGCTCCTCCTGTATCGAGGCTGCTGTCATTAATAGCATTTTTACTGCCACAGTTAACTTGAGCTCAGAATTGAGACTGTATTTTTTTCAACTTGACACAAAAACCTAAGAAAACAAGGTCTTGGTACTGAGGAGATTACCTGGTATACTGACCTTTCAGAGTCCTCATACATTCTTTTGGAAATGGTTTCCGTTGAGTATTTATTATTTTCTACCCACACTTAAATCTCTGAAGCTGTATTTTTTTTTATGTCTTCATGCTCCTGTTCCAGTGCTGCCTGAATTTATTGGTACAACACATCTTGTGCCACTGTCCTAATAAGCACCTGGCTGTGGTGTCAGTAGCAATCAGTATTCAGCATTCAGAAGCTTCCCCTACACTCAACAAAGCTTCTACCTATGTTGGCCAGTTTGATTTCTTGCTTTAGGTAAGGCTCTGCAAGACACAGTTCATCACAGTCAAATATTCAGTGTCTACTTTTTACATTGTTTTATGTATGGAAGCATAAAGCATGTCACTTGTTTTCTATTTTAGCTTTTGCCAGCTTTGCAGACCACAGTAGGTGGTTAAAAATTTACCTCCATTGTGCTGGAAGATCCATTTTCTCTCCCCTCTCGGTTACTCATCTCTGCTGACCATACACTATTGGACTTCCTCAAGTTTCCTTTGAGAGACCTTTTCAAAAGAGACTTTTTCAAAACAATGATTCACAAGTAAAGTAAGTTTGCTTTTTAACTATTTGCCAGGTTGAGAGTACTGTTGTTTGTTTAAGGGCTGCCAGAAGTTCCACTTAAACTGTTAGTGCAGATGGTTGTATATTGATTTGCTCATTGATTCCTGCTTTGTCATCAAATCTCTTCTGGAGAGAACAGAGAAATAATTATTCTCTCTCACTCAGCAAGGAATATGAAATTGCTTTCTGGCATAGATGTTGCTAGTTGACATTTGATGTTTCCCTTTACATAATGCGATAAAGAATGTGACATAATGTCATGTTTATCCCTGATCATGAATAAAATCTGAACAAGAAATACTTCAAAAGGTCACCTCTATAGATATCTTTTTCTCCTGCTCTGAAAGGATCAACCTACACATCCAGCTGTGTTCATCCTGGCTACACAAATGCTGTAGACTGGAGTTAAAAGAATGCCTATGTCTAAATTAACAGTGAAAAACTGTACACAGTTCTGGGACAATGACAGTGCCACCAAACTCTTGCTTTTCCTTTGTCCTCAGAATGTCCCATCTCAGAATGTCAGAGTGTCCCCAAGCTCTGTCTTTGAAGACTTTTTTTTCTTTCTTTCTTTTTTTTTTTTACATTGCTAATTAAATTTATTTGCTGCATGAAACTCATTTTGAAATAGTCATGGACAATCACTGAAGCAAGAATTTATTTCAAACCATCTTAAGGAAAAAAAATCTGCCAAGATAGAGTTAGGAGCTGACATTATAGATCTAAATCTAGTAAGTACTTAATTAGCTAGTGCTACACAACTCAATGTTTTGCAGTGCAGACAAGTCCATTTGGAAGTTTCCACTGCTGGTTTGGGAACATCAAACCTTAAAATTCAATGTAAAATTGTCATCAAAAGAGTGCAGAGATGCACACAGTAGTAGAAAGATTTTGGGTACTAAAGTGAAGACTGCAGAAGAAAGCAGAAGTTATAGTGGAGATAAGGATCAAGACAGGGAAAGAAAACAGAAAACGTAGGCTTCTTGCTTGAGCTGGGCAAAGAACTCTGATTTGGAAGGCACTTCTTAGAGCATATTGATTTGCATAATGAATAAATGGTGTGTCACTGCATAATGACTGAGTGACAATGCAGAGCTGACTCAGCGTAGGTAATAGCTGACCATGATGGTACATGTAGGATACTGCACATCAGGCAGAAAAGCAGATGGCATATTCCTGGTCTTCATCCCTACTATGCCAGAGCCCACCTGGCAGCTCTTCCTCTGACACAGCAGATACAGCCCCTGTGTACATTTGTCTGTTGCTGTAGTAAAGCATTTCCGAGTTTGCAAATACCATTTTAAATGCATCGTTGACATGTTATTACCTCTCCATTACATAGAGAAATGATAGAGTAAAGAAAATGCAGAAATGGCAGGGTAAAGAAAATGTGGTTGAAGAAAAATATCAGAAACAGTATAGCTTCTGGCCTTGATCTCGCTCTCACAACACCAAACTAGGGTTCAGGTGGCCTTGTATAACATCAAAAATCTGCATTTGAACTTGGGATCTATTCCAAAACTACTAAGAGAAATGAACGCTTCAATGACATGATCCATCTGCTCTATTTTATACATTAATGCTAGGACAAGATGTGCTCTCTGCTAATAACTAGATAAAATAGGATGAGACCCACCTACGCTGTCTCTGAGCCATGTTCTCCATCATCTTTGGTTTTGTAGGGGATTAATTTCCTTATGTGTGGCAGTGAAAAAACATAAAGCACAGGTTCCAGAAATGTACAGTTCCAACTCCTATGGGGCTGAAATCAAAGAATTACACTCTGATGTGCCACAGTTTCTCCAAATGGAGGCTGCTCGGATATGCCTATCCTGCAAAGCAACTTGTTCACAAATCAGATGGTCTGCTCATGGATAATGGAAAGTTAAAAATACACGATTATGGCATGCCTGCAGCATACAGTGCGACACAGCAGGATACAACTTGCTGACTATGACACATTTAATGTCAGTAAATGGGATTTGGTATGTGCACTATGTATCTAAATTCTCATTAGAACTGATGAAGATCAAGTCAAGACAGCCAGCGCAGCCTAAAGAATGACACAATTCATCCTAGAGCAGACAGAGCCTGAAGTGTGTGGAACTCACTTCCTTAGTAATGTTTAAAGCCATAAAAGACAAAAAAGATGACCAGGCCTCAGCTCTCGAGCATGCTGTGGTGTGTGGGAGCTGCTACTCCTCACACAGATGTCCTATGTAACCCCAGGCATCCCAGCTTCGCACCGGGTACCCGCACTTTGGGACTGATTCCTTCTGCAGTGGCTCATCAGCTGAGCTGGTCTTGAGATGCTGTTGATTGTCCTGACCAGATTTCCACTGTGAGCAGTGAGAGTTTGGACTCCATGTGACGCGTAGACATCTACCTGCAGATATGTGAATTTATTTGTCTTAATCTGTGAACTGAGTACTACCCTTGGTAAGTGCCTGGCACTCTGTAAAGAATAACAATGTTCTCTCCTTCAGCATTCATCTCATCTAACTCTGGGTTGAGGAGAATGGTGGGCATGATGAGCAGCCCCCTGACAGTGAACCTGACTTTCACCATTTGTTTCTTGCGTTGTACAGAACAAAGTTTATGCTCTCTCTGGAGCTAACTTTGTCTCTTTTGTGCAAGCAAAGCTCATGTTCTAATTCCACACATCCATGGCCACCCCTGCAGATTGATTTCTTTCATGGCACTCATTTTGACCATGGGAATGCAAGGTACCATCAGTGAGTCATTAGCTATAGGTCTTGTAATGCAAATCTCAGTGACTTTTTACTCATAATTAGATACATTCTGTGGCTTGAAGATAAACACTCAGATCTGATAGTGTGCCAAGGCAATTTATCAGCTTTTATGCACCGTAGGATTGCACCAAGAACATGACTGCTAAAACCAACCTCCCTTATGGGAACAATGTGAAAGGGTGCTTGGTATAAATGAGAAAGATACTGGTAGGCTGCAGATTTAAGCTCATCTTAGAAAGGATGAACTTATTCTATCTGACACATCCAGCTGTGCAAACAGCTGTACAGAGAGACCTGCAGTTAACTTCACTAATACATGAGGATTAGAATAGATCCTGTGCTACATATAAATGATACCTCTGCTTATAATGTACTTGAGTACCACAGAGAAAAGGAAGGAAGTATGGGGGGATATAAGTTATTTCTCTAGGGGTCAAGAAATAGGTTTGAAACCTCTGTTCGTATCAGAACTTAATTCTTCCACTTGCCAATGTCTTTTGCCTTTCTGAGGTAGAACTTGTATGATAAATGAATGTCTTTCCATTGCTAGGAAAGACAACAAGGACCATGCTGGCACCACTTTTGTTATGTAGCACTGAATTTCTAACAGTCCAGTGATACTGACCTTCTTGAGTGACAGGTTGCTCTGGCTGGATCCTCAGTAAAAGAAAAGGGAACTGAAGCTGTTATCCTTTCTTTTGAAACCGAGGGCATGCAATGAACTGCAGTCAGACTGGAGGTGAGGATGTCCAGTGCTCACTGATGCTTTAGAGAGCACTGGAATCCTATTTTTCTGCAAAGCAGTTATTGAAACTCATTACATTTTAAGTCCACTGGATGACTGTAGTTCAGGTCTGTGTTTGTGCTTGCCACCTACAAGCACACATTGGCTCCAAAAAAAAAAAAAAAAAAGGAGCAAAACCAATTTCAGTTGCCATATGCAAGATCAGATGTTATCAATATTACAAAAAATGCCAGTGTTTCTTATGGAAACTTCCTAAGGTTTCACATGATGAGCATGGAGCATGCTGCTTCCACTAGAATTTCCCCTTTCCACAGAGCCAAACCACCATTGGCATCTTGTTAGTTCACCCAGCTGTGATTACTCTGTATCAACATGTGTAGCTAACCTTTGTGTTCACAAAATTCACTTCATGAAAACATTTTCTGGTGCTCAGTGTCAGACTCTTTCTTGCTGCTTTTTTTTTCCCCATTAAATCCTTTTCCCCCCCTTCAGTTTGAGATGTGGGAGACCATTTCCCTTTGGAGCGTACCCCAGTGCTGAGTTGTGGAAACAGCAGGGGATGCTGTAAATCTGGACAGGGAGAGGTCTTCATCCTCAGTAGCTGAATGCTCTATGGCCATCGCAGGCAATGCTTCTTCTAACCTCTGTGACCTTTCCTGATCTCAAACACAAACCTTTTAGTCTAAGGTGGAAACCAGCATCATGATAACACACTTCCAAATCTGCTGTTCCTCAGTCACCTTTTCAGACAGATATCAAAGAGTACTTAGGCCTTTTCAGGAGTCTCCTCATGATCTATTTGGACTATACGTCTACAAAGGCAGAAATAAAAGAAGAAAAACAAAAATGTATCTGAATACGGTGTCCAAATTGTAAGGATTTATTCTTAAATATTTAACATTAGAACAGCTTGAGCCCTAATTAAAAAATAGCCTTTTGCACTGTTGATGTAATTTCTGCTTTTAATGTTTAATAATGGATAACAGTTCTGATTAAATTGTTCAGGTTTCCCTAAAGTAGGTGAAAGCTAGTAATTTTTCCTAATTTCTTTTGCTCTTTTAACATAAGGAATATATCTGATATGAGAGGGGAAAAATGTGTTTGTCAAATGTCTTTTTCAATGCATTTTTTTTCCCTTTTGGAGGAAAAATTAAAAAAGAGATTGTTCTTTCTCAATGATGTTTTCTTTCTTTTCTTTTTTTTTTTAAATCAAAATAAAAATTGTCATTTAATTCGGTTTCCTTTTTGTGCAATTCCCCTGAATCTAGGAACAAAGATTTAATATCCCTGAAGTAGCTTCTCCATGCTTAAAGGTTCACATTATCTTAGTTGAGATTTTTTGCATTTTGAAGCGAACCAGTGATCTTTGAAGGCCAGTGATCTTTGTGGAAGAGTTTAAAAGGTGCACTCCTGAACTTTCTGGGGAAGAACAGAGAATTAATTGAATAGAGATTTCTGCTGTAGTGTGGAGAGAGAACTGCTGTTCATATAGTGTACGTATATACATTCTCTGTGGGTTGCTCTGAAATTAGTGGCTTCTATTTATTTCCATGGGAACTATCACAGATATGAAGAGCACATTAACAATATTTGATAGAGCAGATTATCAGCTACAAAACACTATTTTTCAACATAGTCACCGCCATTAGCTATGTGTTTTCACCAGTGATGAACAAGAGCTTGCATGCTGCGCTGGTAAAAATCTGCACCAGTGGAGGTGACCCACTGTTTCACAGCTGCTGTGATGATGTTGTTAGGAAAACATTGCCCATGCAGTGTATCTTTCATTGGTTTGAACAAATGGAAATCAGGAGGCATCAAATCTGGGCTATGCAGTGAGTGTGGTAGGACAGTCCACCCAAGATTGGCAACGTGCTCCATGTTCTTCATGGGGCCTGGCATTATTGTGTTTCAAGAGCGATTGTCATCTTCTCTGGCCTGACTCCGGAAGTTCAAGCCTTCAGCTTAGCGTCATGATGTAGCTGAGCTGATGGTTTTTCTGGATTCCAGGAAAATCAGAAAGATCACTGCTTTCCTATCCCAAAAGACAGTGCACATCATTTTACTCACTGAAGACTGTGCCTCGAACATTTTCTTTGATGGGGAATTCACATGTTGCCACTCCATGGACTGCTGTTTTTACTCTGGCTTGTAGTGGTGACACCACTTCTCATCACCAGTAATGATCTAACTCAGGAAATCATCACCTTCAGCCACATATTGGTTCAATAGGTCCTGACAAACTTGCATACAGTGTCCTTTCTGTTCCTGTGTGAGCGTTTGTGGGACCCGCCTAGCACAAACTTTGTAGTAGTCTTCTGATTTACATACATCTGTTCCACAGGATTGGCTTTTTCAATCTAGGTTAAGGAATATAGATCTGAGCATAATTTTGATGCAAGGAGGTAAAAGTGTGCTTATTACCTGTTTTCATTCATTCTCAAAATTGCTTTTTATGCTGAGATGATTTTACCATCAGCCTTTCTACAATGATTTTCATTTTTGTTTAAATAATTCTCAGATAATTTTGTCTGTAACTAAATTTGTAGTTTTTCTACTGTTTTGTTCCTTTTATTTTTCTGATTTCTCAAAGTAGAGAGATATTCTTTTCATTTAGTTGTTGTTGTTTTCCCCTCCCACCAAGTAAAGCATTTTTTGCAGTCTTGCAGTAAGTATCACTCTGGGGTTGCTTGTATTATAGGATTTGATGTGTCTCATGAGAAGGCTAAAGAAGTCAGTTGTAACATTTTGGTACCAAGACAGTCCCTGTGGTGTCCCAGAAATTGTGCTGATGATTGTCTTGGTTGATTTATGTCATCCAACACAGAGTCAAGTACATCATACTTGTTTAATATTATGACAAGATTATCCCCTATAATGTATTGAATTCTCATGCATGTATGTCACACCAGACATACCTCTGCATTAGAAGAATAATTGCTGTTTTTGCAAGAAAATGGCAAAGGTCAGTACTAATAAGCATCAGGTTTTACAAAATAATAATTTCTAATCAGCATATGGCCTGTATATTTCCATGTATTTATGTAATTGGATATGCAGTTATCTAACAGTGATCTTGATGTTTGAGTTATATAACTGATGATGATGGATAGAAATTGTGCCAAATTTGTGTTTGTTGTTCTTGGATGAAAGTGCCATCAAAAGCTATTATAAGGCAGTGTTATACGGTGTTCTTTTCCCTCTGTGTGATGAGCTCATCATGCAATGACTATACCCTTGCTTCCAGTTACAGATTGAAATAATCTTTGTTGGCATTTGTTGCTTCTTCAGTAGCAAGCTGAATGTCTATGCAGAAAACCAAATCTGCTTGCATATAAAATATCACCAGATACAGAATGACACATTAAAAGTGGTTTCACGTGAAGCATGGTTAAAGGATCAGTATTCCATTTATTTCTCAGGATTGCAGCAGTCCTGTCTTCTATGAGGTATTGAGAATTATTAATGAAAAAGTTTTGATATTTCTGACAACAGCAATACTGTTTCTTCTCAGTTTCTGCCTCAAACTGCTAGATAACAAACCTTGTTATGTGGCAGATTGTTTGAATTTCACAGCAATTCTCTATTTAGCTAGTATTATATATATCAGGCTTTTCAAGGATTTCTATTGACAACCTCTATACCTTCATGAACAGTGGAAAAATGATTTTCTTTCTTCTAGTGGGTATGTGTACCTATGCCTATACTCTGGGTTGCAGGTTTTAGTTGGTGTTACCAACTGGAACTAGTTCAACTGATGCTCAGGTTGTGCCACACAGTGGTGCAACAGATGCTGCCTAACATTTTAGGTTCTCTTTGTTTTGAAGTAAATGATAATATTGTCTTTATTTTCTATTGAGTTCTGAAGACTTTTAGTGAATGACTTCTGACTTTTGTCTTTGATCAGAAATGTTAGCAAACAAACAGGTAAAGGACCTGTAAATCTTAATGCACAAGAAATGGAGACACAGTTTGTCCCACTTGAACAGAGAAGAGATCATGTTAGGAGAGAGCTATATCTGAAATGCAGCCATTAATGTAGAAAGGAACCAAGCCAAAAGCGACGTCAAAAACATCATATAAGTGGTGATTTTTTTCCATTTCTCCTTCTCTATTAAAGGGGAAAGAGATTCACTGAAAGAAAAGATATATATTTATTTCAAGAGCGGAGCATGAAACATTTTCCTGTTCCAATCTTTTCTCACTGCAGTGGACAGGCACTTTTCTTTTAAGACCCATGTGAGGTCTTATTCAACACAAGTAGGCAAAAGATCTGGTTCTTCTTATAAACCCCTTTGCTTTGTAGTGGAACAGGACAAAAACTACTGCCTTGTGATCTTTTGGGACTCAGTAGCTTTCTCTGATTGCTACTTTACTCTTATCTTACAGAGTCCCATGTTTTCAGAGCCAAATCTATAGACTTGAGACCCCAAGCTCAGCTGTTAGCTACTAAACCGTACACACTTAAACTTCCGGGGTATACTTGTATAGCATGAGTGGCTATAGGTCTCACACACAATGGCAAGTGTATGGAAATCTCCTTGGCAGGGAAAAAGAGAATTAGATATATAAATGTTTCTCAAATACAGGTATTCTGAAGAAAAGCATCTGTTAAATCTTGCTGAGGAATGATGCTGCCTTCCACAGAACAGGAAGTGATGGCTTTTATGCTTGTATGGCTCTCAAGAATAATAATTTAGCTCCGGATGTGTTCAGTCTGAGAGAAGTTAATGTGCAAAGAAAATACTTGTATGACATTCAAAATCTGCTGGAAACCTTGTTAGAAATAAAAAATTGGAGCCCCCTCCTAAGCACAGTAGGGCTGTAAGATTCCTGGCTGCTAAATCATGGAAAAGAAGAAGAAATGAGAAACTCTTTGGAGGATAAACCTGTTTAAGAAGGATTAAAATATATAAACTGATTCATTCACTTGGGCATATCTACCAGCTCTGCATGGGCTCATTCTATGTCTGTTAACTATTTCTAGCTGCAAGAGATACATGTGCTGTGCACAGGCAGTGATAATGGTAGTCCTGCATTTTGTATGATGTATTCTCTGCTCCCAGAGCCTATGTCTCTACTGAACCTGTGACTCTATAGGCAGCTCCTGGGCTGCACCTGGCTGATCCTGCAAATAATTTGAAATGTAGCACAGTTCCAAAAACTTCACTCTACTCTGCTCACATTGCCCTTTTATTTAGCCTACATGTTGACGCCCATAGATACTGTTTGGTCAGTGACAGGCAATGCCAGTTTTGATTGGGACCCCTTGCAGATGCCATGAAGTAATGCTCTTTGGTGGTTAAAGAGGTGGTCTCAAAGGAGCAGTCTATCCATTATGCAAGTTAATGTGCACTTGGTGAATTTTCGGCTGGTTTGTCTTGGATCACAAACATTGTTGAAGATTAGCAGTTGAGACAGTTTGTTAATTTGCCCCTGACACTAAGCAGCTGTCATTTAAATATACAAAAAGTACCTGAAATCCAGTTCACATCCTACAGAAGAATAAGCTATGAAGGCTTGATGTAGAAGGGCAACTGGAACTTTGGAGGATATACCCTAAATCATGGACCAAGCAAACATCAATGTCAGCAGATGTATGACTATGGTCTAGAATTTCCTTGTTCAGCAAGGTAGATACTACATCATGAATGTAGGCTTGATCGACAGCACCAGAGGAGTCTCAATTTATCATGACTGTAGATGATTGACAGAATGCCTGTTACTGGAATTACATTTTTAATTTAGTGTCATTTGTTTAGAGGAACTGCGGGTGACAAAAAAGCTGCCAACTTAGTTTGTATCCCAGACCGTCATGGAGACCACTCTGACATCACAATTCCATTAGCTAAAAGCAAAGGCACTTGAATTTTTTTCCATAAACTGGGAAAATAAAAAAAACCTTTGGTCATCCAGAGAGCTTTCTCGTTTCTCATGAAAACAGGTTTGGGAAAATGTTGAGATGAGTTCTCCCTGGGATTTATTGAGTGAACAGTTGGGGAAGAGAAGAAGTCTTAGGAAGTGTTTTAGGTATTTCGTCCAAAGGCTGGCCTTATTCTTGAGGGAGGGGACTGCAGTAACCAGAAGGGAGGAGGAAAATGTAAGGCAGGCTTTCACATGCTTTCTTTCACAAGCATGTTGGCTAGGAGGGAGGGCTAGCTATCGAGATATTCATGGAGAACACATTACATCCATGTCCTGCATTTGACATTCTTCATCACCTGCATATCCTGCAGCTCCCTTTTACCCACCTCATTACAATGGTCAAGAGGCTATTCATGCAGTCACACTGCGAGAAGTCACTTCAGCCTGATCCAGCTTTCTTAGGATGCAAGATTCTCTTAGACGGGATATCAGGAAGAATTTCTTCATGGAAAGAGCAATTAGACAGGCTGCCCAGAGAAGTGATGGGGATGCTATCCCTGGAGGTACTTAAGAGACATGTGGATGTGGTGCTTATGGACATGGCTTAGCTGTGAACTTGTAGCATTGGGTGGATGGTTGGGCTTGACGATTTTTCATGCCAACCTACTGATTCTATGATTCTAATCTTATGCTAGAGCTCTACCAGTGGCTCAGAGTTTCAGAAGATACCATGTATCTTTGTGCCAAAAGTAAATTCAAAGTATATATAAATTCTTCTATTCTGTACTGGTAATGTTTGGTACCCATTTTTCTAGATGGCTCTATAAGATGCTAGGTAAAGATGGAAAAAAGCTCCTTAAATAGAGTCCTCCTGATTTGAATCAAAGAAGCTGAGAAGAGAATCAAATCCCATATCATTATTTTCTGAACCAGTATAGAGACAGAAACACTAGACTGTAAGGCCCTGATTCAGGGAAGCATTAAGCACCTGCTTAACTTTAAGCACTGACTTCAATGTATTTAAAGTTAATCAAGTGCTTAAGCTTTTTCCTCTATAGGGATTCTTCTCTGCATAAGGGCCTAAGAGAAAATAGATAACTATAAAGAGCAACTGTAATGAGAGTGCACATGGGCCAAAGAGAAGGGGATTATTAATGCTTTCAGGTTCAGGGAGGACTAGGGTTTAAATATCAACCTCCTACAGTGAAACATGAAAGACTCTCATAAATGTGTTAAATCGCATCAGGTCCATTTAATATCATTATGTTTAATAAAAGCATCTTTACACTATAACGATCAGCAAGGATAGTAGGTGGACCAGTCAGGCTATTCTGGAAACAGAATATAGTCCTTCTGCTGGGGTTATCCTCCTTTCTGCTACTCTCTGCAGTGTAGGTCTCCAATAAACAATAAGCTTTCAAGCTTTAATCTCTGGGAAAATCTTGAAATTGCCTTGAGGGTGGTAAAAACATCTCTTCATGACACAACTGAGCTAGGCAATGAAGAATGAGGTTCTCTGAACCAGAATAGGAGAAATGAGTGTGGGAAAAGTTCTTGTGCAACCTCTGTTTTGTTGGCAATGCTTCCAATAATTGGTAAGAAAGACCACAGAGTTACAAATCAGAATGTAACAGTACAAAACTAAAACCAGACCTTTTATCAGAAAGGCCTTTCAACAGTCTTTATTGTTGCTCCCTCTGTCTTTCTAAGCCTGTTGTCATGGACAGAGGAAAAACACATCCCTTCTTGGTTGTTTACGATCCTAGAGGGCAAACTGAAGTTGTTGATTTAATTGGAGCATTTAATTTTAAACATGGTTTATGATATGAATGCACTGCAAAGATTATTTGTCAAAACAAGAACCTTAGGGATCCTTGACCCCAAACCTCAACAGCTTTTATTATAATCACTTTATGATACCAAAACATCTTAGCAGTGAGTCTTTAATACAGTGCTCTGAGATTTTGTAAGAAGTTTGGGGGTAGTCACTGGCAATTTTTAAATTTGAAAGCTTATATGGGACATTTTTATTTTAAACAGGTCAAAGACAAAACACTCTGTGCAGGGAATATAAAGACAGAACTGGGAATAGCCAGTTTGGGTTTTACAAAATCAAAATTGAATTGGTGAACAATTGCAAAACAGATTTCTGTTTCCCTGTCTTGCAGAAAGTTTAGCATAAACAGAAGCTGTCTATTCAGTACTAAGACCTCATGCTTCAAATGAAACTCTGCTTTTTAGAAGAAAGAAAATGAACTTTATGCAATTTTACTAAACAAAAAGAGAAAGCCCACGTCTTTTTAAGATATTTGCAGTTTCTATTGTCTTTATAGCAGTACTTTTTGTTATCTTTTATGTTAGGCAATAAAGACTTGTGTGAATAAAACGTTAACAATTGCATTAAGAGATAATGTGACACACTGTCAAGCACAAATACATCTTTCTTTTCTTCATCTATGGCCTTTTATTTCAGAAAATTTTATTCACTGATCATCGTACCCTATCTATAATGAATCCATCAAACTCATTGTAATAAAGTGCTAGAGTATTTTTGTGTTCAGAAAAACAGAGACAAATTAATGGAAGGAAGAAATATGTAGGTTGCTCTGAAATTAATGCCTCCTATTTATTTCTATGGAAAGTACAAAAGATATAAAGAGCACAATAAGACTATTTGATAGAGCAAACTCTCAGCTACACTATTTTTTAACATAGTCAACACAATTAGATATGCATTTTTACCAACGATGAACAAGAGCCTGCATGCTGCGCTCCTAAAAATCTGCACCATAGTTTTACAACTGCTATGATGGCATTTTTGCTGAAATGAACCACTCACCACCTCACTGTGCTCACATCCACTGCTTGGTCTCCGTAAACATTTAGCAAGTGTCGATGAATGTCAATGGGAGCCATTTTATCCACATGCAGGAATTCAATTCCATGCCTTTGCTTCCTACACACTTCTTTGTTAGACACAGAACCCCTCTGCAGCCATTTGTTGTATGGCAACAAAATGTAATGGAGTATTGTTGCAAAGATTCAGCCTGTACTGTCACACCACTAACATCTGCCTCTGATGTTGTGGGCCAGCATAATAAAGTTGGAGGCATTACTTTCAGAGCCACTCTTGTACATCTCCATGAACATGTGGATATGAATGCTGGCTGAGAAATCCCTTGAAGTACACAGTGCCAGAAGCTGGAAGGGTACACTGAGGGAACGATTCCTGTATGCTCTTCTTGTATTTGTACTCTTTCCATAGCATCTGCATTGTTGACTACAGCCAAATACAACCTGTAGGCCATGGATCTGCCAGTACGGCACAAAACACATTCAGAGTCCTTTGCCAAATGCCTTCGCCTTTCTTCATATTTCACCTGCAAATGCTGTAATTTAAAAATTTCTCATTTGAATGAAAGGCAACATAGAACTTGTTGCAGAGAAAAGATGAGTAGAATATCCTTCCATCCCATTAGCACTCCCCTGGGGTTTAGGTGGTATGTATCTGGACACTTTGAAACCTCTAGTTTTCTACCCCCAAAAGATGCAGAAGTGATCCTTGGCCTGGAACAAAAAACAACAGAGAGCTATTGATCTTCAGGATGGAAGCTGCTTCTTCTTCAGACAAGGCTCTCTGATCTTTGTTGCCATTTGTTAGGAAATGGCCAGGCCTATCTGCCAGCGCACCCCCAAGCTTTGGAGCTGGTATTATAGTCTGACAGTGATCACATCTCACCAGGAAAGAAACTCCAATTATTCCAAAAACAAATTAACAAGACTAAGCCCTTACCTAAATGTTGGTTGTCATAGGTGGGTTAGTTTGGACTCCATAGCTTGTTTCACTTGGGGACAGAGTACAAGGAGAAGAAACTGTACCATAAAAGAGGTCTGTTTTCTGCCTTTTACTGCTGACCAAGTACTGATTCATTCCAAGCAGAAATACATACCAGTGAGGACCATCCTGTGCATTGTGCAGACTCTGCCAAATGTGATGAATTTTGTTTTGGAGTGGGAAATGGGTCATACATCAGGCCAAGTTCTGTCAAAGCTTTTTCCTTATTATCCTTGAGGTCATGCTGAGTTAAATAATAAGTAATTGTTTTCCAAGCAATACTAGGGAACAATAAGCAAGTCCAGAGAGAAAAGTGAGGCCAATCTGTAGGCAAGTGATAGAAGAGATGATTAAATTTCATAGGATTTCCATTAAAATTTTATCAAAGTCTAAACAAGGATGAAAAGAAGTTGTCTATTGCTGCCACACTGTTCTTTTAACTGATGATTTGTAACAAAGGTAGAAAAGCATAATTCCATTAGCTAAATAGAAAATTTGAGTTAGTGGAAATGTCCTTAAACTGGAAGGTGCTGAATACTTGAATCCCTCATATAGGTCTAAGTGCACAATGCAGAGTTATTGATGAATGATATTTGAGAAGAAATACAACTGCAATGCAAACTGATCTGCCATGCACAGTGCAATCTGTTTTTATGTTTCATATGCTCATCTTTTAAAAATTTGCTAGAATCTGGTTTAACAAATATGTAATGAGCACATCGAGAAATTAGGGAGATGTTACCTTGTGACAGCTGGGCTGAGTAGGAGCTTCAGGGTCCTGTGAAAGGGAAATGCACAGAAGGAGGAGGAGAAGGGGTGAGTTCATATAGGGACAACACCTTTGCAGAAAGATTGCCTGGGTCAAGGAGATACTGTTTTTTTGTAACTAACAAAGTATCTTCCTTAGGCTTCGTTAAGAACACAGTGTTAAACATGGTAGGATGTAAATCTACAGTCAGGACCAAGAGCCCCTTCTAAAAACTAGGTCACCCTCAGAGGTTGTGTCAAGTAACCCCTTGGGTAAGTTGCCCTGAAAGAGTTTCCAGTAAAATATTTTCTATTTTCCCCCATTTTTCTGACAGCTGGGAACAGAGATCCATTGATTGTACCAGCAGTGCTCTCCTGATCTGTAACGAGGAGTACCCAGAGTAGAGGTGCTCATTGCAAGGAAGCAGTGAAATGGGCCTTATTTTCATGTTTGAATTTTTTTTTTTATTTTTTTATTTTTTTTTTGGTGCATGCTCCAGATATTCTATCTGCCTTGCAGTGTGAAAAAGCATACAAACCAAACAGCACTGGATGAATGTGACTTTTTTTTTTTGCAACAATTTTTCAAAACAAAAACAACCCCATTTGTATTTAATGAGTTCTTTCTCACCAGTTAGCCAATGGAAAATAAATTGGGGAATTGCTCATCCTAAAGGAATCCAAATCATTTAAAAGTAATAAATTAGTCATATTCCCTCAGGATCAGGACATATTATCAGTCAATAAGCAGGATTAATTTAGATTTCAATATGTTATGCTCTCTATAATCTTTGCTTCTGGTGCACATTAGAGAGCATTTTGCCCCACAAGATTAGCCCAGAATAAGTAGGCTTTATCAAAGTTCATCTAGCCTCTAAGAATGATTTAATTTCCTCAGTATTTAATAATGAAACTTTTTTTTTTTATCTGTTTATGTATCTAAAAGGTGATCCTCCCATTTTGAGTAGATCATTATGTTCTCAGCTTTAAGAAAAAAAAGGAATATTGAATAGGATGTATCACTTTAAGATATTCCATCACACTAGTGCTTCTCAGCATGAAGATCTGTGTAGAGAACAAACATTTGCTTCACTGGATTGTCAGATGAGGTTGTCCTAAGTCTCCCAGCATCCTTCTCAGGCCAAATTAATTCTTCAGATTTGACAGAGATTCTCATTTAAACAAGTAGTAATGATTGATTCATTTCTACTGCTTTCCTCTCATTCTGTTCTATGGAGGTGACAGCATATTTTATCTGTTTCAGAGATTCAGAAAGGCAAAGGAATATGCCCAGGATCTCACAGAAAACTGAAGTCAGAAAAAGAGCCAGAGCCAAGGCAAAGAGAAAAAATATCTGCCATCTTCTCATCCACTAAGTATGTTGCTGCCATTGCTTATGACAGGCACAGCTTTGCACAAAGCTAGTGGTATGGGCCTCCAAGGGTTTGCCTGAACTTGTCTTGACCCAGGAGGAGATTTGCTTCAGCTTGTAATAGTAGTTACCTAAGGGACTGTTACCCACTTGGTATAATATCTGTTACTAAATATAGTTTCATAACTATTAGATAGTGGAAATAAAACATTTCTCTATTACCCTAGAAGAAAATGCAGCAGAAAGGGGAGAAGGCATAGGATGAGGGCAGAGGCCTTGACAACAGGCAAAGGAAGACGTGGAAGACCTATGGGCTATAAACTGGGGCCAGTTATGGTCAGCAAATGAAAGCAACCTTAGGCAGTGTGTAAACCAGTCCCATGGGCAACAGCGAGAACCAAGATGTGTCCAGCATACATAAAACACACCATATATAGTACATGGAGATACAACATGGACTTGTGCACTAATGAGAAACAAGGCACATAGCATGTAAGCAAAACAGAAAAAAGCCCCCCACCAAATTTGAGATGTGGAGGAAAAAGAAGCCTTTAACACCAACATCATACTTCTCCTAGGAGAGGGCTTGAGACACCGAAGACTTGTGGTAACTCCTCCTTGTGCCATACACTGAGAGACACCATCAGCCTTAGGAAACTGAAGGTCAGTGGGTGTGTAGGCTTGGCACTAGACAAGGGGGGAGGTGCTAGAAAGTTGGTGTATATATCATTTTAACTGTGCTACACAATTTAAACTGTGTAGTGTCACGGTAACTGGATTAACAATAACTGTTCATTGAGACTGTTAAGACTGTAATTAGAACAACAGTAAATTACTGACTTCACATATATGGTGTGCTTCTTTTGCCTATAACAAAACTGTACAAATAAAAAATCGGTGGGAATTCAAACAACCTGTTTTTTAACTTGATGATAACACATTGACAACATAAATAATAAACAAACATAAACCAGAAGAGACAAAATACAATGAAGGCCATTTCTATGATCATTATGCTTATAACATTGGACGTATTGGTAGATATAATCTAGGCTCAGATTCAACAAAGTGGTTACATGTATGTTAGCATGGAACTTCACATACAGGGCAATTTTTAACTCACACTGCTTTGTAAACAGCGTCAGACAGTATAGGAAATTCTGGCCCTGCTGTGCTGATCTCCAACTGTCTTCTCTTGCTCTTTATAAATCTCTCTCCCTGTCTGCTTTCAAAATATTATCTTAACTAGGATTAATAAAGATACACTGGGGAGCTTCTTATCTCTTATAGGAATTATGATAATAATAATAATAATAAAAACTTTAATCTTGGAAGAGTGATGGAGAGGGAGGGAGCTGGAAAGAAAAAAAATGTCTGTGGGGGAGAATAGGTAAATGCTGATACAGGGGCAGTGGAGGTCATGGATGGGCCAACACCAAAACCAGAGATCCAAATACCCTGAACTTTGGGAACATTTGAAGCCTTTTGATCTGGACCCCTACTTTTCTCTCTGAATTAGGGATGGATAAGCTGGTTCTGATAAAAGAAGATGCATCCTGTGACTTTTGGAAATTCAAAAGAGTTCAGTTTACCTTTTAAATTAAGTTCTGAGCGGATTTCCTACTTGTGTTCAGCTAGGAGAAGATGTGGAAATATCAAAACGCAGCATGAAAAACAAGCCTGCCCAGTCTGAATGAGGGTGTACTGAAAATCTCCTTGGGAGGATTGATCATATGAGATTTCCAGAGCAAAGAAGCCTGGACGTGCTTCAGAAAAATAGTGGAAGTTTTAGGCAATTCATTGAATGAAATCACAACATCAAACAAATTGAGATTCACTGTGACTTGCTGCTTAACTGCAATATAATTACATTTATTTTAGATATATGTGATTCTCCTATTTGTAACCAAAGGCCTGCAGTTTTTACTGGCTCCTATGCCAAAGACATGAGTGGCTATGTCTATACTAGGAAATAAAGTGCAGCCTGGCTCTTCTCCATCCTGGAGGCAAAATGAAATGGCAAAGCTCTTGGCCATAGGACTGAACTGTCTTGTTCTCCAAACCTGGATGGCTGCATCCAAACTCTCTGCAGGGAATACTTCTTGGCCCTGTGAGCTGTTCCTGTTAGGGAAAGGGGATAGCAGGCATGACCAAAAACTGTTCCAGATATTTTGCTCATATTTAACAGTATGGACAATCATGGGCTCATGCCTTGGCACTATTTAATTTAGTAAAAAAACCTGAGCTTGTTACTGGATGCTGGTTATGTTCTGCGGAGGCTGCATTCTCCCTTCCTAGCAAGGTACAAGGAGACCACTACAGCGAACAGTTTTGTATATCATAGAACCATTGAATCATAGAAAGGCTTAGGTTGGAGGGGTCCTTAAAGATCATCTAGTTCCAACCCCACTGCCATGAGAAGGGCTGACAACCACTAAATCAAGCTGCCCAGGATCCCATCCAACTTGGCCTTGAATGCCTCCAGGGATGGGACATTTGCAGCTTCCCTGAACATCCTGCTTTAGCACCTCACCACCCTCTCTATCATCATTCTTCTCCACACTGCTAAGCTTCAGTATGTCTGAAAGATGCTTCTTGTGAACTAACTTGTTTGTATCCAGTTAGAGACTGGATATCTTTGGTTTTGGTGCTGTAAAACATCCCACTTGATATTTGTCCTGTGTATCATCAATTATCCAGGACCAGATTCACTTTTAATTGAGGTGTATATCCCTACAGTCGGAACTCTGTTGCTATTCTGAGAAACTAGCACTGGAAGCTGCAGCTGATTCAGTAGTGCATCTCTGAAGGGATATAGACCAGGGAGAACATGTAAAGGCAAATAAAATCATCCTTTAAAGTTTGGAAAGGCAGTCATGACTGGTGAACAACTATACTGAACTCCTGAGTCTAGGGTATTTCATGGACACATCTTAAGTCTATGTTGGAAAGAGACATAGACAGACATACCTACAGTTTGTCTCCAACTGCACGCCCACTTTCCCACTGAAAAAAGCCTACATCTTATGAACAAAAAGTACCTTATGGACCTCTCCTATCTAGGTGACTGAGAAACAAAAGTTGCAAAATATGCTATGAAATCTAACTACAGTGTTGCATTTCTTTATTTTTTTTGCAGTAGAAGTATTACAGGTCATTCATCTAACACAGCCTCTTGACTCTCAGCAGGCTATTTGCACTTTTTGAAAGATCACTTTTCCTACAGATATATTATTCAAGTAGGACAATACAAAAGCATATTATGCTATTGAAAAGTGTAAAACTCTCAGTATTATCTCTTGTTTTGACATGTCTTGAAATCATCCCTACTAAATATATCATTTGGTTTGTCCAGGTTTTAAATTGAGATGTTGAGATACTATTCAAGGAACTTTGTCAAATGAAGTTATATACTTAGAATGAAATCTTTGTACACTCACGCTATTTTAATGTTTGGCTAATAAAATCCCCAAATCATTACCCATATACACCTTACTCTTAAGTTACTGAAGAAGAAATAACTTGATTATTTTGTGTTCTGGCTGATTGGGGGATTTGAATAGGAATGGAAAGGTGTTTTTTGGATAGTAAAGTAGAGAGCAAATTACAGAAGAGAGATTAAAGAGATGAATGTTGTTTATAGATACGAATGCAATGAGACCTGCAGCAATAAGTTTCTGCTTCATGAAGTCTGTGTCTGACTGTAGTGTAACAATATCTGTCTTCTCATTCCTTCCCCCACACATTGATCATTTAATTGCTTCAGGAAGGCGTTGTTAACCCAGGAGATCCTATATGTGAGTCTCAGAGCCACCAAGGCCCGCAAGTGGGATCTGGATACCATCTGCTTTGACTGGACCTCACAATTAGTAAAGAACCAAGATGGATTACCAAGACACAATAAATACAGAGTCTCTCAGATGATTGTCTGCCATGTTCTGCGAGAGATGAACTTTTAGAGCAAGGAATGATGCTTCATTATTGGAGATGAGCTGAAATGGTCAAGCTCGAAGGTCCTTAATGCAAGGACATCTTTTGCTGGAGCTGAGGCTGTATGGATACAGCAGACCTTCCTAGCCAGGGAATTATTTTATTTCATACAATATGAATTTTTATGTCAATAGATGTTTGTATGAGCGTCTGTGTCTGTGTGGAGGAGCTGGAGCACAAAAAAAAATCAAGCATGCAAATGAAAAAAACCTGTTCTTTTATGAAGAAAATGGATCTGCTCTCTGTTGGTTGCATTGCTTGCATAGTTGATAGTTTAAACTTTATATTAAAGTTTTTTTAAAAAAATGTGTGGCAAACTAAGCAACTGGAACATAGGTAGAAATAATATATTTGGGTTACAGGAAAAAAAACTGGCATGACTTTAAAGGCACAAATTTCATAACACCACATATGCAAAGCATTATAATAATTGCACTGTGCACATCTGTAACAGACAGAGTGAACAATGAATATTAAAAACACATTCCTAGAGCTGGTCCAGAAGCTTGGCAGTAGTATTTTATATGGGAGACCTGTACTAGTGTCCAAGCGCTGGGTTCTCTGCATCCAGAGCTGGCGAGCTTTGGCTTTGGCTGAGGTGATGGGTTTGGGTGCAGCAGGGAGGAATGTGGTGAGGCTGTTCCAGCTGCTGCTGTATCATCCCCTTACTTGCTACCCTACAGAATATATTTAGCTGAGGAAATCTGGCTGGAGCCCTTGGTGACTGCTTTTCAGAGCTTTTGTTGTACCAGAATGAGGAGGAAAAGGGATGGATGTGGAAGCAAACACGCAGCAAGCAAATGGACTGTAGGCCATGCTGGGAACACCTGGCTTCTCTTCTTAGCAAGGATACAGAAACACTTGGATTTCCTGAAATGAGACTTCTGGGTAAGATGGGCAAGATAAGTACCCACACCGAGGTTGTGTGGTTCCTGCTAGCTGATAATATATATCATTTAAATAGTGGACTATGCAGCACATTAAAGACATTTTATGGGGAAGAACAGTGCAGTGTTTTTCAATAAAGAACTCTTTGCAAACAGTGGAAAATGTAGTAGCTGCCTTAGAAGGAATAGTTCATCTTTCCACCAAAATGTCAAGTACAGAATGATTTGAAGATTCAGATACTGCTTTAAAAGGGAAAAAGTAGGGTATCATGTTTTTCATTTTATAGCAACAGGAGACATGCCATGAAAAGACCCAGAACTCAAATGCCTTCCACAAGCGCAGGAGAGTAATCTTCCTGTTAAACTCTAAAAATGGCAGGGATATCAAAATGTCACAGCTCTGAATTCAGTGGCTTTGCCATGAGATTGCAGATGTGAAAGCAGCACTCAAGACTTCCTTATGTCCTGTTGAAAGAGGAACTTGGAACACTTGGTCTCCAGGCACAAATGGTAATCATTTATCAGGGAAATGTTCTTCTCATCATTCTCTTCTCTTTGTTGAATTCTTTTGTTCATCTACATTATTTTACTTGCCAGGGCCATTTTATTCCTTTCCTTTTCTGCCTTTTTACACCTTAGAACTTTTCTCTTTGGATGCCTAAGAAAATTAACAACTGTAATGTTGCTGCTGTATTATATCTATCACACTCATCACCACTATTTCACTTTTGCCTTTTACTTCTCTGTCAGCCAGTCTGTATCATCATGAAAGCACAAAGATCTTAGAGGAAGGACCATCCTTGCATTCTGTGCTCATGTAATGTCACCCCGACCCATGATTAATGCTCAAAAGTGCTATGGTAATACTTCTGTTATTACTATTAATCCATCCTTAACAAATACTATTTAAGATAATGTCAAATGCTGAAAGACTGTTTTGGGCTCAACAGAAATAACATCTTCATTGTCATGAGACAGATTTAAAAATCTTACTATTAATAATAATAAATAGACTTCCTGAGGCAATGCAAAATAGATGCTTTATTTTTCACAGGAAAGTGGAGATTTGCCAGAAATTCTATGACTTTAAGAGCAGAAGATTAAAGGAAACAAACATTAGGAGATTAGCAACAAAGTCATAAGAAATGAAAACATTGGATATTCATAAGCTAATAGTCACAAAAATCAGAGATGCAATGAATTTCAATTGTAAACATTAAAGTCATCTAAAAATTATTATAATCCCGTTTTTCTTTCTTTTCTTCTTTGAAACAGTTCTCTGGTTAAATAAAGTTAGTTAAACTGTGGATTGTTTAGCTTAAACATAATATCTTCAAAGACAATTAACAGAATTCAGAAAGGTTCTTTGATGTGAAATGAGAAAAAATTAATGTATTAAAAAATATTTATTTGGATTTTGATTAAGTAGCCCAGGAAAGAGCCATTCTGAGATGGAGAGGTAGGAGTTATTTATATAGGAGAGCCATTGTTTGTCTACATCCATGTAATGGGTTATGATGCGTTATAGCTAAATTCAAAGGTGTTACACAGAAAAAGTACATAAATATTATGCTAG
This sequence comes from Pavo muticus, assembly GCA_016647715.1. Lineage (NCBI taxonomy): Eukaryota > Metazoa > Chordata > Aves > Galliformes > Phasianidae > Pavo > Pavo muticus. The sequence continues at coordinate 1,181,405 of JACDJE010000079.1, read as the reverse complement.
TTATCTTCCTTATCAATATATCACACACAGCCTCTATCAAATACTCACAGTAACCAAGGAATTATGAAATCTAATGAGAAGTATTGAAAATAAATACATCTGATATCACATGATTTGCAAAATATGGTAGCTGTCTTGAATTGTTGCAAAGAGAAAAAAAACAGTTGGGTAGGAGTGATGTACTAATTAAGAAATGCTATAGGAATGATGGATGTAGGTAGGTATCCAACAGGGGAGAAGAAATCTGATCATAGTAGGGAAGAAGGAGTCATAATTCATGTAAATCTTAAACCTGCATTACAAAGAACCAGAGATAAAGTGAAAGGAAAGCAAGAGAAGTGAGATGAGATCCATGCTGGAGAAAGAATATACAACCTGAAATATCTCACTGATGTTGGCAACTTTGGAGTTGTGGTGGGGTATTAGATGTCTGTCTTCTTTTTCTTCCATTGTCCCTTCCATTAATGTTGTAAGTCAGCTCTGTAAGATGGTATTAAAAAGACAAAAGACTACTCAGCTGCTGACTTGGATTTTGAGGCTACAGCCTTAGAGAGTATGCTCTGGAATACAGCATCCTGAAGGAGAGGCTAAGCAGTATCTATTGCCAACAATCGCAGCTAAGAGAGAAGTGATGAATGGCAGTTTGGAGAAGAGGCTAATCACAGGCGTATTTTAAGCTGTTGAAAATACATTGCTTTTTTAAGGATTCACCAAGCTCAAGAATGGTACAACCCAATGAGCAGGAAATCAAGAAAAGATGTCAGGGGATGTGTGTGGATGAACGTGCCTACGTCATTGTCGAGTCACTCATGAGAGTATTTGAGAGTTCATGGAAATTAGGGGTAAGGAACGAGGACTGGAAGAAACCAAATACTACTACTGTGTCCAAAAAGTGCAAGAATGAAGAAACAGAGAACTATAGGTCAAATACCCTGAGTTTGATCTCTGGGTAGCTGAAGAAGGAAATAATTCTTGAAGCTGTTTCCAAACTCATTAAAGAAAAAAGAAAATTGCATGAGAGGAGTGAACATGTATTAATGAAGGGGAGATTATGCTTGGTCAGCCTGATAATCTCTGACAATTGGCTTGGTGGATGAGTGGAGAACAGTCAATGTTTATTCTAACTTCAGTAAGGCTATCAGCACTGTCTCCCATAGTATCCTAGCAGATAAAGTGATGAAGTACAGCGTATATTAATGAACAGTGATGTGGACTGAAAACTTGCTGAATTGTTGGGCTTAAAGGTTTGTCATCACTGACATGAAGCCCAGTTGGAGGGCACTCATAGATGGTGTATCAAAGAGGTTTATCCTGGGGCCAGTAGTGTTTAACCTCTTCATTAATGATCTAGTCTACGCAACAGAGAGCACCCTCAGAAAATTTGCAGGTGACAGAAAACTAGGAGGAGTAGCAGATATATCAGATAGTAAGGCTGCCATCCAGAGGGACCTCAGCAGTTTGGAGAAGTGGGCTGAGAAGCATCTCATGAAGATTAACAAGGGACAGTACATGGTCCTGCACCTGAGGAGGAATAAAACCATCGCTAGTAAATGCTGAGGACTAACCAGCTAGAAAGTATCATTGCAGAAAAGCACTTAGCAGTGCTGGTGGTTGACAAGTTGAATATAAGCCAACAAAATGCTTTTGCAATGAAGCAGCTTATTGTACACTTGAGGCTTGAGAAACATCAGCTTTCACTAATAAATAGCTATGTTGATGCATACATAATGTGTTAAAATAATTAATGAATTTAAATGAAGTCACAATTCCAAAGATGCTTTATAAAATCTCTTCAGATCTATCACATAATTTTCTCATAAGGACAAAAACTAAACACATTCATGTTGCCTTGGGGAACTGTTTGCCTAATGGTGATGCCACAAGGTTCATACAATAGGCATTTAGGATTCACCTACCAGTAAATGACAGCTTGCTGACAAGTATGTCTTCATTTGCATATATAAAGTCAGGAAAAAAATTAAGTTGTACAATCTTTAAGACATGTTCTTTTTGAAAACAGTCTTAGATGTTGTAGCAGTGCAGTTATGTGAAAAAAAGAGTTTGATAATAGAATTCAAAAAAGTGTTGTTATCCTTTTTAGCATGGCTGATTTCTTTGGAAGGTCAAATAATGAAATCTAGCTCTCTTCAATTGCTGGATAACCTTGAAACCACATTTAAGATATGCAGGATGCATGCTAACATTAGCTAATCTCTCTGATTAAAATTCTACACAACAACTTATTTTAGTCTTAAGGTATGAGCCTTTTCATTCTCCAAAAGACAGATTTAAAGTTATTAAATTCTAGAGGGAATAAGTGAGTAACACAATATATGAATTATTTGCTTATCTACATTAAAATGTTCCAGAACATAAAATCATGTGAATGCATATATATATATATACATACATATATATATAAAATCTGTATCTTCACCTTTGTACTTTGAGATACAGGACTAGATGAAGATATTATTATAGTTTTATTTTGGGTACAGAACTCCATTCATTTCAGAAGAGTTACTCCAAGCTTACCTCCAGAGCTGAAACAGATTTAAGTTGAAACAATAACGAAGATATGGATTTATTGATAATATTTGTGATGTTAATGGTGTGGCTGCTTGAAATGATAGCTTTGAGAATTTATCTTAGAGGCATAAAAACTAGTTGTAGGATTTCTATGTGTAAACACATGTCCCACCATCATTAAATGTAATTTTTCTGTGAGATCTGCAGGAATCCCTTGTCATTACACTAGCATACAGAAAATGTTCCAACAGCAGGGAATGTTTCAGAAAGACTTCACTTATGGCTCAGTTCATGGACTTCACTGTAGCACCAAGATTCTTGCCCTGGAACATCTTGAAACAAAATAAGTGAGAATAGGAGGAAGGCTAAAATCAGAGTATTTAGACACAGGACAATAATCTTATTTACATGCAAATATCAAAGTGAAGAATAGCTTGGGCTAAAAAATATTCTAAATGACAAATTCTTCACTTTATTCTGAGCCTGTGTGACAAGAACTGGTGAAATGAAAAAAAAGGTTGGTAAAATCCAAGGCACAGGCAAACACAGTTATTAAATACATGAGACCAATGCATGTAATGTGAAATAGTGCTAGGAATTGAAGAGACATGCAAAATAACTAGCAAAGAACTGTAACTTCACAAAGAATGTGTTCTTCAGGATATGAAAGTTTCACAGGTTTTATCATTTTGCAGGGAATATTAATTCATTTTGTCTGTGTTGTTTCCTGGGGAAAGACAGAGCTTTCCTCTCAACAAAATTACTTCTTATAAAGTGAATTTTTTGCATCTTTTATGGCTTTGCATTGTATTATTCACCTGCTAGTGAACTCTATCATATCAGAGAACTGATGGAGGGCAGGTATTGAAAAAAATCTTGGATTGAAAGAACTGCAATCTAGGAATCATTCTTCTCCTTCTTTAATATTTATATTGCAGTAGCGCTCAAAGATTTTATTGTTGTATGTGAGATACAAACATAGTGATACAAATGGGCCATTCTCAAAGTGCTTTCAGTAAAAGAATTAAAAAAAAAAAGAAAAAAAGAAGTGGCAAGGCTAACAAAAAAGACTTTTTATGAAAGGACAATAGCTTGCAGAGTTTCTGAGAAGGCTGTTCTTCACCTCCAGCTCTGACTTTCTGACTTCATATTTTAAAGGATCTCTCTGGCAGATGGAAAAGTCTTCAGCATCCTAAGCAAGGGTAAGACTGTTTTACAAGAGATCAGAGAATTAAGACTGATCTGGAAAGAAATGGGACCACATAGCACATAATCTAGATTCTTCCTTGTGATTATTACTCCAAGTTAACTGTCAATTTAGTAGGCAATAAATCTAGTTGATGAGCACACAGAATGCTTCCCACATGGAAAAAGATTTTTTCAGATTAGACAACAAGCTGATAGGATCATGCCACACCATAAGCCTGGGGAAAAAAAAATCCTCAGTGATTACCAAATAATTTACAGCTAGTTTTGCACAGCTGTCTGAGAGAAAAATGACTGGAGAGAGGGGGAGGAAGCAAACCAAATATCTGCTGACACATAAATGTGAGAACTAAAGAGCAAAAGAAATTAGGTTAACCTTCAAGTGACTATGCCAGGTAAAATCATATCTGAACAGCTGCATTCATTTTTGTAAGCAGTGAAATTGGGAGAGGATGTTTTTAAGGTAAACTACTAGGCTATGCAAAGGGAGGACTAGATGGAGTGAGAAAGAGACCGTTTTCAGTGATGGTCTTGTTCTGGGGTCTATAGAGAGCTTTGAAATTATTTGCAAAAGGTGACTGCAAAAACCAAGGTCATAAATATTTTAGAGCAACCCACGTGTGTTAATTTTCACTGAGGTTTCCACTTCTCCAAGTTAATTAGAAAGGGGTCCACGAATCAAAAAAGTTGAAAACCACTGGGTTGTGGGCTAACCTTGGTCCTTGGACAGGCACCTAGTTCTCACTGCTGGTCCTGGGAATGGCTCTTGTGTCTGAAGAATTGGCCCTATTCATCCAACAGTCATTAAGAAAGAAAAGTTGTCCCTAGCCAACTACTGAGCAGGAGCAGGTATATATCAGATAATGGACAGCCCAGAATGCACAGAGGCTGTAATTCAAATATGGGGTCCTTGTGAGTGCATATGCTTTAACTGCACAGCAGTTTGAATTCAGCCTTGTGTTTGCACCACAGCCATCTGGTGCTATTTAAAATATATACTCTTCAACTTTGACCTTTTAATCTTTCTGGTTTGAAAACATACACCAGTTCAAAGGTTACCTCTTTTAACCTTGAGCAATTCCCTTTCAGGAACAGCACTGAAGGGTTATTATAATCACCACTTTTACTGGTGTTAATGAAGGGGTAATTTTCTATTGTGGTTTGTACACACACTTCAGAAAAAAACCAGAACGCAATCGTTATACATTTAAATCCACATTTTCCATAAATGCCATGATTTTTAGGTGCCTCAGTTTTGGGAAATTCAAAGTGAGCAGCTTTCTCAGGGGCCTAATTATCAAATGGACTGAAAACTTGCAACCTCTCCACTGCCCCTCAGATTCCAGAACCTGAGGCACTTGGGAATGTTGCTAATGTTTTAACAGTAGCCATACATGGCCATGCAGATGCACACAAATCACTACGCTGCAGAACAAATATTCAAGGTCTATGTTCTGTCTATGATAATGAAGAAATGTAAAGTCAATCAAAATGTACTTTCTGCCCTAAAACCATATAAAATATAAAAACAGCCAACAGTGGGCAACAGCAACAGGGCTCTCCAACAATGGAAGTTACTACAAGGGAACCTTCAAGTCTTTGTTAAAAACTCCTGTCTGGCCAGTATCAAGAGAGATGGTAGGTAAGGGCAGTGCTGTGATAGCCATTTTTTTCAGTGACAAAGAAGTAGCCCTGACAATCAGTTTCATTTATTCCTTTTAGCTGATTACTTGTGTTAAGTATCACCCAGCTTAATACCACATGGAGCTTTGAGTGAGGCTGAGGAACCCCTCTCTCTGGGTCTTTTCTTTTGTATGGAATTTAAAATTTTATTTTAAAAAATATAATATTACTTGAAATGAAACTATTTCCAGTACGAATGTAAGAGAAGAGCAAATTCAAAGGAAAGGTAACTAGCTCTGTAGGCACCATTTGAAGGAGCTGATACCTGACCCTCCTCCATTATCCTAAGATTTATGTTTGGTTTTCCACAACTGCAGTGCTTGCTACTGATTATTTCAAAAGGGCTCCAGATCCCCTGGGACTGAGGGTCAAGTACGAGAAGCGCACCTCTCATTTGTCCCCAGTTTTGAGCCTAGGATTTGAGTTCTTCTATCGTGTTAGATTAATTCTTAACTCTATCCAACTTGACTCACAAACCCATAGTCATTTCAACATCAATGTAAAAATTATATGAAATAACCTGGAGTTGGGATTGTATTTTTACTGTAGTGCAGCAGATTTTAAGTAACCCACAAAGAATATGAGAGGAACTAGTTCTCTTCCTTACATTAAAAAAAATATTGGAACTTCTAAAAAGGATTTACACATATTGCTTCAGGCTGTTAGCCACTCGCCTACAGGTGGGTGGTGTTTGTTTAATAGCTGAAATACTTTTTGACTTGACTTTCTGTTTTCCTTGTTTCCCAGGTGATTGGTTCTGGTGTTTTCAGAACTGTCTACTGCATCCTGAACATTTTCCATGCATCACTGCCTGGGAACATTTTAAGTTGGCGTCAAAGATAGAGTCTGTGGGGAAGTCTGCACACAAATAATACTTCTTCATTGTTCTTGCACAGAAGTGTTCATGCTTTTTGCAAGCTGTTTCACCCACTGTGGCAGAAGAGTAAACTATAAATAATCAATCAGTTTTTTTTCCTTAGCAAGCCATATTCTCATTTTCAGAGCCAATGTACCACTGGATGACAGAAAGAGAAAGTGCTCAACTCCATTAGCATCAGCCATCCAGTGGGGCCTGACTTGGCAGGCATGCGATAACAGCCATGTAAGGAAGCATAGGAGAGGCCACACAGGAAGATTATATAAATGAGAACCACAGTTGTAGACAGATAATGAAATACAACGAGATGAGCTGGAGGATACTGGGTGTCCTTTGGCATAAGGAAACAATCTATTTTTTGTAAGCTTTTATTCAAGAAAAATGTCTTACATTCACATATATAGACCACAATTTGCGAGAGTGGCATAAAACTTAACTCCAGATCTTGAAGTAGTCTCCTAAGCAGAGATACTTATGAAGCAAGAGTGACCTCTGAAAGCGCAGTGACAGCCCCCTGGAATCAAGCCTTTCACACCCTATTTTATTGTATTTAGCTCTGAAGTTGGAGGGGAAGGTGAACAGTAAGGTGGTGAACACAGTGTTTGAGCTTGCGGATTTGGTCAGGGTCAATAAAATTGTGTAGAGTGTCCTCACAGGCCAGAAGACAAAAAAAGTGTGATAACGTGTCACCGAACAGCTTCTGGAAGCAGCACTAGCAAGGACATTGTGAGCTCCCTAAACCTATTTCTACCCTATCAAACTGGAGCTGGAGATATCACAACTACTGTGGGAACTATCCTGACTATTCACGCATGATCTGCTGTAAGGTATTTGCCAGCAGCTCTGGTCATGGCCCGAGGCTACAAGAAACATGACAAGAAGCAAAATGGTAATTTCTGTCAATTAATTTCTCCCTCTGCTTTTGGTCTAGATAAGAAATGGTGGGAAAAGAAAGGGTAAAGTAAGGTAACAGGGAAAGATACTTAGAAGAATTTGAGTAGAGGGATTCTTGACCTTTCCTATACAGAAACCAAAAGGAAGACAATGATTTAGAACTGGTTCATAAGAGCAAATTTGCTGCTGAAGATAAGATAAGGAAAGAGACTAAAAGCCTAGATGGAACATGATGTTTAATGAAAAACTCTAAGTAGTTCTGTTGGGAAAACTTAATTGCCACGTTCAGGAGGCTTTACCTCTCACTTGGTGCTCTCATAGGTGTTACCTCTTGGGCCACAAAAGGGAAAATTTTACCTATTAGTCATGTAGGAACTCTGAGGTGTCCAAAACAAGATATTCACACAGCTAACTGGTTTTGCAGAGGAGAAGAATTTAGGTTCCCCCAGAAAGCTCATTGTGGATGTTTTTATGGAGAAGGAAAACCTACCCGAAACTTTCAGGTGTTCAAGCAAAAGCCAGGGACTTTCAGCAATTTTACACCTGGATCCTGGAGGAGTACCTACAGCTGGATCCTGGAGGAGCACCTACAGCTGGATCATGAAGAGGCATCTAAGATGAAGCCAATAGAAGTGGAAAAAATTCTCCCTATTCCAGTAAATAGGCATACACATCTAAGTTAGGCTTCGTATGTTTTGAAAACAGCTCCTCCATGCATGAAAAGGAGGTTCTATATTGAGTGTGTCCTGCAAGCCCTCTATCCATTTATTTTGTGAAAAGTCTCTACCACCTGTATTTGGACACTCTGTAAACAAGGTACTTCTGCTTGTGCTCACGTTTGAATTCTGAGTTGGAAATCCTGTTTACCAAGTTACCACTTGCCTGGGTAAAGAGTTTCTTTGCTAGCTTTTTACTCCTGGGACACATGGAGCTCTAACTAAAAAAAATAATTTGCAACACATAATTTATTTGGCAAAGTTAGCCTTTTGCTCTTTTTTTCCATGAGCGTAGCAGCAGCGTGGTTTCTTGAACGTACCCATTATTCAAATATATTATCTGAATAAACAGCCAAACACTTTGTACTGTCAGATTTTGCCACGACATGTTGACTGGTGATGCATCTCTCTTGGGCTTGGCTGATCACTCTGAGGTTGAGAACATTTATGCAGAGAAAATATCCCACTGTGGTTTGTAATTTGCCTCTGAGCCCCTCTCCCCTCATTCTGAAAGGTGGATCTGTGTGATTATAAGGGCTAAACTTAGATGTGGGTGATGAGAAGGGGCATCAAAGAAAAGCCTACTATTCTGCAGTTCTGTAGTGTATGATAGGACAAGCAGTCTCATATCAGGGGTGTTCCTTTCTATTTCATTATTCAGAAGGAATTTCTGAAGAAATCTGAAACAGAGTGAGGAAAAGCAACTGAGTTTTCTCTATTCCAGAGCCTGACTAACTTGCTGGGGGAGTGATGTTGTCTACCTAGACAAGACTTCCTTGTCTGTCTGCATCTTGAGTCAAGTTACTGTGGCAGCAATCCAGGTGGGAAGAATCAGCTGCCAATCTCTGAGCAGTGCAGGCAGGGATGGGAGGGCTGGGGAGCGTGGGAGCTGTTGGCAGGGTGCGAGGGGATAAAGTGTCCTCATCTACACAAGGCACAGGAAGCAGGTTGGTGGGGGAGAGGAACCAAGCTGAGGCCAATTCTTTGTTACAGAAAAGGATGGAAAAAGGCACATATTTCCTTATCTAGCACCCACCCCTGCAAGCATGGGGTGCGCATCAGACTGTTGTGGTGGAAACATTCTGGCAGCATCAGTGTCTGCCATATCTCTGCTCAGTCAATTCCACTCAGACCTCAAACAAAGCAAAAACATCAAATACATGCAGGACATTCCACAGTTTGAAGATGTTACCTCCCTAAACATCCAAAACAAAATTAACTGGTAAGGTAGATGTTAGAATGCAAGATGATTTAAGCTGGCACTTATCTAATTTCACTGTTTTGAAGGGAAATACACATTCTCTGTCACAAATTCAATTTGGAAAAATTGCAGATAGTTCCACTGTGCACAGAAACTATAACACTTTTTGCCTTTTATGAGCTTAATAATAGATGCATCACTTCCCTTGCTAGCTAATCTCCCTATAACCAAGGGCAGGTCTTAACCATGGTGAAAGTGCAAGATGCTACCAGAAGTCAGATCCAGCTTGGCACATCAATTGTTATCACCTCAAATAATCAGATGATGGTTTTAGGTGTTCACACTGGTCTGGATCTGAAAAGCACCAAGTAGTTGTAACCTACAGGGGCTTCCCACTGGGTAGCTGCAATTTTTTAGTCTCTCTCACAACTGAGTCCCATCACAACAGGAAGTCTTGGAAGAGTTGGATATACCAGGGCCTGTTTCCATTCTTCAAGTGAAACTCCTGCATAATACAAACAGCTCTCTATATCAACCACAAAGATTATGGAGTGTGAAGATTAAAAAAAAAACAACACAGCTCATCCGGAGACATCTTGATTGCAGATGTTACTGAATGATTTTCTGGTGCTGGAAATGCTCATCCTGGCTACATGTTGATCATAGAATACATTCCGTTCTCATGGTTTTCCAACACAAAGAATGGAAGAAATGCCTCAGAATGTAACAAGGGAGAAAAATACTTCTGTATGTGGTGATAGCCCTCCCTATCTTTTGCTCTGGGAGTCGGATTCCTGCCTGAGGGGGCCTGCATGAGGGATGGTGAAAGTAATTATCCTGTCCGTTTAAATATGATTTTCTTTTACGTGTCTGTTTCTTGTGATGTCAGTTGATTAACCTGTCAGTCATCTTCACATGGCATGGGGCCACATGATCTCATGTGCTGAGGTACATGGTTTATTGTGCTAATCTAACATAAAATTGAAAAAGGCTACAGTTTAAGCCTTATTTCCTTATCTACATTTTGCAATTTTCTTTTGTGTAAATCTTATGCATTACTTCTTTTATTAACTCCATCCCATCTTACCCAACATTTATTATTTTTCCTTGACTCAGTTCTTCCTTTAATTTACTATCTTGGTACATCTCACTTTTTCTTTCCCACACCTCACTTCTGCTCCACTATTCTCACGTCCCTTCATCCCATTTCTTCATTGTTTCCGTACTGGGACAGAGAAAGCCATGATGACAGAGATCGTTTTGCTATTGCCTTCTTTACCACATGTTGCTCCTCTCAGTCTTTCCGTGCTACAGCCGATCCACTTTGAAAAAGGAAGAAAAAGAAATTGAAAACCAGAGATCTTCACCTTAACTGCCCTGGTTATGTCAGAAAAAAAATGGGGGAAATCTAGAAGATGCTATCCATTACTTGTAAACTCTCCTTGTAATGGCGAGCTTTATTCTTTTCTGAGTGGTGTTAGAATTTTGTCTTAAAGGATTTTGCTTGATTATCACCACATGGCAGTAGTAGCAGCTTTATTTTAACCTCAAACTTCTCCCTTTCTTAGTATTAGAACACTGACGCTGAAACATGCATCATGACCATTTTATTTGTGGGAGGACATCTCAGCTAGAGCCCAGCTGGATATGAGGAGAATTAAAGATGAACATCTAGCATGGGAAAGATTGAAAATCTTTATGGATGGACAGCAACCATATTCCTCTAACTAAAGCCAAAGTATGTGTTACGTGTATTTTGTTAGCTTGAGATGCAAGGAGTGTAAAAATAAACAAATATATTGTTTAACCTACTTCTACTTTGAGGGCCATGACATGCATGGGGTGGCTGTGAGAGGTTTGGATGGAGATGTTCCCATTCAAGTAATTCAGAAATCAGGTACAGTTCAAGTTTACGTTAGCAGGTTAAGGTGGGGATGGTCCAAATTGATTTCTCACACAGACTAAATCTGTTTTTCAAATTTCACATGGGCAATGTGCTTTCCCATCCAGGTGGAGGACATTTCAGTATCAATTCTGCTCACAGTGGCCAGGAGTGGAGACATAAAAGAAACTGTTCAATACCTCTGCTTACAGAGATAAGTGAAAGAGTCATTGCCAATAACTCCGTAGTAATAGCAGAAGTAAGTACTGGGCATGATTTGAATCTCTTAATAGTGATACTGGGATGCCAGAATATTTATCAAGTCATTAGGATAGGCTGTGCCTAGCTGATAAGATGACTACAACTGATGAAGTCCACCTGAAGGCTCTGACGATGTTGGGGCAGATTTGCAGCCAACAACAGTGGGTAGCAGCGCTTGCCTTTAAGAGCAGCGTGTACTGTTTGTCAGCAGAATTATGCAGTCTTCTGCCAGGGGCATGTTTGTGGGATCTTTAATAAATAGAGTTAGGAAACATCATGATGTATATGTTCCTCGTACTGGGGAGCCAGGGCCCTGCTGAGGAAAATTTCACTGCGTTAATAGCGGAGGGGAGGGACCTGGGAGAAAATTGGTACCAAGAGTGATTAATACAGGGCCTCATTTTACACCCTCCCCGCATCAAACTGCCAAACTTGTGATGGTTCTGTCCTCGGAAGATGAAATTGCCCCGTTATAAATGTCATTTAGTGTCTCTTAGTGTCATCAAATCAAAAGAACATTCCGTCATTTTGACTAGAACTAAATTTGAAACAGATTTTTTGCTATAATCATCTGTAAGCAACATGAATGAGAAAGAATTTCTCTCTGCTTTTCTAATGTTTAATCAGCACGTGCGATGTATCATAGATAAGATCAGGAGCTAGCACTTGAATTTAAGCTGAGAAGTGTTTTTCTTTGAGTGTCTTTTGTTAGTCAAGGCTTTAATAATTGCAGAAATATTTTATTACACACTTCACCTCAGCTGCCCAAGTAAAGCACAGAAGTTAACATTGATGTTTGTTTTTCCTTTCTGTTTTGTTGTGGGACCCCTGTCTGCTGATGATCATAGCCCTCTGGATAACGGGAGCCGTGGTCGGGCCATCAGGTCATGCAAGTTCAAGATACTGTTCCTGTATTTCTGTCTCCTTGTGTGCAGGGGTATAGGCTCAATATAAATTAGATGTTTTCCCTTAAAGGAATCTTATAGATTATAATCATAAAGGATTTATAAATAAAAAGGCTTTGTGCTGTTTACTTCCAGTAAACATAAAACAGTAGATAGAGGGGAGAAGTGGAGAAACAGCTTGTTTTGCTGTTCACAACAAATTAAGTGTATAAATCCTTAACAATGAATGAATACTATTGACAGAGAAAAGTAAATATGTCTTAATTCTTTCTGGCTTCTAAAACAAAGACAATCAATAGCAATACTGCGCTTTCAAATGTGTTTTGAATTTGACAGTGTCTTTTTGACATTTATAAAGTATATTGATGAGCATGTAATTAAAGTTCTTTCCTTGTTTTTCAGAATTGTGTTCTCAGTCTTCCAGACTTTCTTTAAGCTTGAGAGTGGCTGAACAAAGGAGGAAGGCTTGCCAGCGAGTGGCCCATTCCCATGCAAGCCATGTTGTGCACCAGCAATGATCTCCCCTTTGAACCCAGTGCCAAGCCAGCCCATGTGCATGCACTGAGGAACATCCATTCCCAATGTACTTGGGTTTTTGTTTCAGTTACCACAAAAGTGAGGAATAGGACGTTTTTCTAAATTTATTTGCCTTTTTTTTTTTTTTTTTTTTTTTTTTTTTTTGTCTAAATAAGAAGTATCAGAAATTTCATGGCAAGGAGAGATGTTTTCTTGGGAGCTCACATATGTGGTGTGACTGCAGATAAAATACTGAACAGCATGTATAACCCTGGAACATTAGCACTGAATCCACAGGTAATGAATTTTGCTGTAGGCTGTTTTTCAATTGTTGTTTTCACTCCTTGCTCTCAGAGTGTGCTTTGCAGTAGTAAGTATCCTGTTCAGGATTACACACCAGCGCTCCAGCCTGGGAGGGTTGGAGCAGGCTTAGCTGTGTCGGTAATGCAAGCCCTGGAGCCAGCAAACTCTGTCACAAGCACACAAAAAAGGCACAGTACCAAGGCTCTCTAGGTTCTCTCGCTGTTTCCACTGAGAAAATTATCATTTGGACAGGACCGTTGGTGGAGGTACCTACTTGCCTCAAATTACTCATAAAATAGAAATTATTATTATAATAATATGAACAATGCATTAAAAAGCCACAGGACAATGTATACAAACAGTCTGTAGGTCAGGGATAGGAGTGGGGTCTTGCTCTTTCCATTTGGCTCCAGATTCATTCTCACTCTCATGTACTTTGCCTGTCAGACTGTCCTGTCACTGGAGACAAGGCATGCTGCTTTGAAACATACCCAACCCTTGTAAGGCTCCATCTGAAATATTGTGTCCAGGCCTTGGGCCCTCAGTACAGGAAGGATGTGGAGCTGTTGAAGCAGGTCCAGAGAAGGGCCACAAAGATGATCAGAGGGCTGGAGCATCTCTCTTGGGAAGAAAGGCTGAGGGAGCTGAGCTTGTTCAGCTTGGAGAAGAGGAGAAAGCTCCGGGGAGACCTCATTGCGGCCTTCCAGTACTTGAAGGGAGCTTACAAGCAGGAAGGGGACTGACTGCTAGCACAGCCTGATGGTGATTGGACAAATGGGAATGGCTTCAAACTAAAAGAGGGAAATTTCTGTTAGATGTTAGGAAGAAATTTTTTTCTCAGAGGGCGATGAGGCACTGGCACGGCTGCCCACAGAGGTTATGGATCCCACCTCTGTAGAGGTGCGCAAGGCCAGGTGGGATGGGGCCCTGGGCAGCCTGATCTGGTGGGTGGCAGCCCTGCCCACAGCACGGGGTCGGAGCTGAATGGTCTTTAAGGTCCTCTCCGATGTAAACCAATTGATTCTTTCTAGTGACAGAGCGAAGTGAACCTGACAGCAGACATGGCTGTCATGTAGATGTGATGTTGCAAAGTGGTAGCAGGCAAAGGCAGCTCATGGCACGCCCAGAGAGACAACTTGAACAACAGGAATTTTGCTGATATGTAAGTTACTGTGTGAGATAGCCCAGTCTTTTTGTGAATTAGTTCTTCCTAGAGAGTTGCTAAATTCATATAGAAAATCATCAGCAGGTGACAGGACTGCATACAGGCCTCCAGAGGCCCAGCGCAGTTGCCTCTGGCTACACTTTCCTGAAGGTGCTGGAGGTTGGATACCTAAAATTGATGCATTCACAATTATTTAGATCTTTAGAGATTAAAAGATAGTGTAACTATTTCAAGCAGAAGGCTAATCCGTGACTAGCTGCTGAATGACTGTGCCAGGAAAAGGCACGCAAGATTGCTAAGGGCAGCTGCTTTAGGAAAAATACCAGCAGGTTCCCATGAGGGACTTGTGTGAGCTCCTGGAGAGGGTGGGGTACAGCAAGAAAGCAGACAAGCGTGGTACAGACCAATCAACTCAAACAGAAGCAACATGTGGGCTGAAGCCTGAGATCTCTGCGTCACAAGAATGTCACTCTGGTCCCGTCTCAGAAGAAAAGTGGAGCATGGATCCTGTGTGCGTTCTCTGTTGTGCACAGTTGGTTTACCCTCAGCAAATATTGTTCTAACAGTGCCAGCTGTCAGATTTGCATCTGTTGAACAGATACAAAACACTGATCTCAGTGGGAGGCAGGTACCTACTCTGCATAAGCACTTTTGCAAATCCCAAAAGGCATTTCTCCATCTTCAGGCACTTCAGCATCTTTGAAAATCGTGCCCTTTGTGCCTAGCTTTACCTCTCTACAAAACAGAGAGAAATATGCCTCCCTAGGAAGTGAAGCAGAGTTAAATTTATTCATATTTGCTTTAAGCTGTGGAACCATAGATAAGACACGTGGCACAAAGGTGTGCTTCTTGTTCAGCATATTACACAATGAAGCACCCGTGTGTTCAATTGTTGTCCATACTGTCATTGGCCTCATTTGAAAGATGTATCCATGAAGTGGAGGAAGGCAAGGTGCCACATTAATGAATGATAGCTATAGAAATACAGTATAGAAGCTATGCTATTTTGTGATTGCCCAGCTGTTCTTTTATGAAGGACACAAGCAATAGGATCTGCTTCAGGTATCCTCCTGTGTTTGAATGTCTTGCAGAATAGAGATAGAAAGCTACTACAGGTGCTCATTATGGTCATTGTGCAAGATGTTTGGTGAGATAAAGACAGCAAAGATGGCTAAATGCCTGGATCTGCAACGTCGGTGTCTAAAAGAGCTCTCAGTTTTCCAAAAGGCGTCTTGCACTCTGTGTGCTGAGCTCCTTCTGCAGTGAATTCTAGGGCAACTTCACTGGGTCTCCCTTGTTGCAGAGGCCCCCTGGCTGCCTTTCCCATGTTTGCTTCTCTGTATCTTGCCTGAACTGTAAACTTCAGGGGGTTTCAGAATCCAGCCCAGCACTCTTTTGATAACCTGAATAAAAGCAGATGTAGCATTTGTGCCCTCAAAAATCCTTTTGTCCTAGTTTCTCCATGGACTGCCTGGAGTGCAAATTATCATCTGACTTGCTTGCCCTACCCCCCAGATCCATGAACTCACATGCTGGCCTTACCTTGAGATTGCTGGCTGCTATTCTTTTGCTGGGACACCAGCAGTGGAGCTATCCCGTCCTCCCTAGGACATTCCATCCTCAGCCTGACAGTGATTTTGGCCCTTGGATCAGGTAATGGCCTCTCCTCTGTAGCTCAGAGTCCCTTTTACCAAGTGAAATAAGAAGATAAGGCCTCTTTTGCTTTCTGCTTGCTCTTATTTTCTTGTCTGCATGAATAAAATCATGCTCTATTAATATGATATATTTTTTAATTATGATCTACCTTGTCCATTTAGAATTTGAGATTTGTTTTGATTTATTTAGTTGGGGAACCTGACCTTTCCAAGTGGCAAATGCTGTAGAAAGCCATTCTGGAACTTAGGAATCTTTTCTTAAGGACAACATCTTAGCTTTCAATAGTTGAGAGGCAACTGAGAGACAATAAAATGATACAATTTGAAGCCAGAACACTCTGTTTTAATGCCTGGCTGGCCCAAGCATTCCAGTGCTATGCTTGTATCTCTTCCATTTACTGCTATGAAGACAGAAATATGATCAAAGAAAATAAAAAAGGAGGATCTGCAAAAAAAGTTGTTTAAGCTTCACAGAAACATTCTACGTTAGCAGTGCCAAAGGCTGAGAACTCTCTCAGTGTGTTAAAGCCTTTTAATAATTTGAGATCACATTATAATCCCCTTGTCCAGGATCCTTATAATTTATACATGGTTTAATGCTTGAAATAAAGTTATAGTCTCAATCTTTTTTTTTTTTTTTTTAACTCTTATGCCATAGTCAAGGATAATCATTTTAAATGCTGAAATGTGTTAAATGCATTAATTGCACTAGTTTAAATGTTTTATTTTGAGTTAAAGTCACTCAAAACTTTAATATGACAGATAAGATACGGAGTAATAATTCTCACTGTGACTCAGAACAGGAGACAAATCCTGACTTTGATCTGAGTAATAACGCTTCTCTCCCTGACCGGCAAGGTTGCATTAGTGCTGTACTGAGCCTGCGGTTGAGGCTTAGCACCCGGAGCATCCAGAGAGAAGCTCTTGAGCACAGTGATGCAGCTGGTGAGGGCTGAGGCTCACCCCAGGCTCAGCCCCACACTCCAGCCATGCAGATGGAGGGGACTTGCACAGCTCAAGTGGGAGGTAAACTTGGGATGTCACTCTCCCCTGCCTCAGAGATAGGAGCTGCCTGCCCCCATGCTCTTAATCTGTTTCAAGGCAGTCACAGCAATTAGCTTAGACCACTTCTGGCATAGAAAATGTGTTTCTTCTGATACATAGATGTTTAAAGCTAGAGCACTTTATGCGTTTGTTAGAGTGGTTAAATGAGCAAAGCGACAGATGTGATACAACAGAAACATTTGGGGAAAGAACAGGCAGCTGGAACACATGTTTGAGGAGCAGGCATGGGATAACAGTGAACCACATCTGCCTCCCAAGGAAAAGAATACGTTTCCACAGCTCTGGTTCTGCTTCCAGCCCTACTGGCGAAGAGTGGGCTGGGCTCACCACGTACTCCAACATTTAACCGGGGTGTGAAATGTGTGTGCTAGCAGCAAAATTTTGAATGAGCCTGGGGTCGGAAATTTAATCACACTGCTATGCTATGCTATGCTGCTGAACTCTTGTGCTAGTTCACCTAAGGCCTGCTAATCACCTTCAGGGATACAGTCAAACCATTCAGGGATGGATTACTAGCAGCACGAAGGGCAAGCTGCCATGTCAGTCCCACTCTAAGACACCTAGGGAGTGATTTGGGTACCCAAACATATGTGTCCAGCACAATTTAAATGTCCCATGGTGCCCTGCCTCATTACAAAAGGCCATGGATTTCCCATTTAATGTGTCAGTTAACATGGGTGTTTAAGTACCAGAGATCACCTGAAATGGCACCACTCACCTATATTTAGGCACTTGAATTTGTGCCCTAATGCAACGTTGCCCTTGCAGCTATTCAAATTTGTAAGAAAAAGAAGAAATATCTGCTCAGTTCTGCAGGCTCACTTCAGTAGGTCACTTCCACGTATTTTATAAAACCACAGTGAGTTGGTGGTCTTGCGGTTTGTACAGATTTTCCTAATTTTTTAATGTTTTCATTGGGAAGAAGTCATATTTCAAAACTGTGTGCCTAAAGTTAATCTAGCACTATTAGGTTTCAGAGTTGACTTGCATTTGAAAGACCCTAACTTCTTCACCTCATAGGCCATCATCTCCCCTGTGCCAAATATTTTGAAGGAAAGTTGGTCTTGGCAGCATGTTTGGAAAGTTACAGGAATCCAGTTAAGCTGAATCATAGACGAAATTGTTATATCTGTGTGACTTTCACAAAAGATGTGCTACCAAAACCTCTTTTTTCCTCCTGAACTCCCATGGTGATATGGACAGATGAACTTGGTCAACCTGCTTTCAGAATCTGAAGGCTACATGACTGCTCAAACACCTACCAGTATGAACACTATGCCTCTTTTTAAAAGCAACATCAGTGAGCAACACGGCGGCTCCATCAACCTGGTCTCTCCACTGATCCCTGCATTTCAGGCTTCTTTGGCTCTGAAACCAAGAAAACTCCCCTTTTTGACCACCCTGCTACTCCTCTTAATGTCCACCTTGGGCAAACATTTCTGCCACATGCCTAATCTCAGTCCTCCCCAGAGCAAACCTTTCTGTTCCGGGTATTTTGGCAGCATTCCATCCTTTTTTGGAAATTACTTCAGAACTAATTCTGTTGCTTCTTTAGTCTTCCAATCTCCTCAGTGTATTAATCACACCAGGTGCCACCTGTGGCACCCATTCAGCTGTCTCAGATCAGAAAAAAAATGGTAACAGGGCATCCTTATTTGATTTAAACACTAAACCACTTGGAGTCTATAGGGGATTTGGACAAGATAATTTTTATGTGATAATGAACTGTAAGGCCCAGCTATGGGTCGTCTTCTCTATTCAGTGGGAAAAAATCTGCTTAGGGTGACTGACAAGCCTGCAATGCTGGTGCACAGAAATAATGCCAGGAACTCATTGCCAGGTGACACTGTTGGAGGCAAAAACTGATAAAAAGCATTAGGGCCTGTGCCGTGAGACATTCAGATTCTGAGTGTCCAGCTTGATTTTCCCTAAAGCACTTTGATTTCCCTCAAAGTAGGGGACATCTAATTTTTGAAAATAAGAATCATTCCACTTAGGGAAATCAAGACTGAAAATCTGGAGCTGCATTTGTATATGTTCATTACATAAATATCTAGAATACATACTACTTTGAATGAATGCATATAAATCCTCAAGTATCAGTCCATAAAGCCAGAAACTACCAGAGATCATGAATAAATTTTGTCAATGAACAGGTTTAAATTTCAGTGACTTCTTAAGGAAAGATTGTATTTTTGCCTTGCTTTAATTGCCACATGCTACAGTTTCAGAGGAAAGCATGTCTGGCTAAGCAGTTAGCAAAAAAATGATACCATTAGCACATGATATATTGTGTTGTTTTCTATACCGTGGATTCTCCTCCATATTGCTGCAGCTTACCCAGATCTCACAACAAATTCTAGTCTCTCTTTCTGCAGCCTGGCTGTTATTCCTACTAAGATCAATGCCTCCTGGTTGGCTGCAGATATTTAATTGTCCCCAGACATGTAATGAACAGACTGGAGCCTTACTGTACATTTAACTCTGAGGATAAAGGGTCCGTGACCAAACCTTTCTCTGAGCAAAAGTCACTTAACACATTTTTGCATTACAAAATATCCCACAACAAGATCTCACTGGAACCAGATGTTTGTAGCAGAAAGCATATGGAAAGAGGATGTAGATCCATTTTTCTTAAATCCTCTTGAAAAGTCATTGTATCATAGCCCAGATTCTGCTCACATTCATGCTTATAATCCCCAAAGCCTTTTCCCAGTTAAAAAAAAAAAAAAAAGAAACACATCTCTGCTTTCATTGCTTGTGAATCATTTCCACATCCATTGATTTCCAATGGTTTGCAAAGAAAGCAGCTGTGAAGAGAATTTGACCCACCGTGTACAAGGTGTGCGTGAAGCTTGAATGAATGGAACATGTGTGAAGAATTACTGAATGAGTGTTTGTCCTGGAGGAACAGAGACAATGGCTGAATAAAAGTCAGCCTTTGTGTGTTCCATAAATACTTGATCTCAACCTGAAGAGAAAGAAGTTTCCAAACAATATGTATGCTGTTTATGATATCATGTCATCTCGTATTATACACTGCTTGTTGGTGCATGACAGCTGCTTAATCTGTTTATGTAGTTGGGTTTAATCAGGTGAGTATGTTCTTATTGCCAGGATTAGGGTGTCTGACAGCATCCTTCTTTTTACATTGAAAGTCTCTGCCAATACAGACAAGAGCAGGGCCTTAAATAACTCTGTAATCCAATGCCTCGGGCTAATGAAGGCTAAACAGCACTTCAGCCATTCGTTTAACTCCCTCAAAACCACAGGTGCTGCATCTGCCAATGGGGTTAATTGCTTGTGTTATGCCCACCATAAGGCTAGTTGCATGGCCACGTACGTGGCCTTCATGCCAACAAGGCAGGGATCCAGCAGACGTGAGAAGAACATTTGGAGGCACGTGTGGAAGGGAGGATCCAGGCCTGGAGAAGTGAGTTCAGAAAGCTGAGTCTGATGGGTGGCTTTCTTGGTGGCACACAGCCAGGTCCTTCATGCCCATTGCTGGACTTGCTTGTTTTTGGGAAGGCTGATGCTGCTGTCAGTGCTACTCCAAAGCATGGCAGAGGAAGTACAAGTGTTTACTAGCATCTGAGAAGGAGTCATGCTTCAGGAGATGTTCATTATGCTCTTTAAACCCAATCAGAGCTGCTCTTTCACAGCCCAAGCTGCTCTATGCAGAGATGTGGTCTTGCCAATGGTAGGAGAATTGACAGTCTACTGTATTTCCACAACAATCTCCCCCAGTCTTTGTTTAATTTGCTCTTCACCTGGGATCTTTCAGACAATTGCATTTTTAAAAAGTTATTTGGTGATAGGAAGGCTTTCAGCAGCATTTGCAATATGTAGAAAATGGTAAACCAGACAGGCCTTGGTGTTTAATAATGATTATTTATTTATTTAATAAATACAAATCATTTACAAAACAAATATGGAATGGCAGTCTGAGCTCAGAAAAAGGAAACAAAGCTTTTATTTGAAGGCTTTCAATAACCAGTCTGTATTTTCAATTTTTATCTGTCTCTTCTATTTAAAGAAATACATGCTCTCTTAATGACTTTCCATATTCATACAGAGCTACTACATGCCATACATAGATACAATAACAGGAAACTCTGAAATAAATGAAAAGCTGGTCTGGTATCACTGCAGAAATTTTGTAACATCATGAGGGCAATTAAGAATGCTCTTTAAAAATTTTAAACTGAAATATTTGACTGATGGGTATTATATGAGTTTCATTTTTTGTCATATTTAGTAAAGCGTCATTCCCAAATACTCAAAGCAATCTTATTTTGTTTGTGAGGTATGCTTTTATAAAACCATAAACCACTTAAAGATATTATGCAATATCGAGATATAATGTTTTGTGTAATAGGACTTTCTCTGTGATGATCTAAAAGCAGTTCTCACCCATTGATGACTATATTCTCATCACACCCTTTTCTAGGGATTTTTTTCCAGTTTTGGAGATGAGTGACTGAAACACAGGTTGTATCTATACTGGGATTGCTGGTATAGGGATTCCAGAACATTATGGGAACGAAGTATGCTTAGTATAGGCACAGTTGGCAGGCTTGCTTTGTACTGGCATAATGAAATCATTTTGCCCTTCAAATAAAACAAGCTGTACTAGTACAGCACAATTTTCTTAATGTGTCTGAAAACGTAAATTCTTCTGGACAGGTCTTTATCTAAATGAAAATCCTGTCTGAGCAGATTTTTAGGATTTTCCACCTTTGTCTGGACTTTACAGGCGGATGCCTTGCAGCCCTGGGGCGCTGCTCTGACCATGCTGCTGCGCTCAGGCACTCAGGACACACCAGTGTGAGCAGCATGCATAGGGTCAGACCATGCTGGGTGTGCTGTGAGGCTCTGGTGCTGCCGCTGTGAATCTGTGCATCAGTATCTTGTCCCACTAAAATCCAGGCCATGCAATGAAAAACAGTTCCCGTTGAGTTCCCTGAGCGATAATAATTTAGCTTCTTCATAAGGGCAACTAACTGTACTGCAACGAAATGTTTCTATGGTAGCAGCATGTTTGTTTACCAGATCATATGCATACTGGGTGTGAGCCTTTAGGCTGGGGGTGGACACATGGTGTTTATATTCACATACATACAGATGAAAGCTTCTCTGTAAGTACTGCCTCCTGTTTTATTATGTTGGCCCGCAGCATCAGAGGCAGATGTTCATGGTATGGCACTAAAGGCTGAACCTTCCTACCTTCCAACTTGAAAGGTACCTGGTAATTCTGGAAATGCCAATCAAGTAGAGAAAATTCTTAATATTTCTAGACAGAAAGAGAGAAAGTTTTAGAAAATCCACATATTAGTCTTTGGTAGCTTTCCTAGGCCTCATTCTATTTTCCTTTTTATCCCATTGCATTGGCACTGGTAGAAATGTACCTATCAGTTTTTAACTTCAGTTTCTGTAACAACTATTTTAGTAATCAAACATATTAACTAGAGTCAGAACATTCTTTAATACTACAAATTTATAATTCCATGAGGTTGAAGGAAGCAATAAAAAATAAATAGTATAAATAAAAAGTAGACCCTTAAATGGGGAACATTTTTTTTATATGGAAAACCAAGCCTCTTTTTAACCTTTGGGTAGTCCAGGCTATTACATATTTGCTTTTAAGTGCTAGAGAAAGAAAAGAAATAAATAATACAAAAACTAGTATGACATCTACAGACCTCAAGATAAGGAGCCAAATATTATGCAACCTGCAAATATTATGCAACTGAGCTTCATATAGAATTAGATCACTGTAACCGTGGAGAAAGCACTATGGGGAACAGGTTTATCACATTGTTTTCACGGTTGCCAGTTGGATGCAGAACTGTATAAAATCAGCGAGACCTTTCAGGACAACCACTCACTATCTGCTATGTGTTATGTCTTTCCTCCCACCCACAAAGGCACACTAGGTCAGCAGACCCTGTCCTCTGGAAAATGGTATTGGGTGCTTTACACTGAAGGGTGCCCTTGCCAAAAGGATTTAACCAGCAGGATAAGCACATTCTTTTGGTTGGGATTCACCAGCCCAGTAATCCCCTGTCTGAAGACTGTGTTGCTCAAGAAATAAATCCTGTCTAGCCAAAAAGAGGGAAGGAATGAGATTCCAAAACGACTACCAGCACATTCCTCTAAACCTTCCCAAAATGTTGGTTCAAAACAGATTATTCTCAAGGTGAACTTACAATTACTAATGCACTCCTCATGACTTGGAATAACTTTCGTAAGAGGGGAAAAGTATTTTTGCGGTTATGTCTCAGAAGCAACATTGTGGAGGTGTGTTGCAGGGGCAGCTGTAACATCATTCCATGGACTGATGAAGTCCTCAGGAAAATGCTCACAAATGTGGACGCATAAAGGAACTTGCTTGTATCTGGGAGCCTGCATTTAAAAACAGGAACTTTAATCTCTTCATGCTGCATTTTACTCAGCTACACGCAACTCTGCTGGGAAGCTTAATTAATGCAATTGAAGGCCTTTGTGATCCTTCAAGAATGATATGGCAGAAATGCAAGATTATATCACCTCTAATTCTCATTGTCCCTGAAGAATAATCAGTATAGAATTTCAATATATCTTTTTTGAATACATCTTTTGCTAGATACATGCTGAGCCTTAAAGGTTGTCTCTCTGTAAAATACAGTGTGAACATAGGGAATGTGATTCAGGTCTTTGCCTTGTTTTTGGTACAGAATAATTCATTGTGGCTATTCATCCTGCTTGGCAAGTGTGCTGGGGCAAGAGGAAGAAGGAAATAATCTCCTTGTCCCAATTTGCCAGAGGAGGGAGAATAATGGATATCTCCCTCTCTCCCCTCCATCAGGAGCTGCCTGCAGAGCAATCATCTTGGAACTGAAAAAAGAGGAAGATATATTTTGTTTCCTCCTTATACTTTGTGTCCCCCTCATCTTCTTCCAGAGATGGTATCTTTGGTCCTCTTGTCAGAAAAATGTCAACAGCATATGAGTCAATTTATCATTTTTCCTTTAGTAGTACCCATGGTGTGCAGGACACATGAGTAAGGAATTAGACATAGAAAAGATTGGAAAACTAATTATCAATTGGTTGATTTTTTCCTGAAACAAAAATGTGGGAGTTTCTGTCAGTTAATTTGTTTTGGTAACAGCATAACAAGCACATAAGAATGCATGCAATTTCTCTGCATGTAATTTCTCTGCATGTTATTGCCTTCCTTGAATTACCTCTCAGTAAAATAACAGTCTTTTCCCAAGGCCTTTCTCAGATGGAAAGCTCTGGACTAGGAACCAGAGAGAAAGCTGGAAGCAGGGTGAAAGGACACACCACTTAATGATGCTGACAGAGACACAAGGCAGCCCTGCAGTGGCAGTAGGAACCTTTCCTAAACAATTTCTGATGACAAAGAATAGTTTTAGCCTCAGGACTTTAGTGTCTTGTTTCCACCATGTTTTTATGGAGACAGCTTACATCAGCTTTACCCTCCAGAGATAAAGCACCCTTTATTTCATTCAATGAAGATGTGGTATAAACAAAACCAAGACCTCTAACCTGTGTCTGTCTCTATTCTGCCAGTTTTTGCTCCTCCAGAAGATCCCAAAAGTCTTTGGGTTCCATGGCATGGGAAGCTGATAAACTAAGGGCCTGAAAGAGTGGGATGCACCTGAGGGAAATGCTACAAGTGAATAAATACCACTAGGTATTTATTTCTCTTCTTTAGCTTAAAGATTTTACTGTTTTGCCATCAAGCCTAACGAGATGGAACTCCCATTGATATCCTGCAAATATCCTTCTGTTGTCACTGTATATTTATTATTCTATGTAGTTTGTGGTGTTTTCTCTTTATCTTCTTATTTTTTAATTCTGGAGATGTTAAAATAAATATGGCTTTGTGATTTTTGGACCATGAAAGCAAGAGGCCAAGAGTCATTCTGGAAAATTGTGTTTAGAAACTGCATCTTTGTCACATGATCCCTAGAGACACAAGAGTCAGAAAAGTTGAGAAAAAAAGTGTATTAGGCACAATACAGCATTCTTCTCTACCTGCTTCACTCATCGACCTCAGGATCAGATGAAGATCTCTACGTACTTGTGGAGTATCTTGTACCAGCATGGTACAAAATGAAGCGGGGAAAGAAATTGCTATTCAAATAGTTACCTCTCTTGGTGAAGTAGCCATGGAAAGAGAGTAGAGCAGGGATGGTCACACCAACTCAGAGAGGAAAATAATGTATGGCAAGGGAAAGGGTTAGTTTGTCTTTTGTTAGATTCTCTTTGCTCCAGCACAGTGTTCCAGGTGTATCAGAACCAGAACAGTGCCAGAGCACTTTTCAGGTAACAGGATGGCCCTGGGACTATGTAAGCAGCATGGATTAGGCCTTCTTGTTTTGCACTGTAATAACATACAAGGATACAGCATGAAGAGAAAAAGTGATAGCTTTTATGCGACACATAGTTGATCCCAGGTGAAAGAGATATTAGACCAGAAAATGTCGGCAACTAGGAAAAGGCATCTGAAGAACATTATCTGCATTTACTGACAGTGGTCCTAGCAGGTGAAAATGAAGGAGAAAAATGGATGGTGAATAAAGAGGTTTCTTTAAACATTGTAAGCTTTCTAGGCATGTATTTCCAAAGGTATAAAGTGAGGACTTGGATGTGTCTATGAAATGTGGGAAGGCGAGTTCTATAGTTATGGATCTGGGCTGCACACTCCCAGCTGGCCCCAGGCACCGTTCATGCCTGAACAGTGAGGAGCATCTGCTCTGCTGCGTCTCCAGGCTTCTGCAGAGTCCTCTCTGCAGGTAACACGGACCATTAAAGATGATAAAATGCTGCAGTGTGAAGTGGCATGGCACTTAATCCCTGGATGCCCTGCAGCCTATTGGGATCCTCAGTCATGAACTCGATGTCAACTAATTGCAATGAATAAGGCAAATTAGATGGCTGGAAGAGGGAACCTCAGAAAACAGCTGGGCCAGGAGCTAAGTTAGTTTTTTAAAGTGTAAAAACAAAAATATATTTATACACATGCACGTATACATGTATGTTTAAAGAGGTTAAAGAGGCATATAGGTGCTCAGGTACTTCAAATGACTTGGACCTTAAGTACCCCTAAGAATTCCTCTAGATGCTCTAAATCCAATAATGCAAGAATGTGACCATGTCCCTACAATATATATACAAATATATATATACCTGAGCTACTTACCTTGTCCTCTTTCATGATTTAGACACAATTAATTTCAGTCGGAAGTTCAGTCTTCTAATAAAGAAGAGACATTATGAAAATGTGTATTTCTCACTACTGATGGTAACAGGAGCTTCTGAGGTGGATGAGGTGAATCCTACAGTTGAAGACATTTTTGTCATTTCTTGCCTTGACTTCCTCTGTGTAAATTAATGGTAATCACTCCCATTTTACCTATCCTTGTGTAACTTGTCACTTGAAGTTTGGTTTTGGGAGGAGGGGATCATATGTCCTGTAGACATTCTGATGGAAGGTGATGGTGCGGCAGAAGCTCTACACACCACTGTGATATTGCTACTAACCATGGCTGGCTGCACAGCTCACATAAGGAAGGCCAAAATGTTTATTATGAACCACGTGCAGCCTGCCCACCCTGCCTGCACAGGAACAAACATGCCCAATCATTGCAATCAAAGCATAAATGGAAAGACTGACTGTTTTGTTCCATCTGTCCCCTATTTTGAAGATTGATGCTCTAGACTTCCATATGTTTTCTCACATTCCTCTGACTGACCATTAACTTTCCCTTCGTGAGCTGGAGACTATAACTAACACCTGATTTCACTTGAATCGGTGGCAGTAAGCACTTTACATCCTGTTGTGTTTGGAGTTTATTAGAGAATGAGTTTGGAGTGAGAATTTTCTTTGAATGGGGGGAACTCAGCTGCTCTTGTTCTTAGAAACCCATACTTTGAAATCACTTGTTTCCCCTCAGCTTACTCCAAATATTTTGCACTTCAAAACATCCTTTTATTCACCTGACAATTTTATATGTCAGTGTGCTGTTATTACCACAGTTAAGAATAGTTCAGCATGATGGTATGGCAGTCCATATATACCAAACAGAAGAATTTGTCACTGCTTCTTTGGCTCAGATTAGTTTTAAAAGCCTTCTAATACATCATGTTATTTGAAGAACCAATATTCCCTGTGTGTGTGAAAGAGAAAAAGGAACAGAGAGTATGCAGAAATTCCTACAGGCATGCTAAGTCAAAACACACTGTTATACATTTTGTCCCCACAGGATAATGGTGAGACATCCACAGTATGTGGCCTACTTTTCTCACAGACCCAAGATTAAAGTCTTGAGAACTGAGAAATGCACTAAATGTTTGCTCTGTATTCCCTTATCACGTTCACATGCAGATCCTGATGTGATAAGTACAGGCTGTCCTTCCCCTGGCAGCCTACAGGACCACAACCCAGTGTGGTAGGGCTCTGATCTGTTTTGGAAATGAAGCCTATATGAAACATTTTTGGAAATAATCCAATGACTATTAAAATGAGTGAAGGGGGGGAAAATGCCAACCCCATCCCCCAATCTTTCTTCAGTATTTTTGGGACCGGCTTTCAAAATAGTAACATTTTTTGTTTTTTTTTTTTTTAATGCAGTAGAAGTCATTCAGATGGATATTTTGGTCAAATTCCAGTTTGAATAGTTGCATTTTATTGATTTGGACTAACCCCTTATTTCTGTTGAATAATGCAAACCCAGTGTGGGTTT
This sequence comes from Pavo muticus, assembly GCA_016647715.1. NCBI lineage: Eukaryota > Metazoa > Chordata > Aves > Galliformes > Phasianidae > Pavo > Pavo muticus. Next base: position 1,153,793 of record JACDJE010000079.1, on the reverse strand, counting down.
GGAAGACGACTTGCTGGATTTTCTTCCTGTCCATATTTTAAATCACATCTGATTTCATGTTGCTTGCAACGCTGATTTCCAGTGAACTTTTAAGGTGAGACTGACTTTGTACAAATGTTTGGGAAATATCATTACTCCATGTAATTTGAGTAGTTTAAGGCAGCCTATTTTTATGACTCCTGTTATTGTGATAGCTGGATGTTTAATGTTGATTTGCTTAGATTTTGATCTTGTGTGAGATTTTGCCCACTTGCCTTATATTTGAAAACATAATAAAGTAAAAAATCCCTCAGAGCAGTGGTTTCCCAGACACTGTTGCTAGGTGATCCTCCAAAGCAGAATGAATATTTAAACTCCTCAGGCTCCAGGCACCTGAGTAACAACCGGTAACCACACATTCAAATGAGAAGGCAGCATCACCATTTTCCGGTTGCTTCTCAGTTTTGCATCCTTCTTATATGCAGACTGAGATGGGCAACAGCTGTTCTGGTCTAATCTTTTACTCCCGTGGAAACTGGGCAAGGCATTTACAAATACTATCAAGGTTAGATGAATTAGTTGGGTAGAATATCAACATGTGTAAAGCACATCAGTTTGCACCTCCTCATTAACTCTTCTGGCAGCTATGTATGTAAGATTATTTGTATTAAAAAGGAAATACATGTGTTTATATGAATAAATATTCAGTCAAAGGTGAGCGTGAAATTTAGAAAAGCTGAAAGTCTTTGTTGGTTGATGAAATACAACAAAATCATTTATTTTTGAAAACAGTGGTTTTATAAAAGCATTGGTTCTCCTAAATCTTAGTCAATTTAATCAGAATTCATCTCAGAATTTGCTAATTATATTCTTTAAAACAAACTATTATCCTAAGAAGTCTTTCAGATAAAACTTCAGATTTCACCTTTTTTGTCTTCACTAATCATACTGTCTTTTGTCTGTCTTTCACAAGGCTCAAGTTAGCACAGACAGACTGGAGCAAAGAGTCAGATAACATGTACGATATCCCTTGCATTCTGCAAGAATATTTCATATGACTGTGACAGCATAATAAAAAGCAAATACAGCCAGCAAATCTATTTTATTTTCTTCACTTCCTTGCTTCTAGGAAGTTACTAAGGCATTGTAAAGATCCTGCTTGATTTACACTGCCAGAATTCCTCTGGAAAAGAAGGAAAGTTTTAGCATTTCATAATGTTCACAAGCTTCCTTATCTCCTGATAAGCTGAAAATCCTCCCCCTTTCTCCCTTGAGACTCCCGACATTAATCAGAATATTCTCTCACACACAAAATACATCTCATTGTCTTCCTCTAAGCCAAAGTCCGCATCTCTGCTGTAATGAGTATGTCAGTGCTGAGAGGGAGTTGGTCAAGGTATGACAGTGACAGCATATGGAGAGGGCCTCCTGTAGGTCCCTGCTTTCCCCTTCCCCATGGGAGAGGCACAACAACACCTCCTGGCTTTGTGAGAAAAAAATCCAAACTTCATTTCTGATTTTATACCAAGAAATACATAACAGTGTTGCAGAAAATTAGTTATATCACTATAATCTATGACTGTGTAAAGGCTATTATAATGCACAAACACCAGAGACTAGATTAAGCTTGCACTGACAACTCTAATATTCACATTGAATTATTGACATTGCAGCCTTAATAACAGTACTTTCACTTCAATTCTGTGTATGATTTTCATAAGCTTTGTAAAAGTGAAATTCGGAAAAAATAAGACCAAGCCATCTCATTTTCTGAGATTTTCATTGCCCCTATATGACTTATAAGGAATGCTACTAATGACGAGAAAAAAACCAAACAAGTTTTCAAAATATTTTATGCAGGTATTTCTTTTTCCCTATTTTCACATTAGACACGTGGATGAGGCTGTGTGAAGCTAGGCTGGGAAGTTGTTGGGAATCTGCTTTCATTAACCCCTTGCCTGTCCTGCTCTTGGGAGCACATTAAGTGAATTAATGCCAAACTGTGACTCTAAAAGCTGGGTAAATTCCTGCTTCTCCCTTCCAGCATGTCTCATCCCAGCATACTGATGGCTTAGTCCTGGTTTTGCCTGCCAGGCAGATGGCTGATGTGGTGTCTCTCTTCCTCTTTCTGGGTGGCTGTGAAGATGTGACAAACAAAGAATGAATTCTTATTGTCTGTGTGGAGCTGAAGGAGGGAGAAATGGATGGAGCATTTTGCAAAGAGTGGCTGAAAGCACCTCCAGGATAGATCTTTTCCATTGCACTGGAGTCAGCAGTGCTACTAGAGCTGCAGACAGCATGTTCCCTCTCCTCTGGCTCCATTCCCTTAATGCATTCCTTTCTCAGTCTCTCCCACCCTTTTCTCAGTGAGTGAGTCCTGGTGCTATGCACCCATCAAGGAAAGGCAGTCTTCACTACGCCTAGTTTCAAGTCCACTCAGTAAAGTGTGGGAGAATGAGAGTATCCTAAATAAAAGCTTGGCAGAATTGTTGTTTGCATGGCCAAGAATAACTTTTCTTCCACCCTCTTTTTGCTAATGGCTCAGAACAGTAACAAAGATTTTTATAAACTCTTGAGTCTCAAGTTAACATGTGGCAAGGCAAATCTCAGTCCAAGCAACTCAAGCCTGGCATTTGAAAACAAAGTCCTTAAAACAAGAGGTGTCCTGTGAATGTATTGAATGAGAGCTTTCACCATTATCAAGTATTAGCCAAGAGTAATGCAGACAAAGACAAAAATGGAAAATTTTTCTGGTGACCAAGTAATTAACATTGCTGGTGTGAAAGCTTTTGCCAGTATATGGGAGTTGCTAGGTCATGGCCTGAACCAGTGATTAAGCACAAGGTGAGAAGATGTGGCTAACCCAGGGAGCAGATCCTCACCCCTGTTTAAGGGTTAGCAGCCAACAGAGCAGCATTTCTATTTGGAGATCATGCCCTTTTTGAGACTCTATCAGCCTTTGGAAAGGGTAAGTTGATTTTTCCTGTATTGCTTTCTAAACAAAATGTTGACTGATACGGTTACAAGCACGCTCCTATCCTTGTAGAGGGCACTGTTGCACCTTCCTCTGCTGCACAACCAGTAAGGTGGGTCTTCTCCGTATGGAGATGGATGGACTAGACAAGCATCCTCACCACCAGTTCCTTCTCATGCATCATAGCCACCAGCAGGGTTTCAGGGAAATAAAAAAAACAAACAGTAACCATGTCTGAGCAGTCAGACCCTCAGTACTCTTGTACGTTTTCATAAGAAAACCTACTGTAGGCAGCACTGTAAGAGTAATCTCTTGGGTTTTGCAAGGGTTTGTTTGCTCAGTGCGGTGAACGGTATGGAAGCATTGGAGGACCATTGTTGTTACTGCTGACAAGTCCTCTTCCTTCTTCCCCAAAGACCAAAGTATTTATTTAAATTTGGACAACACCAGTTGAAAAAAAGACATTTTTGAGTGATATAATTAAGGAGAAAAAAATAGTACCAATGCTACCTTACTGCATATTACATGTCATCCTATGAGCTGCAAAATGTCTATAAAAATTAATTGAATAGTTACAGGTGGTCTGATTTATTGTCTGAGTTCTGCTGTTAGATTGTGATTGTTTCATAGATGAACATTATTATTTTCTTCATAAACTGAGAAGCTGAGAGACAAACACAATTCAGAAATGAATTTCAGATAAAGCTTGAGGATCAGTACTTGTGCACTGCAGATTTCAGTCTAAAGCATCAAAATAGAGACCTTTTGAGACTGTCAGAAATAATGTTTTGGGAGGCAGATGCAGGGAATTGGTTTAGGATTATGCCTCTTCTTCAAGATGCAGTTAGTTAACCTATTTAGAATTCTGGTCTATGCTTACAAGTGACAATGAACAGGATTAATATTGAGAAAGAAAACAGAGGCTGGTATCTGATCCTTCTAATTATTATAATTGCAGTAAGAGCTGAAAATGTTGGCTCAAAATAAACAGCAACCTCTCGTAATGTTTGCTATACAAGTCACATTGAGCAGAACCAAGACCTCAAAGGAGAAATATATTTTCTAGCCTCCCACAGGACCAGCTTGGTATTTTGACAAAATCTTGAACACAAACAGTATTACCACCAAGATAATCTCTTATATGGAATAGATCTTTTAATGGATAGGTTTTTGTACTGCTATCTGGTAGTCAAGTTAATCAGCCATAAATAACACTGAAAGGAGACGAGAACAGTAGCAAATATTACTTGTGGGAAGGTTCACTGGCAGCCCTGACTTTAACATTGCTCTCTTTAAATCAGTTACCTATCACATTGCTATTCAAGTAATTAATTATTAGGGGATAAGTTCTCAGCTTACATAATACAACTCTGTCTTAAATTTATGATGGTAGGTTGATGTAAGGCACCTGAAGTCTTGTCTCATTTTCTTTCTTAAATCAATATGGATTTGAAATGAAAAAAGAAACACTAATTTATTTACTGTATTACACAGCAGAGAAATTAATTGGTGTTTCATTGACTGTATGGTTAAGCACAGGTACTGGTGACACCTCAGACTGTCTTGTCTTCATCTGGCTCTAGGTCTACAAGGGCACGTCTCCTCATGGCCTTGTGCTACGTGTACCAGCCCTTGCAGCTGCCGGATAACATAAGTTGTTCAAAATGACATCAGATGCCTGAGTTTAAATACCAGAAAACATTTCTAAGAAAGAAACTATTATGAAATTGTACTGAGAAGATAATAATAGGTGTTAGGCCCAGGGCAGAGTCCCATCATCTGATCCATACAGGTGTATCTTTGACATTGCTGTGCCACTTTATTTTTGTTTGTTTGTATCTAACATTTAATCTTAGCTTCAGAACAAGGAATTACCTTCTGTACTTGGTGCTGGATTCCATCACAGGAGATGGAAATTTGAAAATTTAATCAGTAGAACTAAACACATGCTGACTCTCTATAGAAAAATTCCACATAACAACCATGTCTTCGACATTTATTTAAAACTGTATGTATTGTTATACATATATAAGCTGGGAATATGTGTATAGAATCACCAAGAATTAAATTACTGTTTGAAAATGGCCTTCTTCCCACCATGCAAACACTGAGAACTACTAAAGTGAAACTTGTTGGGAGTCTGTGGCCAGGAGGGGTTAGAAAAATCTCATCTGAGCCCCTACGCAGCACAAAAATCCTGCCATTAAGTCTGGCTCTGTTTGAATCTGTTTTAGAAAGACATTCTGCCTTGTCTGAAAGCCTTCAGATGAGGGAGAATACACAGCAAGCTGTTTCAATAGTTTTTTTTTTTTTTTTTTTTTTTCTTGAAAGGAAGAGATTAGAAAAGAGAGCAATTCAGCTGTGGATCTCATCAGGCTTGTTCAACATTGTTCACTTGTATTCCCTATTCCTGTTTGCTCACCAGCTCAGAAATGAATTGCAGCCTTAGATGAGTACTTCATACAGACACAATACTCATTATTCCAATTTAAGTTATATTAAATGAAGGATAACCTCTTTCCGTTGGATGAAGGCACAGGCAGAACCACCTTAGTGGGAAGAAAGTGTTTTCAAACAGAGCTGACAGCATATTCTATTCTATTCAAGTTCCTCTACTGTGCCCAGCACCATGTATGCGAGCACCTTTCTGAGCAAAACTAGCACAATGCTACTTGCACCAATACTTAAATATTCCCTTTCCATCTCCATGGCCATGGAGTGTACATTAAGCAAATGCTGAGGGGTTAGGATCTGGAATATGGGGACTTGCAAACAGCAAAATTTGTTCCAAGGAGAGAAGCATGCCAGGTTTTATTTTGCAACCTGTTTTCATCTCCCAGGTAGCCTCAGATGATGGGAAAAACATCATCTTGTGGCTAGCCCTGTAAAGGAATTTCTCTGCCTTATTACCCTGAGAATAGCTCTGCTGGAAAAGACTTAGGGGTACTGGTGGATGGCAGCTGGACATGAGCCAGCAGTGTGCCCTTGCAGCTTGGAAAGCCAACTGTATCCTGGGCTGCATCAAAAGGAGTGTGGCCAGAAGCTCAGGGAGGTGATCCTGCCCCTCTGCTCTGGTGAGACCTCATCTGAAGTACTGCGCCCAGATTTGGAGCCCTCAGTACAGGAGAGACATGGACCTGTTGCAGTGTGTCCAGAGGAGGGCCACAAAAATTATCCGAGGGATGGAACACTCCTTCTACAAGGACAGGCTGAGAGCTGGGGCTGTTCAACCTGGAGAAGAGAAGGCTCTGGGGAGACCTGAGAGTGACCTTTCAGTACCTAAAGGGGGCTGTAAGAAAGAAGGGAACAGATTCTTTAGCAGGATCTGTGGTGGTAGAACAGGGGGAACGATTTCAAACTAAAAAAGGGGAGATTTAGATTGGATATAAGGAAGAAGGCTTTTTACAGTGAGGGTGGTGAGGCACTGACACAGGTTGCCCAGAGAGGTAGTGGATGCCCTGTCCCTGGAGACATTCAAGGTCAGTCTGGACCAGACTCTAAGCAACCTGATCTAGCTGTAGGTGTCCCTGCTCATTGCAGGGAAGTTGGACTAGATGGTCTGTAAGGGTCTTTTCCAAGTCAAATGATTCTCTGGTTCTATTATTATCTCTACAGGAGTTCGAAAAGTCCCCTAGACTGTCAGCAGACAAACCTTGTCAAAGGAAGGCACCAGAGAGGACTCCTGCTTCTGAAATAAAGATAAAATTGAGATCCTGACTGACCTGATTCACTTGGAGTTTGGTTCTCTAAATCAGAGATCTCTCACACTCTTGTATCTGTCAACTTAAATGCTTATGTTCTGTTTTTATCCTTCCAATTACTTAGTTAATTAACAGAGTGAAACCTAGTCCCTCATTTCTTAGTATATAGTGAAAAAATAGAATTGTAATTGTTATAAAACTTTTTCACAGTCAAAAGGTCACATTTTATACATACTTTGGATGTAAATAACTATAAGGCATGTCGAACAAGACAAAATTTGCATCAGTGCCTCAGCCTATGAGACAGATAACTGTGTAATAGCATTAGCCATGAGTTATCGAATGAGAATCACTGGAAGAGATTGTGACTTTGTGTTAAGAGATTGGACTGCCTTTGTGGCTCCTGTTCCTCAAGTCCACCAGTGTTAGGGCTTCTCAAGTCTAAATTCCACCAGCATTTTTCTGTAAGAACAGGAGGAAGGACAATGCATTTGATACTTACACAAATTGCATTGTTTATCTTACTGTCAGCATCATATCTCTTCTTTCAGTGGGATCAGGAGCCTACTGCCAAATAGCTTTGTAACATCAGTTGTTTGACCAAAGGCCTGTTCAGTCAAGTGTTTCACTGCTCATCTGTCACTGGGGTTGCCAGTAATAACAATCAGCTTGACTTAGTTGTGTATTTTAACAACGGCTTAATATTACTCAGATCTTTCCTTCACTCATAATGTAAGATACCTTTCTGCTGAATGTGGTTTTAATTAAGTCTGTGTTCGCAACTTTGCACAAGCTGTTGAAAAATTCCTCCCCTGTAAGAAAAGCGATGATGCAATAAATGCTACTGTGGCAGAGACTGAGATTTTATTAGATGTGTGTTGGGCCCTTATGAATTCGTGACTTTAGATGAGCATGTGTAGATGCCAAAGGAAAAATGGAATAGATTTAATAACTGCACTAACGTAAGAAGTGTGATACAAGCATTGTTGTACATTGAGAGGGCGTGTATCCTTACAATAAGTGTGACCAACAGCAGCATGGGCTGATTGGCCTTCCATGTGGTGGAGTAGCAGTATCAAGCTGATGAAGAGGACTGTGATGGAGCAGTACTGCAGCACTGCTGCACTTTAAGCCTACAGATTTGTTGCACAAGAAAACAAAGTCACATTTTTCAAGAACGTCACAGGAAACGAGTGGAGCCTGGAACATAACTTTTGCATAAGTAAAGCTCTCACATATCTGTGCATGTGCCAAATAGATAATTCTTTGCAAGATATCAGCTACTGAACCACAACTCCTCATCTTCACAAAGGAAATTTGAGTTCCAAACTTGCTTAACAAGCCAAAGCTGTTACACTGACAATCCTCCCCAGATGCCCCAAATAATTCCTTGGTAACTAGAAAAAAATTAAAAAAAGAAGAGGAAGTTGTTATATATATGGAATTACATTATGAGCATGGATCACTTTCATCTGGAGCAGATGTCATGTGTCCTTAGCTTGGCTTCTACTCAGACGTGGAAGGCATGACATTTATGTTTCTTTATAAACAGGCTGGGATTTGAGACTGAGCAAACTTTTTGGTTATAGAAATATAATCATCACCCTCTCCTCCTTTTTATTGTCCAGAAGCAAATATTTTATAAAATTCACTCCTCATATTCTGCCAATAAACATTTTAGTGATCCTAGCAACAACCTTTAGATGTGCTGTAAATATACTTGGCAAGTTTAGTGCCCTTAGCCCCTTTAAACAGTCACTTTCCACTTATTTTATGTATTTTGCACATGTGGAGAACGGCAAAGGAGGGTGGAGCAGCACATGCAGGACCCACAGTATTCATTTGTTTTGTATTTAGAAAGGTGGAAACTCCCTGCCTGAAAACTTTTGTCAGGGCTCTGACAGGGTCTTTCCTTTGTAGACAGTTTCCTAATTTATTGGCTCTTTAGGAAACAAATGATCTTTTAGGCTTTTTTCCATTGTGGACTTGGTTGAAATATGCAACATCTTTAAAAGTTGATTTGACAAGGCCTGGGCCGGCAGAAACCCAACCAGTCACACAAATAGAGGTGATCCAATGACTTTGTTTCTAAAGAAACCTGTCAGCTACCACTGAGCAACTGAGTGAGATAAATGTCAGTGCATAGAAGCCACAGGTGACAGCGTCTTCTGCTCATCCTCCTTGTGATAAAGCCCCCATCAGTGCACTGCTCAACTTGCCACCCATCACACTACAGGGCTTCAGCATCTCCCAGTTCCTAAGGCTTACAATTGTAATGAAAGTAACATAGCAATTAACTATTCCATTAAAAAAAAACACAAACAGATTGCTCAGTGAGCAATTGATCTGGCAATGACCCTGTTACCTTATGGCCTGTGTCCTGCATCGGGATTCCCTGGCCTCTCGTATGGGGAAGAGTCACTGACACATTTCCTTCAATACAGGCTGTAATATGATCTTTCCCATCATATGGCTAGCTATTTTCAGACAGCTTGCAGGAACTTAATGGATCTATGTCAAATTCCAGAAATTATATAGTTAAAATATATGCTGTCACGGACACAGATAGATCATACATACATACATAAACACTTATACCAACAGCAGAGCCACGTGAGACTCGTTTTAACAGGAAGTCAGGTTAAAAATTAGCCCACAAAATTTTCCCTCTAATGACACAAATATGTCAATTCCATCGAATAAACCCTAGCAGCTTGCTAGCACAGGGGAATGGCCCTCTTGCTGTAAAAGTGAAGGCTCTGTGTGCACCCCAGATCCTGAACTAGTTTCCCCAAATAGTCCCAGAGCAATCTTTCCTTGTAATGGTCTTCCTTGATTTAAAGACAATAAAGGGAACGGGTTCACAGAAGAAGAGATTGTTCCTGCTCTGAATCTTTAGAGAACTCAATGGGATTTTTATAGGACATTTTTACACAGGTGAAGGTGAACCAGTCACTGTGTTAATGATCCTTGCTGAGCTTAATGATGAAAAGAACTGCCTGGCAAGCCAATGCAAAAGACTGGGACATCTGAAAGTCTTCCTCAGCTACTTCCAAAGCAGCAGCTTGAGTCCCTTCTTTGGGAATTTAACCGCACTGGGGAGTTGTCTTTGCCGTGTTTTTACATCTTTTTGACTGTAGCTGTGAATGTCAGATCAGTGGGATACTGCTGTTCCTACTTATTCAGAAACAAGCGCAAAATGCAAAATGTGGATCCTGATCCGTATCTAGAATTCAAATGTTGCAGAGGCACAGGATGTTAGGATCTGGGGTTTTGGTCTCAATGTCAAAAACAGGCTAGAATCTAAATATATCCACACTCATGTTTGTTCAGGTATTGCTCTGTTTTAAGATAGCGTATCTTAAAATTTGTACTTTGATCAAAGTTGAAGCACAACTTGAGGGAGCTGTCTTCTTCTTGGGCTCTGATTTCATGGGGGTAAAAGGCCTTATATTTTTACACCAAATGCTTTCACTGACCAGGCTTCCCATGTCCGGCAGTCTGCCATCATCACAGGTGCCTGCAACCCTGTTCCCTGGTTCCCACCCACCCAGGACAAAGCAGATAGGACTGCAGGGTAGAGGAGTCAGCATGCAGTTGTGCCTTTTTTTGGAGAAGGCCCTACAGGACTTTCACAACATAGCAAGTCCAAGCAGGTAACAGGAGAACTAGCATTTTTAGCACTGTGATAGTCGTAATTATGGTCATATAAATCAATATGATGAAAGAAAAATCACATATTTCCAGATGCCCGTGGTAAACCTACTTACTGTAAATTAGAGCCAGAGTTAGATGTGTGGAAAACTCCTATAATTTGGGCCACAGCTGCAAGAAAATCTGTAAGAAAAGGCTCAGAGCTGTGACTTTGTTTTCATCACAGCATTTTGTTATGTCTCTTGTTATTGCTTTATCAAAAGAAAGCTGGATAGCAATATTCTCTCTTACAACAGCCCTATTTTTCATTTGGGAAAAAAATACAAAAAACAATTACATTAAATGAGTTGAATGACTACCTTTAATTACCATTCACTGACTATGCTATGTCAGATAGAAGGATTCCTATATTAAAACAAATACTTTTGAAAAATACATCAAGCGTGTTGCTGTGATTTGTCCTGCCAGCAGATTCCAACATTAATCGTTTCCCAGAGTTGCAACAGAGAACTGTCTCACCAGAATTTCAATAGCAGTCATTGCACAGAGCTAAATGATGAATCCTTTTTTTCAAAAAGCATCAGTACTATCATCTGTTCTATTTTGTTTCATAACAATAGTTTGTAGCTTATTAGTTCTTTGATACTTACCTTTTCATATCAGATGGTTTGATATCATATTTTTTATTGATATGCTTTATTAGTGATAGGTGGTAATCCATGAATAAGGAAAGTAGTCACAGATATCACTTTTTATTGTTTACCCAGTTTTACAACGAAGACTCTGCTTTACCAGTAGGTGTTGGTAGTACAGCTTTAATATTGCTAGTATCTTCTGCACTGAGAGCTAGCATGCAAATGCCACAAATCTTCATCATAGCTTCTAATCATAGGAAGGTACTCTCCAGAGATATGAAGGAGACAGGTTTTCTCCCATCTCAATGATAAATGCTTTCTGTTGGTTGTCCCTACTGACATCTGGTAAGTATCTTCATACAGCGTGGTAGAATTTCCCAAATCTCTGTACAACAGGCTCTCTTCTTGGCTTGTGGCTGTTGCTCTGTGCTGAGTTCTTCCAACAGGGACAGAAGTTTGACTTTACACAGCATGACCTACAATCTGCTTCTCATTGTTGTGGCAATAACCCCAGCTGGGAGAAATCCATCCCTTCCCAAGCCACAGGCCTCTTGGCTCCGCAGTACCTGCAGGCCATTGGAACTAAACTAATTTGCCCACTAACAATTTTGTTTTGTTTTGCTTTAATAGAATCTTTCAGTGATAAATTGGTTTCAGACTAATTTTCTGCTCCATCTAAACTGTCATCGTGGGATGGCAGACTGCAAACTCCAGACAGATTCTACCCAAGCAGATTTCCTGCTAGGAGATGATCAGGGAGCCAAGAAAGACATGCAGGAGCAGGCAGATGCCCCAAAACATCCCACCAGGACCCCATATTTCCCACCACTGTTGCCCTGGGGCAGGGGTGCTGCCTGCAGCTTGCCACCCTTGAGGTACTCTTGGGTTTGGGGGTCAGTCTGCTGTCGTGTCCAAAAAGGATGGTGCTGGCAGCTCCCAGGCTATTTCAGCCAGATGCAAGGCTCAGTCACTTGCAGACACACCTCAAAACAGAGCTTTTGGCATCTTCAGCCAAGGGCTGCACATCAGTGTGTCAGCTTCTGAGAAATTCAATACTGCAGTTTCTGTCAAAGGCAGTCCCCACTGTTTTCCATTTTTACAAACAAATATGATTTTCTTTTAAGCAAAAATAATCTGAAATAATTTTAAATCTGTGGCTTATTTTGCTTGTCTTTCACTGAGAAAATATACATAGCACATCATTTATACAGGACAAAAAAGAACACATTTTCACAGCCATAGGTTCAAGGGCACAGCACACACAACTGCATTTAATTCTTTCACTTACATTATTAAATGCTCGTGCCAGATCAGGAGTATTAACATTTTTGGATCCAGGCTACAGAAAGCTAAATGATATGGTCAATGCTTTAGGCTTCAGCATCCAACTATCATAACCTAAATTTGTCCCTGTGGAAAAATCTTTTGAGAAGAAGCAGGAGACCATTGAAGACCTGAAACATAGTTGGGTTCTGTAAACGACACATTCAGCCCCCACAGACGTGTAGTTTTGTTTCAGCAGCCTTCTCTCCTATAGCTCATGTTCATTCTGTTCAGCTTTTTAATGAGAGTCTTTATGAATTTGGGGATTTTTCTTGAACTGTAAAGAGGCACTCCATTGGAGTGCGTGTAGGGATGTGGAACGTCAGGTACATTTATGGATGAGGGGGCCAGTCTGGCTCCTGCTGCAGATATTTTATGGACTTCTCCTGGAGTGATTCACTTTGGTGTCTGGTTGTGGGCTGACAGCCTCAGATCCACTCCGCTCCAAATACTGCCAGGACAGTTGTGTATGCTGGATCAGGGTTTTCAGCAGGACCCGTTAAAAAGGCTGAATTGTCAGCAACGAAGTCTGAGACTTTCTTCTAAAAACATGTTTTACCCTGGAGCCTCAATTTTAGCATTATATTATATCCAGATATCTACAATTTGTATTAATATTTTACTAATCTAATTAATCTTAATTAATTAATATTACTTATAATATTCCATAGCCTGTTCTAGGAACATAATCCTCACTGAAGTAAGTAGATTTTCGGTCAGACTCATACTGAGTGTATGAAATCTGCTTATAAGAAGAGTAGTGAATAATCAGGCTAGTATCTAATAACAGATCTACTAATCTGTAATTGTATAATAGCCTACATGAGTAAAATAGGATATTATAAACACACACATGCTATAGACAGCACTGAGCCCGTTAGTGTCTTTTTCTCTTTTTTGCTGATGTAATTATTCATGCAAACTACTGAATTTGAGTATTTTTATTCGAATAAATGTTTCGTGAATCCAATTTGTTATTGTTTAGCTACTCTGGGAGAATAATAGCCAGGATGACTGAATCAAATTCAGCTAATAATGTACTGGTTGATTTTTGTTCACAGTCCTAACTCTATCAATTGTGAATATGATTTTTTCTTAATTTTCTTGATCATTCTTGGAATTAATGCAGAAATAAACAGCAGAATTACCTCAAAAAAGTAGGAAGAAAAAGAACATCACCATTTTTTTCTGCATTTTCCCTATAAATTACTTACTGCAGTAGGAAGCACTTAAAATCAAACAACCCATACTATAATTAGAGTACAGTTCATGAGAAGGAGCATGCTTGGCCTTATGTTTCCAGAACTATACTTTAGGCATGAAATAATAGCCAAACCAGTGTATTATTTTATCAGATAAGAGTCACAATAGTAAACTGAAAACCTTGCTCTGAAGTATATAATGTGGTTTTTTTTATATGTATTTTTACATATTTTACAGGTGATATGGGATTAAAGTGGGTTTAAGTTGTTCCACAAAAACAATTCAGCTATAAAGCTTGAGCACAGGTTTGTGCGAGAGGCATGAAACTGTTCTGTTTTATTGCACTAGTTACAATGAACATTATATTTACAGCTTTCTTTTGAATGCACATTAAAATGATACTGAACAGAAGCAGGTAAAACAGAAACCTTAGTCTTTAGCTGTCCTATTTGGAAAAAAAAAAAAAAGAAAGAAAGAATTATGACTTAGTAACAAAAGCCTCGAAGCGGATATAGAATCCAAGTTAATGATATCCTGCAATCTGAACCTGAGCTGACACTGACAGCTGTTCTCGGGGCCCTAATGAACCATGCACATTTACAGATCACTGATTAGCAGAACTTGATACTGGTGGGCACAGACAAGTCCTAACACTATTTGAAATAGCTCTGATGGTGTTAAATAACAGGGGTCTGTTATTGTGTGATTACCTGTCTGTAAAATTCCTATTTATCTTCATTATGCTGCTGCTTTTCTCAGAGATGAAAGTGGGAAAGGCTTGTCATCTTCGATACTACACCTGTTGCTTTAATTCTTTGTGTTTCTCAGATGAACAGATTCCTTGGGGTCAGGTTGCAGAGTGGCTCTGGGTGCAGCCATAGTCCTGCTGCCTCCTGTGCTGCTTCGAGAGGCAACAGTGACTTGAGTCAAAGAGACAGAAGGATTCCTTAGTGATTTCTAACAATAGTCACTGTTTATAGTGTATGTGGGGAAATATGGTCCATGCAAATAATAATACAGGCAAAGGTGTTCAGTTTCATGAAATGGTGCATACTAAGAAGATCAACAGTAACTGTGATGTCAATTATCCAATATGGCAATCCAGTATGCTTTAGTTATATATCTAATGTCTGCACTTTGTTGATAATATCTCGGGTGCTTAGCCCAGTTTGTGCAATTTAAACAGTGAATTTCCATAAAAAAAACTTACGTAGCTGCTTCTAGTTACCAACCCAGAATGCTCACTGTCTGTCAGAGAGCATCTGCTGCACTTGCCACTGACTGTAAGGGGAAAATGCTTCACCTCTGCAGAGTGGTCCTATCTGCTGAACTTGGGAAGTCACCTCTCTCACTGAAGGTCTCTCTCTCCTTGGAGGTGGTAATAAGGTAGGAAAAATAGCAGTGAACCTTTGCGTAACAGTCAGAGAAAAAAGCTTGCATCTGTCTGCATGATGTTGACCTGATAGACATTATTTATGGCTGGACTTCTGTCCATAGAATCATAGAAGGATAGAATCACAGGATGGCTTGGATTGGAAGGACCTTAAAGCCCACCCAGCCCCAACCTCCTACTATAGGCTGGTTGCAGCCCACCAGCTCAGGCTGCCCAGGGCCCCATCCAACCCAGCCTTGAGTGCCTCCAGGGATGGGGCGCCCACTGCTCTCTGGGCAGCAGTGCCAGTGCCTCACTGCCCTCTGAGAGAAGAATTTTTTCTGAACACCTCACCTAAACCTCCCCTCTTTTATCTGATGAGGACTCCTGACATGTAAATAAATACCACCAAACCCAAGTAATCTTGCTAGGGTTGCAAACCTGGAATTGCAGCCATGACAGAAATTCAAGGACACAGGTAGAAACCTCAGAACTGAAAACCTTTTTAGCTCGCTTTTTAAAGAGTGACTAAATTAACCCCTGTAAAACGCTACTCATTACAATATTTCTTTTAAAAAGCCCAAATGTAACTTAAAATTATTGCACTTTTCAGGTATTTTCCTTTACCTGGGTTTTCTCTAAATGAATTATTCTGAAACATTTTTTCATCTGTAAGCCATCATCTTCATCCTGTGTACATGCACAACCTTTCAGGTCTCAGAGAAGATAAAAGTCGTGTTTCTAAGCAACACAGAACACTGAAAATGCATTCAGTTGCAGCATTGCTCACTGGTCCCTAAATCACCATTTCTCTCAACTTTGCCATTTACCAAACTGGCTGGACAAAATGAGTAATGCTTTACTCATATTTTTGGGATAATGCTTATTCTGAAACCAGCAAAACTAAGACTCAAATAATTATGGCTGAAATCAATCATGTACACCAACAGCACATCCCAGATTTGTGCTTCTGTCCTTTTGTTCACTATCACAGGCTCAAGGTTTTCAATACGCTTGAAAAACTTTGAGTGCTACACCTTACATACAGAGGTAAATAATTATTTTTCTGTGTTTATGTATCAGCATTTGCATTTTCCTGGGAAATTTCCCTTAAATATTTAATGTTTGCCCTTATAAGTTACTTGTGGAAAAATCTACTGCTTTTTTTTTATTTATTTATTTTTATTTTTTATTTTTCTTTCAGAACAGATGGATGACAGGGAATGAAATGTGTCTTTCAAGGCAGATTGCTCCTCAATGGCTAAAAGGTCTATTTCTGGGAGAATTTTGAAAAGATTCCCTACCACAGTTTGGAATTTTTCTTCAGTACAAAGAAGTAGTTACTGTGCAATAGCACCATTTCAGATTCTCTTACGTAATCTTTCACAGTGCACTAAGCTGCACACACCACCCAGGCTCTTCCAGGAATAGAATGCAATCTTGTGCAACAAGTCCTTCGATTTGTTGGAGGATGCAGATGGCTTTAGATGCCTCATAGTTTATGGTCCAAAATTAAAGTTTTTATTTCTTTTGTTTTTACATTAGTGTCAATTTCATAAAAGTTTTGAAAGATTGTCTTAGTTAATTCTAATATAATCCTATCATGCAAAGTTAAAGGAACATCACAGCAGTCAATACTTACAGCTTGGGGTTCCTCCTGCTGGCAGTTACTGGATTGTATCTGATGTTCTCCCTAAGATATTCAGGCTTGCTTTCTTCTTTTAAGGCACTAACAAAGCAGCATCTTGGTAACATCAGTCCTTAAAGAAAATGAGCTTTTCTGTGATGACACAAATTTCTCTAGAGTCCTTTTCTGGTTAGGTAACGCAGCCTCGGTGAAACATTTAGCTGTTCATTTACGATGGGATTCATTGACCTTCATCTTAAACCTCAGAACTTAGGCATTTATTCTCTGCCAGTTATTAGGGTCCCTTAACAGTAACGGGAAGAGACAAGCCTTCCAGAGTGTGATTTATTCCATCCTAAAACAGACGTTTAAGATAGGAGAGATGAATTGCGCTGTGGAGGTCCTATCTCTCCTAGATGACTAGAGCAGTCTGAAGTCATTTGTTCCTAGGATCTGTACAACAGGACCACAAAGTATGCTGTCATTAATTTCAGAATAAAGGAATCACTGAAAATGATGTGTCCAGGGTGAGCAGAAAGTATAGCCAGGCTTTTCAAATCATACACAAGGAAAATTTGAACTGTAGTCAATGAGGTACTTCAGAAAATGGCAACTGGAATCTAATTCTGAGGGCAGACAATGGTGCCGAGAGCTCAGTGCTGAGCTGACAGAAGTTGAGCCTTTGGCTGTTAGAAGCAGTTTCTTCTTTCTGATAGCTTTAATTTTACACTTTATATCCTGAAGAGAGTCAGTTAATTTTTGTACTTCCCTCAGTCACAGCTCATTTAGGAAAACCTCCACAGAACTGCAGAACTAAAAAATGCAGACAATACTCTGAGAAATTGAAACCTTCAGCTGTCCTCTTGGCATAATCACCACTTTTTAACCACCATTTCAGGACAACCGTCCGGAATGGTGCAGAATAAGAGGTGACTGCAAAGGCAAATGCCACTTTTTGTGCTCTCTTTACTTAACTGCTCAGTTTCTCATTTGCTCAGAGACCTGAAAAGAGAAGAAACTGAAAGTAAGAGGCCAGGAAGAGGACTACTGATCAATGCTGAGGCATAGCGGGACTACTGAACGTCACAGACAGAAGACCTTTTCCCAGGCACAGAGAGTGGAAACCCTGTTAGCTGAGCCAAGGGAAACAGGGCCTCCTTCAGCAGAGACCTCCCATGCACAGATGGCCACCAAGGCTGTGGACACTCAAGGGACATTGGCAGCCATTTCCATGGGACAGATGAAGAGCAGTGTGAGAGGCGTAGACGGGCAAACTTAATATCTGAAAGAGGAACAAGTACTATTTGGTACCACTTAGCATTAGCGCACTTGCTGATTTTTATTAACCCATTTAGCTTTGGTTGAATCAAATCACTTTAAGAGGAATGTTAGAAGAGACCATCTGTGCCAATTCCAGTAGAAATGTTTTGTACTGCACAAAAATTACAGTATTCATTCATGGAAGAATATATCTCTCAATTTGTTGTAACCTGATTATCAAATCAAAACATTGCCAATGAATTTGCTTGAGGTGAGATTTTTCTAGAAGCCTTGCAAATATCCATTTTCTGATTCTTGAAGCAGAAGACTATTTTAGATCTTTGATTCTGGCTTTAGGAAAGTAGAAAGTATTGATACTTTACCAACTTTATGATTTCAAACTCAGGAATGATAAAAAAAAAAGCTGTGAAGTATCTCTAAAGATGAAAGATAAGAGATAATTTCAGTAGATCCAATCAATAACACAATCTCTCATCAGGTCTAAACCATCTGCAAGAGCAGCATCCAACTCTCATTGTAACAGTCATGCAGAAACAAAGTGGCATGCAACAGACCCCCATACTACCCCTGTATTACTCAAGGTAATGGAAATCCCAGGATGTGCATATCGCACCTGGACAGGAATAGATTATTTGTCTAAAATCTTCTGTAGCTGAAGCATATTCATAAGAGAGCTGGTCCTGTCCTGCTCTGTTTACAGTCCAGTTGTGTCTGCAGAAGAGGGCCAGTGCTTCAGAGAAGGCTGAGCTGAATTCATCTTTTCTTAGAGCAACTGTGCTGAACCATGAGGATGACCTTGAGCTCCTAAATGTACACAGCAAGTGTAAGTGAGGGGTGGAAACTATTTGACCCATATATTGACATTTACATTGTGGGTATATTTGTCCAAGATAGTCATGAGTCTCATTTTACAGTCAGTGTAGAGAAACAATGATTTTATATAGGCTGAGAGAGATCAGTTATGCCCTGATTCCACTGATACTGACCACTGTAATGTAAATATCTATATTAAATCAGAGGTCTCTCCTTCCCCCCTTGTAGTTACTCAACACCTGCAGGACAAGGATACAACTTTCGACCTGTTGATGTGTCCCAGAACCTTCTCTGGCATCAGTGCAGAGAAGCTAGAAACCTCCCTTAGCAGGGTGAGTGGTGATAGCAGTTATCTGGAAAATACCGGAGCCCGAGTTGAAAACAGGAGAGCTTTTGGCTTGGCTACTGTATTCTACTGGATTTTGCTGAAATGTAGACCTTAAGGTATAAATATAAACTAGCAAAAGCTGTCCTGAGATTGCTTTGACTTTCTGTGAGAGCCAAAGAGGCCATATGTTCCCTAGAGACTGCTGAGTTTTTTTGAACTGTGCTAAAGCAGGACTGCAAGCAGCACCTTTACAAGCAGTGAGCTGTGGTACACTTCAGGAATACTCTGAACCAATAATCAGCCTCTAAATCATTCTATGATTCTATTCTGTTTCCCTTCTTTAGCAGTCCTCAAGCATGAGGAAGGCAGACTTTGGAATCCTCTGTGTTTTCTTGCTTTCAGAGAAGCCCTAGAAGAGCATTGTTAACTGAGATCTAAACAAAAAGCTGCTGTACATTCCTTTGAATGAAATCTCCCATGTCAATGAAAAATCTGCACTCTTATCAGTTCTGCAGAGAAAATAAAACCATGGAAGGAACTATGAAATACCAGGATCTTGTTTTTAATATTTAAATGCTATCATTAAAACTTATTGTATTGCTACCCAACTAATCTTCATGACAACTGCTCCAATTCAAATGCTTTGATTGTGAAGAAATGTGAAAACAAGGAGCAGAAATGAATCAAGATGCTGAAAACTCTCATGAAGAGTGTCTTTTTAAAAACCACTACCCCTGGGTTTTAACCTATGCCCATTTGTCAATATAAAAATACCACTTGATCTCAATAGAATGGGAATAACCCATAAACCAATCTTCAGATCTGAATGAAAACACAAACCACTGCATATTTTCAACTTTAGACCTATTGCAAGGCCATTGCAGAGTATCTGATAATGGCATTTATGTTTATATAGTCCATTGTTTTTCCTGTGCTGCAAACTTTCCATTCTTGACAGCCCTGTTTCCTGTTTCCCATTATGGAAGTCTCCAAAGGGGGTTTCCTTCTGTTTTGCTTATGGTCAAAAGGAATTTCATAAGTACAAGTCAAGTTTCTTTTCAGTACTACACGTGCAGAATGGAATCTGAAAGCTCCCAGTGTAATCATCTCCAGCATGTACATAGTTAGTGTTACACATAATCCACATCTGGGTCACAAAATCTCTGAAATGCTTCCAGGAATATTTAGACAGCCATAATGCAACACGTTGATGTATAAGGGAGAAATAGAGCTAACCTCAGTGTCAGGGTTACAGCTTTTGAGAAACACAGCAGCTCCCCTTCAGAACTTTGTAGCTCACCTTAAGGGTCCTGACTCTGCCATCAGTTTGAGTAGCACTAATATTTTCCTTTCCACTCGAGCCCATAGACACATCTGAAAACAGTTTACATCCCAACATGCCTTATGCTGCTGATGTTTAAGTCTAAACTGTGTATAAAACTTGGTGCATATGTAACCCATATATTTTAATACAGGAGACTGTCTTGGCACCTTTTTCTGCTACAATCAGCTCAGAACCCCAGGAGATAAAATATGGTTGAAACCAAACTAGCAGGCAGTCTGCAGTACAGTATTCATTTTAGAGTTAAAACACATTTCAAGATTAGATCTGGGCTTGGCACTATGCTGCAGCACTGCCTTGTGTGTGATATAGTATCTATAAACTACTTTTTAACCACTGCTTATGGCACAGAACCCGTGCTGTATGAAGCCCTTAAAATTTTCTTTTTAGCAAACTTTATTTAAACAGTGGATTAAGGATGATGCTTCAAGGAAAACAACAACAGGCATTGCCTGTAACCATCAATCATAGTAGTGACTGTTATACTTTCTTAACTAAATTTTTACGCAAGTAAAGGTAAAAAGGTGGTTCATATTTGGTCTCTTCTTCATGCAGGTCTGGGGCTGTTCCTCAAGTGATTTGTGCCAAAAAATTTTTTATTTTTATTTCTTCAGTCCCCAAAAGTGATCTAATCAGAAAAGATTATGTGGATCAATGTTAATCTGCTCTGTCTTGCCACTGCTTTTGAATTTTTTCATGGCAGACTTGCCTTCTGAATTGCTTTTACTATGTATAACTCTGATTTTCTTTCACCGATATAGGTCCATTAGTGAGAGGATGTTCCTGTGTGTCCCTATGCAGGATCTCCTCTGAAGAACATTTTTCAGCAAAAATGATTCAATCCATGGCCAAGATAATAGGCGTTGTGTTTAAAGAGCAAAGGCAAAAACACTTATCCACAGTTCATCCATACTGACCTCTATTGTTTACAGGTTCCTACAATAGCCTCTGAAGAGTGAAGACATGGCCCTTGGAAGGGGCTGTAAAAGAACCTAAGTAAGTATCCAAGATGAGATATCGTCCTTGTAGATTGGTAAAGATGGGTGAATTGAATCCAAACAGTGCTCCATCCCATGTTCTTTTACCATTTCTTCTCCGTTTCTCTTGCCATTTGTATACCAAATAGTGTGAATGCTTCTTGGGGAGGTGGGGGGGTGGGAGGGGATGGAGAAAGCCTTTCAGAGGTTGCTCTCTCCCTGTGCAGTGAGAAGATACACTATGATACCAGAGGTAGTGCTTTGTTTCATAGTGGCTTGGACGGAATAGAGGTGATGTCACTGTTTACTTATTTATTTTGCTTCTTGCTAAGCTTTGTGTGTGCCCCTGACACTGACTACTCATCCACCAGACATACTTTCAGAATCTTTTCTTTTCTGAATCTCTTCTTTTCCCCCTTCCTTTGTGTAAAGGATATGTACAGGCTTTGTGGAATCCCTGTAGCAAGTTGTGAATGATGTATGAACTGAAAAATCTTTGCCTGGTACACAGTAGGAATACAGAAAGTGCTGTGCAGTCACTGCTGTGCTATGCTTTTTTCTATATATACAGACTCACAGTAGTCATCTCATATTCATTTTGACAAGCCCTTTATGTCCAGACACCTTGGGATGGGATGGCTTGTGTACCATTGGCCTGTGCTGGAATATATATCAGAGAGATTTTTGTGCATAATTGTTCCCTGTGCTGTGCTTAAAAGAAAGTGGTGCCTTTTGCTTTTGCTAATATGCCAGCCTGAGGTTCCTCAGTTGAAATTTCAGGCAGCAAGCATACCTGGGAAGCATTGCTAAGATGTCTGTATTTTTGCAATCGTGTTCTCAGAGAG
This sequence comes from Pavo muticus, assembly GCA_016647715.1. Lineage (NCBI taxonomy): Eukaryota > Metazoa > Chordata > Aves > Galliformes > Phasianidae > Pavo > Pavo muticus. Next base: position 1,131,739 of record JACDJE010000079.1, on the reverse strand, counting down.
GAACTTAAATCCGAGACATTGAGCTATGAAACTTGAGGACATACTCCTTTTTCTAATTGGCATGAACCCTGGATATTCTCTGTTTATAGCCTATTGTGAACTCAATCATTTTATTTCCTTTGGGTATCCAGACCAGCTTAGATGTGGAAAGAGTGCAGAATACACAGTAGAAATGCAAGTGCAAATCAGAGAGGAAGCTTTTTTCTTCTATTTTAATGGCTACAAGATTCATACTCCTTCTCAGACACCTATTGCTAGCTTAGATTTTTTATTTTTTATTTCCCATGCTGACATACCTGAAAGAGATGGCTTTGCACTAAGGTATTTCTGCAAGACATGTATTCCAAAGGAAATCTTATTTGATTTCCCTTGAATATACAAGGATGTCTTCCTAATGCAGACTGTTTGACTGGTTGACTGTTTTTCCCTCTGTGGTCACATTATCAGTTGGTCAAACCTGTTGTTTGAATCCACGTCACTGAAGAGATTTCATTTTTGTGAACATTGGCCAGTGAGGCTTCAAGGTAATTTTAGCCTTTCCCTCAGTGTAGCTTTCTCATTAATAATAAGTATTGAAGTTAAAGCAAAGACTCATTTTATTAAAAGAGGAGAGCTTAGGGAGAAGCAGAGATGATTGACTAAAGCACAAGGATCTTGGCTTATGTTGAATAAATCACATCTCTGCTCTGAGCCTCAGCTTCCTAACTTGAAAACAGGGATAAAACAGAAGGCTCTTCAGCTTTGGAGACTAACTGGTGAACAGTACTGAACAAAAATTATGGACTTGTTTAAAATACAAAGAAAAAGAAAAGCAAACAAATAAGATCATGAAGGGAGAAAAGAGATAACTAGGGAGGGGGGTGCACACAGGTTACCATGAAACAGAGTGTCATAGTGAGGTAGGTGGTGGAAGTCTGCAAGGAGAGCTGGTGCACAGCCAGCCTTGCCACAGATGGACTGGAGAAGCTGGGTAAGTCTCTATGCACAGCTGAGCCCACTGCTTTGCTCTAGGCATCCTTGAACCACGGGAAAGGAGAGGAGTGGAGTGGAGAGAAGAGGAGAGGAGAGGAGAGGAGAGGAGAGGAGAGGAGAAGGGGCTGAGCAAGGCGCAGGCCTTCCACAGCCAAGACTGTGATGGTTGCACAGATAGTTGGCAAGAGACTGTTCTTACTATAACAATCAGTATAAAAACAATATCAGCAACTATTGTTATTTTCTATCTCTAGTTCTCCCTAGTAAAACAGACATTTTACAGTATGCCCCAAATAGTAGACTACTTATGATGTTTTATTTTTGTTATTGTGAATAAAGAGTATCCTTGGCAACATTTCTTTCCTATTCTTAGCAATCAGTTACTGAACACTACCGCAGAGTGTGCAATATCTGATATTTCCCTGTATTCATGCCTGGACAAATGAAGCTGATACTGGAGCCCATGAGCACATTGAAACCGTTGTCGCATTACTGCAACCTTGGCAGAAGTAAATTGCACTGAGGTAACACTTCTGGACACGATTTCAGTATAATTCCTTTGCACTGCAGAACCCTGACATGGTCCTGCCCTAACCTTTCTTTGAATCAATTCTCCTGCTGAGGGAGTTAAACAGCGAAAAAGGTTTCTGCACTTGCTTGAGTGCAGCAGAGAGGAGCTAATGAGCCCTCCTGATCCTCCGTGCTGCCAGGATGCACAGACAAGATGGCAGTGGCAACTTTGCCTGAGCCCTGTACCTCACCAGACAGGGAGGCACACATCTGGCTCGGCTTCCAGATGTTACTGAGACCTTTGGGTACCTCAGGTCACCCTGGCACAATGTGCTGTGCTGACAGCAGACATTCAAGGTCATATGATTGTAATGATATGTCTTACTGTACCTCTTTCTGACTTCATTTTGTACTGTATTATGCTGATAAAATAGTATAAGATACTTCCTACCATCAAGATGATTAAAGTTTTGGTCATGATTAGCCTATAAATTGTTTCTGGATGCTTGCAGGAAAGTGATATAAAAACGTGTCTTAGATAATTGGAATGTTCAAGAAACTTATGACTATTATTATCAAAATATGTTAAAATGGACTAGGAGCATATTGCCTGCATTTCATTAATGCTTTTGAGGTGTTCTCATCATTCTACTCTTTAAGAGTTTAAATCTAATACATCCAAGTCTTCCACTCAATTTTTATTCATATACTGAAAGAAGAAAGCAATATTTCTTGTTTTTCCATACTTGATCAGTTTCTCAGCTTGCATGAATGACTTGAATAAGTCTAAACACAGAAAAAAAATTCACTGCAACTGTGGAGAAGATACAGCTGGCAAAAGCAAACATTTTTCCAGGTGTTTAGTCACCAACTTCCTGCTCTTGAATGGTCAGACTCTTAATATTGCAAGAATAAATACACTCAGCTCAAGCATTATTTTTAATTTCACACGAAATGGCCTTCAGTTATTTCAGTAACCTAAGGCCTTCATATAGGTTAAGCTAATTCCAAACTTAATTCTAAATTATTTAAATATTTGTTATGAGTCAGTTTTTGGAACATTTAAATACAGATCCTTTCATTATTATTTCTGAGAACTAACTTCTGCACCCTTTGTTTTTGGAAAATGTCGATTCATTGTTTCTTACTTCTAAGTCATATTGAGATAATACCATTTATTCTGTTACTTTTAATGTAAGAAGAGCAAAAACTGTGACCACCAAATAAATATGGTGTGTTCACAAACCAGGGAGGTTGTACCCTGTAGCACAGACATGTGCCTTGCGCAGTCCAGCAGAACTTGCATGCAGCGTTCATGTTGGGAAGCCTTCCTTGCACTAGTCTTCAGTGATTACTTGCAGATATTTACTTTAGCACATGGCATATAGAACATTAAAAGGGTTTTGAAAATCTCTCAGTTTTTCAACTTCTGAAGGATTATTAACTTCAAAGTGTGAAGAAATGTCGGCCTTCTATGTTTGGAAATGCCAGCAGCCTTTGCATATCCCCACCGCAGTCCCAAGCAACCCCCAGCAGAGAGGAACGATTACTGCCTCAGTGGCGTAAGGATGGCTTTTGATCTCCTAACATATTGGAAATTACTTAAAGGTAAGCCATCTGCTAGCAGAGGAACAAAAATAGATTACATCACACCCTGCTAGAAAGATTGTGTTAAATCCTGTGTATCAAGCCTTTTAATAATTCTATATTAAGTCAGCTAAATAGGATTAGGTACACATTTTCCTTAGGCTTTTTTCACCAACTATTAACAAAAAACTTTTTTTTTTGGTAGTGATTTGTGAAATTCACGCGTCTTCCATTGTGAATAAAAGGAGTTCTTTCAGGAATTAAACATCTCTTCAGATCACAATTTCTCCCCAAAAGCACTTTTAGTAGGAGAGCAAGATGATGCATGGGGAGTGAGAAGAACTCAACACTTCAATTTTTTGTTAACATGGTAAGTATTAACTGCAAATGTCAGATTGCTCTGCTAGTACATTGTAACTACTTACATATGATGCAGCCTACCCTTAAAAGATCGTTGAAGACATTGTTAAAAGGCTTTAATTTTTCTGTTTTCTTATTTATTTAGTTATATATTTTTTAAAAGTAGACTGCCAATTAGGAAAGGTGGTTCAGACTATTTCTGTTTAAACTTAAATTTGGCTAGTATTTCTTGTGGTTAGTGGTGAAATACAGTAGTCAGAGTAGGAAAGCATAAAGTTCACTATTTTGAGCAAAAAAAAAGCTTGTAAGACAGTTATCTTACACCACTCACTTGTACATCCTTCTGGTTCCTGAAAATCTGCAAATCATGGACTGTAAGAGCTGGAACATATATCCAAGTCACTGGGTTTAATAGCACTTAGTGGACATTTTCTTCCATTAATTTGTACAATTATTTTGTAAGATCATTATAGTTTTGGCTTCGGTAATGAATTTCACAATTTAAGTCTATGTTGTTTGGTATCTACTTCCTTTTGTTAAAAACTTCCGAGCTTAAAATTGCATAAGGAGGGCTGTTTACTGACTGCTTTTCTTGCCAAAATTAAATAATTTGAAACTACGCTTGTTGGTCACATCCTGTTTAGAATTTTGTTTTTATACTTATATACTTTTTATACTTGCTGACATTATTTCTTGCAAATTTATCAGCTAAGTTTTATTATCTCTCTATCAAAAGTTTTATTATCTCAGCACCTGAAAGAAGGATTACTTCTGTGTGTTTTGATTGGTTGTATTTCAGGTGGATTTATTTGTGAAATTTTCAATATTGCAAAAGAAGGCATACTCATCACCATTAAGAAATCCTGCTAACCAATAAACATTCACAATCCTGCCATGGATTAGAATTAAAAATACTCAGCCAATGCAAGTGGTGTGTTTTTCTGAGTAATTTGTTTCATTTCAAAAAAAGATATCCCCCCATAAAATAACGCTATAAGAGTACGGAAGCATTTCAGTTAAACCATATCCAAATGTATATTTTCTGAGCAATGCAAGAAATAAAACCTGATGTCACCGATACTTTCAAAATCTAAACCTCTTTTCAAGATCTCATTGTCTAGAAACTGAATTAGATCTATAGCATCTGTTTTGGGATTAGGAGACCACAACTTTAAAGTCTTGGGACATAGGGAGATCTTGACATTATATAATGGTGTAATGATGCTCCCTGTTCTATCCCTTTCCTAAAAAAAAATCTAAATATTTTACTTGCCTTTTTGACAGCTACTCAATACTTACATGACATTTACATTCAGTTATCCATCTTTGCAACTACATCTCACTCCTGAGTGTAAAGATGGCCACAGAGCCCATAATTTTTTACATAAAACTAGAATTTTCCCATGCACATCGCTTTAAATTTTTCAACACTGAATTTCCTTCACCATTTTATTGCTCAGTTGCTTAGTGACATAAAATCTGCCTGCAATCCTCCACATTTGGCCCTTGTCCTTTGATGTGCAGGGTGACTAACTACCATTAGCAAGCTTGACTTGTCCCTTTTCCAGGATATCTTCAATATATTGAACAGTCTCTGAAGAATTCTTTTTGTGGTTTCCCTCCAATGTGAAACTAAACATTTACTCCTACCCTCTATTTCCTGTCTTTCATTCAGATATTCATCTGAAGAAAAATTCCCCTTTAGGCCACAGATGTTAACTTTCTTAAAATCTTTACTGAGGGATTTTGTAAAAAGCCTTTTGGAAATCCAAGTAGATGGTACCTACCAGATCATCTTTATCTACATGGTTTTTTATTTTTCAAGCTACTCTGAATTTATAAAGCAATATTTCATTGGACAAAAACAGGGAGTAGTTCCAGATGTGCATTATTTCTATTCTCATTAAACATGCTACTGATGTGCACTGTAGATTTCAGACTCACAGGCCTGTAGTTCCTCAAATCTTCCCTGGAATTATTTCTATAAACTGACATCCCATTTGGCAGTCTCCAGTCCTTTTACTAAGGCAGTTTCAGGCAAGAAGTTACATACCCCCAGTAATAACTCAGCTATTGCATCCTTGCATTGTCCTAGAACAACTGCCTGAATAACATCTGCTCTTGGCTATTTTTTACTGTTCAGTTGTCCATTTGTTCCTTATCCATTTCTGTAGTCATTTCAATTTCAAAGAGATACTCTGCTCAGTACTCAACAACGGAAAAAAATTATTCCTGAATGTGAATGTCCTTCATTTCTTCCATAGTAAACACTGATATAATTCATATAAACTCTGAAGTGAGCTTTTCCTTCTGTATCATTATCAGAAAGTGGCCCTGTAGACTAACTGAAAGGCTTCCTGTTTTAGAAAAGTATATTTTTGTAACAGTTTTGTTGACCTTACAGCATTTTCAAATATAAGCTCTCAGAATTTATGATTGTATTTTCCTTACTTGGATATGATTTAAGGTTTTTAGAAGGACACGCTTGCGCTGTACAAAGCGCTGTTTTTCTGTTAACTGAGATACTCAAATGGAATTCTTACAAAAACTGGTCTTGCACAGAAAGCAGCTGTAAGAAACTGTTGGCTTTTTCCTCCCTTTCTGATGTTTCAAAATGGTTAAAATCAACCTGTAAGAATTATTCATCCTTTTCTTAAGATAATTCAAGTCTACCTCGATGTTAACAGGAAGATAGACTATATTTATACAGTAACCCTTTCTCTCTTCTTGTTGAAGATTTCCCTTTCTCACAGTACTAGTAAAGCATTAGGTGGCAGAATCTAGACATTTGTTTTAGAATGGAAGTATCATGTTAGGTCTTCGTGACTTTTGTCTGTGACTTTTTCTGTTTCATGTTATCTGTCCACTGGTTAATACATATAAATAATTTTTAATATAGACTTAGTTGTCCCCCTTACAAGTTGTATGCTTTTTAAGCTATAGAGCCATACATACTATCATTATACCTACAAGAATCAATGTGAAGTAGAACTTCAGCAAAAAATGTTTCTACTTAATTCCAAGTCCAAAAGACCTTCTAAATTGCAGTTTAAGGAACATACTGGGAGGTACAGAATCAAACTCACATGGTCACAATCAGGATGGAGACATGGTCTCCCAGCCTGTGACTGAATAGTGCAGAGTCATCAGAGAAACTAATGTCATCTTTTACACAAATGCCAATGTTTTGAAAGAAGTTAAACCTGAGTCCTCTGAAATAAACACTCTTTGAAAGAGTACCCCAGGTCTAAAATTCTGCAGCGGGGCCTGACCACCTTTGGTGCACTATCTCTTGGGCTTTGTGAACTTCTGAGGTGCCAAGAGGGGGAACTGGATCTCTCGTTCAAAAGTACAAATTCTGTTACTCAAATTTTGGCCAAAGACTGAAACAACCAAGAGATTTATATGACTAACAGCTTCTTAGGTGCTTAAATCTAATGTTTGTACATTAATGAGATGCTTAAAACTCCCACTAAATTGCTGCTGACCATTTAAAGTCATCCTTACTTTCAGAAATAACATCACCTAACCTTAATGATTTGCAGTGTAGATGTTTACATCTGAATTAGTCATCTTTAGTTCCTCTCGTACTCTGTGGAGAGTAAAGAGAGTTAGTTTCTAAGGAATGATTAATGTGACCTACTTTTGAGGTCTACAGAGCATCCTGTGGACTACACAGTGAGCCCTTGGTGAGAAGCGCAGATGTACCTGCCCGCACAGTAGGTGAGTGCATATTTGACAGATGAATTGAAACTCTGGTGTCAGCAAAGCTACAGATCATTTGTACACTCTGTACAGCCATAAAACACCTGTGCATAGCAAGTGCCAGGCAATATGTGCTATTTTAAACCTCAAAGTAAAGTAATATTGAAAACTGATATAAGATAAAAGCAAGCCCATGAGCAGTTACTGTGGCTGACATGCAGGGAATTAACAAGGTGCTCTCTGTGACGTGGATGCAAAATGGCCCAGGTCATCCTGTATTGAAGCTGTTCAGAGCCCTTGTCAACTCCATGTCTCACCAAGCCGATGGCACCAGGCAAAATCACATCTCCCCCAAAGGTGCCAGCACATTAGACAGCCTCCAGGTACCAGCTAATCTTCTTAGAAAGCCTAAACATAAGTGGATGCCTTAAATGTCAGAATGCCTAAAATTTAAGCACTGAAATTTTCAGGTCCTGCTAGCTCTAGATTTAGTGAATTTCTGTATAAAATATTTCTGTTGTTTTAATCTCTAAATCAGAGAATGTAATGTTGAATGTATCCTAATTTGACTTCACAGCTCATGGCTTATCTGCTATTTCTTTCTCATGGGTATATGCCTTCTAATAAGTTCTGGAGTACACTGACTTCAGATTTTCAGCAAGTCAAAATGGACTGTGTCCCCCCCAAAAAAAAACTGGTAAGAAATACAGCTTGTGGCCTTTACAACACTAATGGATGCAGCTGAAAATTTACTTATTGAAGGAGGTGAAGGAATAACCTGAGTGGTTGAAGTGATTTGCAGGGCAAAAAATTATTGCATGATGAAGCCTAAGCTTTCATTTCTGGGCTACTTTTTGAGGTGGCTGCACCAAGTGATTTTTATCATCATTACACTTGATAAACGTAAGCAAGATAATGGCAGGCAGCTAGTGACATATCCACAATAGAATAGAAAGATTTCCGATATAATTTTACAAGAAACAGGGTTGTTGTGCTTTATTTGTTATTTCTCCTATTTCTTCACTAGAGGAAGAATTAATGTCTTTCTTTAACATAAATGTTATTCATAGTAAGTATCCACAGCTCTCTCTAGAGACAAAAAGCTCATAAAAATTGTAGTCCAAAACATCTAGTAGCTGTCTGTTACTCTTTAGGTAAGGCAAATGACTTGATTTTCCATTTAAATTCACTTAATTTCACAAATCTAAACAACTACAACCAAATCATACTGTAGTGACTCACAACACATTTAGAACTCCCAGTGACATAAACAGAAATTGCAACTAAGCGATGATGGAAGGATTTGTTCTCTAATCAGTAAATATTGCCGGTTTTGTAACCCTCTACCATGGTCCAACTTTTCTTCCACAAGTGATCATCCACAAGGCCTGGTCCTTGCCTACAGCACACACTCCACATCTCACAACAGGGAAATGTATTCTATTTTATAAGGCCCTGGGGAATGGGAGAGGCACTGATCTTTGCAAGAACAGAAGACTTCTGTGAAGTGAGATTCTGCCTGGCCTAGAAACTACTGTTTACAGTGGCATTTGGTAATTCATTTGCTACAGAGAATATGTAACTAGAGCAGAGTTACAGGTTTAGATTCAGGTTTTTATTTCTTCATGCTCTGACAGAAAGCTAATCAACATCTGAAGCAGTAAACCAAAACTCTAAGGTACTTTTCAGTGCTGCTGGCATTTATGAAACTTCTCTACATAATGTTCCTTTTATATTGATCCATACTAGCAAAAAGAGTAACCCCCCCGAAGAGTCAAACTTCAGATGTGTTGTGGGTGTATCATTGCATCCCTGAGTCATGGATATTGCACAGCTTTTACATGGATGTGTCAGTGCTACCCCTATTTAGATTCATTTGCTTTAGGGTGCTTTTCTTTCTTTGCCCCAAGACAAAGCAGCAGGCAAACCGCTGAAGCTCCCATGCCTTTTGACCTTGCCAAGCTTTGTTAGTGCATCTTATCTTTACACAATACCCACAAGCATGCATAGGACACTAGAATCAGTGTACCAGAAACTCAGTGTAGTCTTGAGTCACAGCACCATAGGCTAAGAAGATGTGACATGCATTTCCATATCAAAACAAGAAAAACCTTTATTTCCCCTCTTCACCGATGCATAACATCCCAAAAGGCAAGAATGGCCTTCAGCTAACACAGATCAATTTTCTTTCAGCTTCAATCACCATTTAATTACTGTTGACTTCTTTAACCTTTTTCTCTTCCTTTATGGATTAGATTCCTTTATACTCTATTGCCATTTACTTTCTCTGTGACATAAGCAAACTTAAAATAGTAAGATAAAATTTCAAATTTTTCTTCTTCCTTCCTACTCTTTATGTTCAATTTACTTCAAAAACCAAATCATTTATTGAGGAGAAAAATATTTTTAATGAAGTCTTTCAACTTTATCTTTTTCCAGTATCTAGACATCATTTGCTTTAAGCAAGTAATTGCTCAGATGACTGAATGGCAAGCTGGATAAAAGTACTAGCTTTTCACCTCTTAGCATTTTAGGAAAAAAAAAACAACACACCCAAATAGTAGTATATACTTGATGCAATAAGTTTTGTTGACTTGTTTTCCTCTTCAGCAGATATTCCACATTTCATTAACTGAGCCAGACAAAGATTAGTAAAATTAACAGTTTTTATCAGAATAAAAGCCATTATTCAGTAGACACAGTAAATGAATGATTTCTCCACTAATAACTGTAGAACAGGCAAAATATTGGGCAGAGGTCCTCCAAACAAAAACCAGATCATCCGTTCTTTGTCACTTTCCTTCTTCTGGCTCAGATCCTTATATAAACCCGTATCACTGGGCATGAACTGGTATAATTCAGAACAGAACATGGGCCCCTGAATTCTTTGGGTCAATCCCTTTTAAATACTTTCAACTAGACATAGAATTAAGATACTTTGCTTTCTAGGACCCAAAATTTTGCATTAGGACTCTTAGAATTGCACATATACCCACTCCTTGGTGAAGCTGTACATATCAAACACCACCTATACAGGCATAGGACCAAGGGAGTTAGGCAGTAAGCTGTGGAGCCGACCGAGTTTTTGTTTGTATATTCCTAGGGCCCAAAGGAAGGAGTGGAACTTTAAGTATTAGTAACCACAGCATAACTTTCTGTGAATCCATTACCACAGATTTCCTTAAGAAATCTTATGTATTTCTTTTGATATATTTTTTTTCAAAACATTTATCCTTGAACTTCTAATTAACTTGGAGTAATTATGTTTCAAGAAATACAAAATAGAAGATGCTAGAAAAATGAGGGTGCTCTGAGGTGCATGGTATTATTATCAGCAAGTTTGATTTTTATACATCCTTTGCATATCACAATTAATGGAGATAAAAATAGTTTTCCCTCATGGGATCTTAGCACTGATGTCAATTAAAGCTATTTCCTTTTTTTTTGCTACATATCTTGAGTGGAAGAGACATATTTGTTTCTCCTTCTTATACTTTCAACAAGTAAAAACAAGGGTAAAACAAAGTATAAAAAAGTAGTAATTCTTACTTCTGTTATACTACATAATACTTTTCTTGCATATATTAAACACATTTTTTATTTGTGACAAACATATTTTTGATTCAGTGACAGTAAAGTAAGGTAAATGAAGAAAATACTTTAAAAACAATTTTATGGAATAAAACACACCAAATACAGATGAAAAAACAAAATGTAGTCCTTTTGGGTCATCTAGTCCTTGTTTTTTTTTGGTGATGCATGTTTCTGTACTCTGTATACTGCTTCACTATGTGCTTAAATATACATATATACACATACGTATAGATAGATAGATAGCAAATGATGTAGCTTTCACATCCTTACTTTAGGGTGAGGCTGAGCTTACTTTGAAGCCCAGTGACCTACCTGCTTTAAAGACTGGCAACTGTGACCTAGCTGGTTTTAATTATCTGAAAACATTATACATGACCTATGACATCTTATATCAAGAGCATCATTTTCAAATATAAGATGTCAATGAACATTAGACATTAAGTGAAAGTGTACATACCTGAGTTTAAAAACATCAATAAAATGGTCTGACTCTAAACTACATAAGACATGATAGAATGACCTTTAAAAAAAAGCCATCAATTTTAGCTAAAACAGTTGGAATTTGTTGTGTTGGTTTAGAAAATTTAGATCTTTCTACAGCGAGTCATTTTATTTATATAACTCGGTCATATTGTCCACAACGGTAAAGAGCCTAGTAAATCAGATCTTCTGACATTCCATTTCATTCTATACTCTCATATGTATCTTAGGACAAACAGGAAAGGATATCTATTGTTTACATATTTTAGAAATAATTTTTAAAAGTGGTTTCTTAGTTTAGCACTGGAAAATGTTAAATGAATTGCCATCAGGCTTGAAGGATTTTATCCTCAGAATGTCAAGACTTATACACTATTTTTATGGTACTATGATACCTACTTGGAACTCGTAAGCAATCACTCTAAATTCTGAAATACTTTTAAAAATTTTGGGGCTTTTTCTGTAAATTAACACATTATCTCAAGATTTCAGCTAAAGTGCCTTTAATTGTTCTTTAAAACAATTTTATTTTAAAAAAAATTGTAAAGTTTTCCAAACTGAAGATTTTACAAGCAACTATAATTAATCAGAGCTCAAAATTTTGGGGAAAAATCAGGAATGACCTAAAGGAGATGACTGGATCTTCCTGTGTTTATATATTTCCTAAAACGACCAAAAGTTCAAAAAACATGACTAATTTCAAATATCAGTACAAAGTCTAATAGCTCCAATTAAGTCCTTGCATGACACATTCAGTCTTCTAATATAGACCAGGCAGTTAGTGAACTGTAATCGGATGTCAAATGTAATTTATGTCACAGCTATTAATATTTACAGTGTAAATGATCTGAAACAATTTTCTTTTTTTTTGTTTGTTTAAATATTTATCTCTCATTTTCAATTGTTACTTTATCCAAATGGAGCCTGAACATCCCACATAAATCTGAAACTGAACATTTTGCAGCCCTGGGATATGAGAAAATGTTAAATATGATCTGATAGATGAAGATTTGGGAGACAAAGGGACAAATCTTTATAGAGTGAATCATATTCAGAAAAGATATGTATGAGTCTGCCACAAGAAAGTGTCAGTGACTATTCCTCAGAAAGGGACAATTTACTGTATATTTGTGACATTCCTGACATTGTGCTCATCCACCCTTGCCATGTCTACACAGTGCTTTATGTTTCCCATTCTTGATGCTTTGAACTAGGGAAAATCAGAAGAAAGAGCTATGTCCTCCACATATCCTTGGGCCATGTCTTTCTTCAAAGTTGGTAAAAAGTGATAGCAATGTTGGTATGAACAAATTCTAGGGCTCCTCCACATTTCTAAACCAGAAGAAATGCACAAAAACTTCACAGTGAACACCTTTTATATCCTAATAGTGTGCAATCTATGCTTACCTGAGCTTTGCAAAAAATTGGTTGAAAGCTGTAATGATTTATACTTTTGCCACTGCACGCTTCACTGGCCGTATGCCTTTCTGCTTATTCTAAAATTTTATATAGTGGTTCATTAAAAAAAAAAAGTTGCTCTCATTTTAGTCTGAATAGCTCAGGGAAAACTGAACCCAGGATATGAGGCAATTGAAGAGGAAAAAGTGAAGGTCAGCTAATAACTTCATCTACTCAGACGCTGAAGTTGTTACTCATGGTCAATTTTTACTTGGAACTTGAAATATGCATTTCTGTTTTCTCCTCATTTTGAAACTCATTATTTTATGAGTAGACTGTTTCTTTTTTCAGATCAACATAATGATTTATACTGAAGAAGTTAGCTTAGTCAAGTAAGTTAGACAGTAATTTTCAGTGGAAAGGATTAAAAATAAGACTTGCTTAGTAGAAGTCAAAATCAAGGGTTATAAATTATGTGAAAAATTTCCTTTTAACATTTAACTATTAAGATGGCAGGAATAACTGAAGAAAGAAAATATTGTTTATGAATACCATATGTTTCAAAACTATTGCTGACTCTTCAGGTGGATGAAAAAATTCTTGTCCTATACTCACTGCATAGTAAGTATTAGCAAATGAAGACTAACACACATTTGGCCAAAATATAAGCCAAGTAGGTTGCTGCTAGTACTGCTTCTTATTATTATCCAAGACTTTTACCTGTTCAAAAGTATTGTTCTTCTGCCTTCATGCTGATGATATCTTTCCTTCTCCTATAACACTATTTATACTCTTAGATAAAATTAAGGATTCTGAGTACATTCTTTAAAACCCACTGTCCTACAGCAGAACAGTCACTGAAAAATAGTCAGATATTCATATTATTTGCTTTCTAGCTCTTTTGCATCATCTGTACCAGACATTATCTTATTTTGCAGATTTCTGCAGCCTATGTTCTAATGCTACCTCTTTCTAATCACTCCTTGAGATTTTCAAGCAATCAAATATGCAATAAATATATATTTGTTTTCTGTATTCTGCTTGCTAATATAAATATGCATGCAGCTGTCTGGAATTCCTCTGTTTAGAGAAACAAGACTGGAAAATGATGAAAACTATCATACTTCCATGAACGCATCCCCCATCTCATTCCTGGAGCATTAGTGCCTACAAAGATGCAAATGCTCTTGTAAACCTATGATCCATACATCTCACTGGAAGCCACTTACAGATCCTATTTCTATAATATGACCCACTGCAGTTTTGGATACTCTGCCATACCTATTTTAGATATTGACTAGGATATGTAGCGTACAGAAGCATTGTATTAAATTGTTTTCATTGAGAGTAGGAGCTTCAGGTAACAACACCTGAAAAACCCCTTTTGATACTACATATTAATTGAGTTGAAAAGCAGCACGTTATTCATGAAAAAAAGAAGTAGCAGATCTCACTCGAAGAAAGGGATTGATGGGGTGGGATAACAGAGTGGACAGAAGGGCACCTATCCTCATTAATTCAATGATTAGTATTAACACAGTCCTATTACAAGGGAGAATAAAAAATGTAATGAACACATCTCAAACCATGCTCACCATGGAAAAAAAGAGGACATAGTACCATGCTGGTTCATGTAACACAAGATTTGGAAAGCCGGTGCACTCACAAATAAGAACTGATTTACTGCACTAAGCATGAAAGCAAAGGTGTATAATTGTAAATGTTCATATTGGCGAGTTCATGCTCTGTATAGAATTTATTTTCAGCAGTTGCTAAAGATCAAATACTTTTAGATGTGAGGTCATGCACAGAGCTTCTCTTAAAATAGAAAATTAAACAGTTCTCCATGCACATAAATTAGAGATCTTCTTTTGTCATGCAGGAAACTCCTGTATCTACATATTGTAAACCATTACATGGTTTACAATTGTTTACAATTAGCTGATGAGCTAATGGACAATGCATTGGATGGAAATCCATAGACATTTTATTAATGGAGTACTCTTATGAGAACTTACAAACACTCATGTTTTCCCTTCAGACTTTTAGGCATATGAATCACAAAAGGAGCATATAAACAGTTCCAAGGCATAACACGAAGCTAGAGAAGAAAGCAAACTGTTACAATAGTAAATCTCTTAGCCATACACAGACGTATTATGTGTACCCTTTTGTAAGTGGAAAAAAAAAGCAAAGTATTCTGTAAATCCAAATTTGACATTCGAGTCTATTTAACTTTCTGCTTGACCTGAGTAGGAAGGAAAAAATTACAAAATACCAAAAACTCAGTTCTCAACTATCCACATGAGATTTCAGAATGGTGATCTAAATGTACTACTTTGAGCCTTTCATGGTCTCCACTTGGCACTCCCAAGGCCTTCCCATCATCTTTCAAAATCTAGTCACTGCACATCATTCAAAAAACATAGAGCATATCTTTTTAATAAGACAAAGATATATTGCTTAACTCAAATAGAGAGAGGGTAGTTTATTTTGTTTTCATGTTATTTGAGGCTAGAGAAAAAAAAGGATAATATTTTCAGCTGGATTTCAAAAACACACCAGCAAAATATGGCACAAATGCTTTTTGCTGGATTAGTATGGATGTGTTTATATGTAATCTGTCATTTACTTCTATAAACCCAAATTTAGCATGCAAGTAGATACTTGCATGTTGTCACTGTCTATTTGGTCAAACCAAAACCTTGATGTGCATTTTGATGAACAGTGCTGCCCAAAAATCTGCATTCAAATTCTGCAGCTCAAATCTATTTCTAAATAAGTGGTATCAGTTTTCCGAGAAGGTCACTCCCAGTAAAGACTGTGGTTTTGCTGGGATCAAGTGGAATATTTATTTTATAATTCAGCATTTTATTTAAATTTTTATTTTATTTTTTTACTCTCTACGGCTACATTCACATTCTCTTCCTGGACTCATTTCTTGTAATTTAAAATATTTTTTCTTTTTTTGAGATTTAATCACTACTTCTAACTGAACATCAGCAGAACTAAGTATGGGTCAACAGGATTTGCCAGTTTTAACCAAAAGGGAGAATTTCTGTACATGGATCCAGAATGGAATGTGTGTTTCCTTAAACTTGGGTTACAAAAAAAAACAAGAAGAATTTCTGTTTTCCCCTCTCATAAATACAACATTGTTAATTGTTACTCTGTTATTGATATGGTACTTTGTTTGTAAGCATTATCTACTACTTTTAAACTTCGTTTACAAGTATGGCATCTATCAGAATGTTATACTGGGCCATAAGGATGCAAATGAGTTTCAGGGACAATTTAATAGCACAGAATCTGTGAGATTTGATCCCTTGAAGTTCTCAGCTCACCGCTGTGGGATGCTACTCGTCTCACAAGACCTTGGAGTTTTAACAGCCATATAAGTCTATATTAAGCATTGCCTCTATTTGAAAAGACCAATCATTCCATCATCCAATCAGTCAAATAGTTGGCAGGATGATCTTCCATGGGTGCACATTATGCTGAGTATAGTGATTGTTTTTTTTAATGAGGTAATTATTAGTTGTCTAATGTCAGGTTAGATTGAGCTTATCATCAAAGCCATCTAAATGTAAAAAAAATGAGTTTGGGTAGCTCAGGGTTATAAGCTCTGCACCTGAAGAGTTTTAATCACAAAGTAGCTGTGATTTTGAACTGCAGTTTTCAAGGGACTACATTTGGCACGGGGAAGCTGTATTCTTCACCTGACTTCTTCCTCAAGCATTTTTCTCTGACTAATTAAATAATAATACATAACAAATGCTACTTAAATTTAAAAATTATCTGCAGGTGCTCAACCCTGGCAGGCATTCGGTGATATAAGTATTAGCTCTGGTACTTCTGCAGCCAAGAGCTGAGCACTTAAGTAGAATCAGAGATGGACTGGGAGCAAGACAGGAAGGTGAAGATCTTCAGGATACCACTTGCCTAATTCAAGGGCAAAACATGTGCATGAGCCATAGGCACAGCAGTGCTGATGTATTTAGTATACTGTCTGCCACCTCCAGCAGATGTGGGGCAGGGTGAGATGCGCAGGGAGGTTATAGCTGCACCTGCCCAGAGTGCTTGGCTCTGCCACCAGCCCCTTACATGGGAGAGCTGCTGGCTCCTCTGTCACCTTGGCATGTCTGCCCTTGTTCAGTTTGATCAGATGTCTGCTTGCAAGCTTAAGGAAGATAAATTTTCTGAAGCTGCTTTTCATGCAGCTTTTCCTAATGCCGGAGAATGCCAGGGACCCCACTTAACACAGTGCAGTTAAAAGGCTTATTTAATTTTTGGCTATTATCTTGAAGGACTCAATTCTGCAGTATGAGTAATAGAGAATTACAGCTATCTGGAAGTACAGCTGTCTTTATCTGCCTTCAGTAGCATTTACAAGCAAGTTACTGCCTCATTACCAAACCTGAAGCCTGAGATTTATTTGCACAGGGACAGAATGATCATGCCCAATGTCAGGTGAAGGACACTTGCTTTCATTATGTTTCCCTTGTCTCTTGTATTATTCACATATTTCCTATTCTTTAATGCCTCTTCTCTTGATTATTAATGTATGAAGAATGCTGGCTGCACAGTTCAGAACATGACAACACCTGAGAAACCCCAAAGAAGCCAAGCATTTCTATGTGTTATTTATAGGGTTTCAGATTTTTCTGTATTTCCCTCAATTTCTGGGATTTTATAATTAAGGAGAGAAAGGCTGCAAACTCAGATTCAGATGGTAAAGGAAGCTCCAGAGCTCTACACTTGACCTATTTATGCCAGAATGTCTCTTTAATCACTAAAAAATTCTTGTTGTAGGGGGTCAGAAGCTTCATGTATTAATGCACAAAGTCATGGGATTGAGCTGAATAATTTATTAATTGCTTTTGCGCATCACACATAGCACTTTTGGGGGTACAGGGGTGAAGTATTTGAGGAAGTAAAACATCTGAGTCATTTAAAACTCACTTTAAGAATGAAAGGGCAAAACGACAAGTGATCCCTTCCACGATTTCAATGATTAAGAATTTGAACTGGTGTTTTGAATTCACCAACACCACAGATTTCCTGTTTTAGCTGTTATCTAGCATTCTCATTGTACCTCATGACTGGAGGGAAATTAGCACGGTGAAATAGTCTACATAGGACTAACAGAACTAATTCTCAAAACAACGGGATTTTCTCTGCCACTCAAGCGATGTACGTGAGCTTGAGTATGTCTGGATCTCCGTTTTTTATTTTTGTTTACGTAATTTTTTGGTGCAAATATGAATGAGAGAAGAAGGAAAGCATTTGTCTTACAATTGGGATGTATTTTGAAATCTTAAGGTGAATAATACTGCATGGGCAGCATTTAACCTCAGTTTGGACAGCCAGCCAAAATGCTCACGAGACTTTTGAGGGTCTTCTAGTTGATGCTCATGTCTCTCAGTCCTTGATTCAGAACAGTGATCTTCAGAGGGCAGAGTACTTCATTTGGAAGGCTTTTCCCACACCCTTTTCACCAATGTCTGGCTCTAGTTGGCCTCACAAAGCCATTATGGGAGAGACCTGCCCCTCAATAGCTGCTGGAAAGGGCCAGAGCAGTTGAGGGACTGCAATTACAGCTCATTGTCTGAATATATTCCTGCATTTAGAGACTGAAAAAGAAATTTGCTTAAAGAATACATGCGATCCCTTATTGATTTCCATCTTGTGTAAGAAAATAGGCATTCAACTTTTCGCTATTTCAAAGCCCACTAAAGATACTTTTTTGAAAATGTACTTCTCTTTTTATTTTAGATACTGCCATTAAAAATAGACAAAGAATGTAAAATGTATATACAGGGCTGTGATTGCTGAACAGTTTGTTTAAGTTAGCGAAACTCTATATTTTATTGTTGTACAAATAATTCAGAATTGTTTGGATTATGAAACTAAATATAAAATGGAAACTGTAAAAAGACATGATGAAACAAAGTGGGATTAAAAAATACCTCTCAGTAGTCTCCTGTACGCCTTTAAGACAAAACGTGCCACCAATAGAGTAAAACTGTTTCATGTGTCATTCCTAGAGAGACTTTGGAATCTTTCCGTTTGCTCATCTTCTTATTTTTTCTTATAATATTTTAAGATTACTTTTTGTAGAAGAGTTTATTAAATATGATATATCAGATTTTACTTCTGTTCAGAAATTGCATGTCAGCAACTCACAATACTTACTTCTTTTTCTATTACCCTGAATTTTTGAGGGTCTTTGTGAAAATAATTAGATTCTATGAAGTAATTGCAAACTGTTTGTGCAGTACTCACATAAACTTGCAATTGGGCTGTGCGATTGTTTGCTTCACCACTGTGGTCTTGTTTCTTTCCTAATCTGGATGACCGTACCTGAAAAAAATGTAAGACCCTCAAGGATGAGCTTCAGCATGAAGATTGGAGTTGTCTTACGAGTTGTGTTAAAAGTGACAGCAAACTCCAAACTGAACCTGGAAAGTTTCCATTTCATGGGAGAAGGCACAAGTCCAACAACTGGCATGTGTCATGACATATTTAGCAGAATGAGGCTCTTTAGGAGGCCCTTCATATAAGTTTTTGGAAGTTATTTTTCCATCTAACATTTTACATTAATATAATAATGTCATGCTGTCATTACACATGTACCCAGGCCACATTGCCCACCATCCCACGCTGTCCAAATGATACCTACTGCTTCAGATCAACTAGCTGCCAATCAAACAAAAAGGGAAAGTGGTGCCTGACCACTGGAACACAAAAGGGGCACTAAAAAGGAGTCAGCAACTTTAAAAGATGCTCTGCTAAACTGAGTAATTCCAGCCTACAGCATGAGTCTGTATTATATCAGACACAACTTTTCATTTGTACGATTGAATTTATTCAGGCCTGTCTTCATGACAGCATTCATTTCCTGCTTCTCAGACCTGCACTCTTCTCATCCTGTATCACTCATCAACTCATTCTATTCTGTGTGTCAAAATGACTGATGAAAACATTAAGCAAGATCAGTCCGTAGACTAAACTCTGAGAGGCATCCCTGGCAGCTATTTATTGTTACTTCTTGCAGCAGGACCCTTTGCCATCTCCCTTTGAGCCATCTCACTATCTATTTTAAAATTCATCCGTTATCTCTATGCTCTTTGTCTTAACTAATTGTTTTCTATGTGACATAACGTAAAATCATCTTGAATACCAGATAAATGAATTCTGTGATAATTATTTAGTTGATTACTTTTTTCTTTTTAAAGCAAACCTCTTACCTTGACAAGGAAACATATCATGTTATTTCAGCATGATCAATCTTTAGTAAACCTATTTTTACTTTATCCCATCTACAATGAGAGGAGCAAATACAAAGTGAAAAATGGAAATCTCATTTGTTTGGAAAACATTATGTCTTCATTATCTGTATCATTACCTAGTGGATTTATCATTTTCTTTATTTTCAGGTTTCATACGTGAAGAATTTCAACATAATGATCCAGCAGATTAAACTCTCTCACACTCTCTGTTCTTAGCCTGCAAGATGATGAAAATGAATCAAGAAAATGTGTAGTGAGGTGAGATGCAAATGTTAGATAGTTTTAGTGCTTATAGAGCTTCCAAATCTTGATTTGTAATATCAGAAACAGTTAAACAGTTTAACAGTTATCTTTCTCTGCCACTAACTGGGAAAATAATGTGTACATGAGTGAATGCTTACTGCCTATGTATGCCCATGTAAGAATCAATAAATGTTTTGCAGTTCTTCATTCACAATGAGAAAATTATAATCAATGGGCATTTTTGAAACAGAAGTTAATTGTACACTTCAGTGAGATGATACAGATAAGTGACGGCTTCAGACACAAAACTACTCCTCTATTTATAGCTAGATAGCTGAGGACAGAGAAAAGGGAGGTGAGTGGGAGAGAAAACAAATCCTCAAAGAATCACTAGTGATTGCCTCTCAGTGACACATCATTTTCTACTTTATTTTCATTCCTCTCTTTACCAGAGGACCACTTCTGGAAATTCTACTTTTCAGGTTCCATCTACCTGGCCCCCCTGAGGCAGCCACCAGGCCTCAGTGCCCACTGGAGAAAAGTGGCCCCGCTGGGCCCTGCTGAGAATGATGCCAGGCTGAGGCCGGTGCCCCGCGCCAGCCAGGCAGCCTGGGGTGCTCGTGTGGATCTAGCTCTGACCTATTTTAGGTGTTTACATCTCAGTGAGCGAGTCACACCCAGTATCTTTTGTTTCTGTAATTCTCCATAATAATGAGACTATCTCATATAATCAAAGGCAGTTTTTCTGTCAGCCCTTCCAACGTGAGAGGTGTGTCATAATGACTGACAAGACAGAAGTCATGAGTGCAGGAGAGCTAAAAGTGGTCTTGTACAGACAGTTGTTGCAGTGAACCTAAAACGGCTCTGTTTGACAAATTCAGTTCAGCTCACTCCAGAATCTGTAAACACAGATATTGGCTGAAACCTCATCTGACTCTTCCTGGCACTGAAGTCTTGGAAAGGCATCAGTTTGTTACTGGAAACCTCCTGGGAAGCATTTCAGTACTGCTGATTGAAATTCTAACCAGGACGTATATAGAAGCAACAGGAAAAACAGGAAGTATTTTTAATCCAATAAAGTATCTGCAGCACCAGCTTTGACACTGCTGAAAGGAAATGAACTGAGCATGGCCCTGGAGGGAGCATGCAGACTTGGCTTACCTGGGCAGATAGGACTGTGCAAGGGAAGAAGGAGACAGCGTGAATTCTGTGCAAGAGGTTGTATTGCTGTCCCACTTGCAGTTGCAGTAATATTTTTTACACTGTGACAGAGAATGAGTGAGCTGATATCAGATTTTTCTCCCCTTGCTTTTATTTCCCTTTGGCCTGTTGGGTTGCCAAGTTGGAAAGCCTCATACTATACTGTGATCCACCTCATGCTAGCTGGTAACTCAAGCCAGCAGAGACAGTGCTGACATGAGGGAGGCCAGGACTTTTCTGCAAGGCCAGGACTACTGCTGTGATCTGGGCAGCTTCACGGAGAGCTGCAGGTCACTGCAGTGGCAGAAGGAGGACACCAACAGGCTGCTTAGGAAGGATGTTCTGTGGGTCACCTCAATCAGGGCAGCACGTTTCAGGGCTTACAGAATGACTGCCAGGCAGAGTAAAAGGACTGTGCTGCTGGAGATATGGCTGCAAGAAAAATGGCCCCCTTCTGATCAGCACAAATGTCACTCCTGCTGATGGAAAACATTTTCTAATAATAATAATGACACACTAGGTTTGCAGGGAATGACTCACAGAGGCTCCAGTACCAGGGATGACACATGCACTTAGCATGCTCTGGAGGATAAGGAGGATGAAGAGGTGACTGGAATACTTCTGGAATTCTCTCCTCACCCTGTGGGTGTATGATTTTAACAAAACCAGTCTTCATTACTTTTTCTACATTCACATAAACACTATCTGCACAAGAATGTAAACAACAGTAATAAATTGAAATCTTGGAAGCAGGACAGCTTCTGAAAAGTGCCTGCTTTCTGAAAACATGTACGTGTACACAGTCCTGCAGCTTGCAGCCTGTAGCTAGGGGTCCTCTGACCTGGCCAGTCTGCCAGTGACTTACAGGCTGACATGCAGGCAGGTGAATAATGGAGGGCCTCCAGTGGATGAGGACTGGCCACCAACATGGATACTCATGTCAAGGTAGAGGAGTGTGGGCTATGGGAAAGGAAGACAATACAATACAACATAACCTTTCTCAACAGTTGTTTTTGCAATGGCTTTGCATACATCTTTATTCCTCCATGAGGCATCTTGGTCCCTCCTATTCTCTTTGAGATAGAGGAGTCCAGACAGATATCTGCATGGCTCCAGCCACAAGCTACAGCACAGCACTGCAACTGTAGCCCAGTTGTGCTGATATACAGAACAGTCAATCAAAGAGGCTGTGATCTTTTAATGACAGTTTGTGACTGAGTGATCCAGGAATCAGCTCCACCATGTTTCATACAGGGCTTAGAATTGATTAAAACACATGAGAGCAGGCCTGCAGTCATGAATAGCAGAGAGGATGGGGACTTGATCAGATGTGAAAGGGAGCAGGAAGTCCCACAGATGATATTGAAGTTCACCTAGCTGGTCCTGACCTGTATCCCCTTGCAGTGTGGCCTCCAGCT
The DNA here is from genome assembly GCA_016647715.1 of Pavo muticus. Lineage (NCBI taxonomy): Eukaryota > Metazoa > Chordata > Aves > Galliformes > Phasianidae > Pavo > Pavo muticus. Next base: position 1,108,980 of record JACDJE010000079.1, on the reverse strand, counting down.
CATTTGTGACTGGGGAGGGTGGGTGACAGAGTACAGAACAGGCACTTTGCAGTGCTGCTGCTTCAGGGTGTGGTGGGGAAACTCCGCAGGGGGCTAAGGCCATTCCAACCTCTACAAACTTAGTGCAGGAGTGTAAGATGGGTGAGGCTGGTCCACACACCTCTGACATCATGTTAAACAATGAAAAAAAAAGAATCTGGGAGAGAGGAAAGTGAAATCTTTTGATATTAACCACAATTAGGACTCTCAAAATTCCCATTCTTTATTATATGTGGCCATGGTACTAATAAGTATTAGGATTTAATTTTCACTTTCTGAAAAGAGTTATTTTTATTAACACAAGAGTATGCAGTAATAAATAACTGCCTTGTTGTTCTTAAAGGCATTTCATGTAAAATCAGCCCACATAAACTATCAGGAATATATCTTTAAAATCTGTAAAGTATATAAATGGGCAGTAGCCCACTGCATTTTTCTTTTAAATTTTTCATTCATTTAGTTGACAGCCTAGTGTGCAAAAATGCAGTGCAGTGAATGGTTTTGATTGTAACGTGGACATTTCAATCATTAGCCTATATAAACACTTAAATACCCCTTAGGTATCTAAATTTGTTTTATCCTGAATATCCTTTTCTTATTATTACATACCTCACTCACAGTTCAATTCTAGAAAAATAATACTGTAAAAGTTATTTGCTGGAAAGTTTTATAGCCTGCTTGGTAACAGGTGAATAGCTGTCAATATCAGCTGGAACACAGTCAGAGGACCTGTAGCTCAGCATCTGGCTGAGAGAAAGGGCAAGTCCTCATGGCTCAGAGTTTCCACTTCATGTCAAGCTCCTCATAATAAAATCCTTAGAATCCACCTGCTAAAGCCTTTGGTCTAAGAGGCATGCTTTCAAAACCTCTGACTTTGAGGTCTGCTTTCTAGGACTAAATAATATTATTTCATCCTCTGACATCAGTGGGACTTGGTGGTTAGTGCATTAAAGGACAGAGTTTGACCCACTGGCTTAAGAAAAAAATAAAGGAGGTAGGACTATACTGTTCAAGTTCACAGCACTGCTTGACAAACTGAAAGGAATCAAATGATTGTCTCAAGAAGTAAAATAAAAATTAAAACATTTTGTCTGCAGGATTCATGGATCACGTCCATGAATGCATATTGAGGACTTGTTCTGCAGTATCTGAGTAGTCCATCACTCCATTCCTGTTAGACAGCTCAGGAGAGATAAGCTCTCACCCTCTTAAACTTTTTGTTGCAGATGACAGAAGATCTGACGTGCAGCTGCTTAAATTGGTTTTTAACAGTCTCTAAGCATTGAAGAAAATCACGCTGGATGTCTGGCTCTGGTTGATTTTCTAGGAGAAGCTTCTAGCAAGAGTAATTCTCTTGGCTCCAAGAATGAGGTTTGAGGTGAAGAAATCAACTTGGTGTTCCCATATGGGCCCAAGAGGAACTAGTTCAGATGGGGACTGGGAGGCTCAGCAATGCAAACTGCTCTGACTGCCAGCTCTGCAACTTTAAAGCCCCAGCATGTGAGAGCACACTGGATAAAGAAGTCCTTCCCATGACTCCAGCTGCCAGCTCTATCACTTCTGGCTAATGAGAGGCAGAAGCAGAAGAGGAAGAAGACAAGTGACAGGAGACGGCAGCAAAGGTGCCATAGATAAGTAGGGGGGAAGGATGAAAGGGGAGTGCTAGTCTGTAAGACACTTTTCCCAGCACAGTCCCTGAGACCTGAGGCTCAACAGTCTGCTATCAGCAAATACCTGTGAAACCACTGATAAAACCAGCGTGGTAGTCCTTTCAGGGGATGGCTCAAACAGTTCGCTGTTGCCATCGATTGCATCAAGTCACCCACTGCCAGAGACCTGGAGCTTTTATCCATGGATAATATGGACCAGGACAAATATGTCCTGGGTTATGCAAGGGGCTGGAGGATGGTTTTAGTCTGTTCTCATATTCTACCTCAGCACTGGCATGAATCTCAAATGCTTTCCATTACAATAGAAATCATAGGAAACTGCTTTTTCATATATAAAATTATTTCGTAATGTTAACTGTCATGTAAAATGATCTCCATATTCTGTTGGGAGACATGAGGTTTTGGTGAGATCAACTAAGAGAGGTGGTAACATCACCAAATTTTCAGGATTACAGATACTTGAGACCTGAAACAAGAACAGCAGAAAGTAAGCACAGCTGTGGAGCTCAAGTGAAGAAAGAGAAAAGAAGAATCACAGAGCTGAAGACTGTCATGGGGAATACTTTCAGAGGTCAGATTAAAGTCAAATGGAGCAAAATTTGGCATTGTTTTCTTCATGTCGAATGCCTGACTTTATAGGCACATAATTTAGAGATCAGAATGTTAAAATTAGGTATAAGAAAATATCAGAGTATGGAGCAGAACCATTTACCTCCTCTTCAATCATTTTTTGAATTCAGCTCAGGCTGTAGTGACTGAAAGCCAGTGAAATGTTGATGATCTCCATCCAGCTTTGCTAAATGTACAGAAACCAGCTTCAGCTGAAATTACGTTTTCTACATAAGAGGCAAAGAGCAGTTTAGAACTGCAAAGTGCTCTCACCTACCATTTGAAAAACAGCTTTTTCTGATGAAGATCAAAAGGTTTTGTTAAGGGAATTAAAAAGCACATAGTTAAAAAGCTCTACCACTTGGTAAAATAAAACAAAACACATTTTCCAGTCTTATTCTTCCTGCATTTTTCTGAAGCTTATTTAATATATACTTTTTATTGCAGAGGAAGATGAATCAGGAAGAAACACCAGTGAAGAGACATGGAGACATTAGAGGCGTGTAAACATTCCCAAAGTCTAGACCCACACAAAAGCTGGAATTTACCAGGTCAGTCCTTATTGCACAATTTACAATGGAAAGCACTTAGATCTTTTCCCAAAGTCAGGAAGTACCCAGAGTAATGAAGAATCTTCTAGAACCTGTTCCTAGCTCTGAGACCTAATCTGGAAAACAGCATGAAAAGAAAGCAAATGCAGACAAAACAAACTTACAAACAAACAACAACAAGACCTTAGAAACCATGTGCTGTTTTCTAACTCTGTATGACTAGCTTCTGGGAGATAATTACTGTTAATATCCAATCACTATGTGTGAGCTTGCATTCAGATAAAATAATAGGTCAAGGTATGGCAAGTTCTTTCATTGCTAGTGCTGTTTCTACAACTGTAGTAACTTTCATTTTAGCACTGGAGGTTTTTAGGTGTCAAGTATTTTCATCAGCTCTCCCACAACCTGACAAAGAAAAAAAAGATACAAAATTGGAAAGCTGTCAATCACTTTTTCCTAATACTTTCACTTGGAAAACACTAGCGAGGTATGTTATTCCATTTTTAGTTATTTCCTTTTTTTCTGAAAACAAAACCAAACAAAATGAACTCACACTTAATATGCTTTTCCTGAAAACATATTAATTTGTATGGCTTGGATTCCATCTTCAGCTGATATTCTCTTTAATCAAAAATACTGCACAGAATCAAAGAAAAAAGGCTGATTTATATTTTATTGCTCATGTTTTATCTTTCTTACTTGCATAAAAGACCTATTTTCTGCATTTTTAACAGATCTTAATTTGAATATGTTAACACATATATTCATACGCCTATTCTACATACAAATATTTTGTATAAGTCTATAACAATGCATGCATATATATGAATATACATAAATATGCAGATATACAACTTTCAATTATTTTTTAAAATACATCAAAGGAAATCACTATTGTTATCCACCAGCTGTGACCATAACTGTCTCTTTAACATGCTGCATTTAATGAGACATTATGTTAGCATTTCTTGCTTTCTGTGTTTCTCAGGAAAAAAAATATCTATGTTAAAATCAGTAAGGGAATTATGTAAATAACGAACCAACCCTGATGAAACAGCAATTATATATCTCAGCAGCTGTGTACATCCATTTATGATAGATGATTAACTAGCAAATTGTTTGCATATTTGTTTTATGGAGCATTTGGCAATTTAACTATTAGCTATGAAGGTTTAGCCAAAAGTCATTAAAATGCTGAGACTAGTATAGATAACAGCTGGTGCTGTTTTAGCAGACTTATAAAACACCAATACGTAAGAACTACCTTAAAGGACTACATCCACAATGGGATTAGATACCATGCTGGGCACCTAATCTAACCATTCAGTGGTTTGTGGAGAGTTGGAAGACCTGAGTTTTGGATTCTTCTTCTGTTTGAACCCTAACATGTATGTCACCAAGGCTGCGTTATCCATTTCTTCTGCTGACATTCTGTGAGGAGGGATACCTTTGCATTAGACCAGAATACAAGCACAAGCTTAGAAAGCCCATAGAGCTTCACAGATAGGTCTTGGCTTTTGCAGGCTTGGATTCAAGTTCCACTTTGATGGATATCTTATATAAATCTCTTGCAATGTAGGTTTAAATCTGTTCAGAAGAGAACCTGCGTCTTGGTTCCCCACAGTCTGGGTAAGTGCAGGGACTTCCTGACAAGGGAAGAAGAGCAGACAGATACACTTGTAGGTGTGGCTGGAGTGACTGAAGACATCATCAGAGATTTCTTCTAATGTTGTCAAGCCAGCAGAATTTAATTGTGAGTTGTCCCTCTCTGTTTTTAGCACCAAATGCAGAGATTCGGGCTGTAGAAGCAAACTTTGCACTAAAACAGATGAGAGATACAGATATTTTCACATTTTCACAGCTGTTGCAAGCAGCTGTAAAACCACATCCATCAGCTGCAGACACCTGAAAAGAGTGTGAGTTGCTCTGAAGGTAGCGAAGTTCAGTTTCTGGAAAACAACTATTAACTGAAGTGAGCATGGATATTCATTTTGGCATTTATGACTTTTCTGCAGATGGTATGTTCTTTATTCAGGGGGACAATAATTCCAGTTCTTCTATTACTTTACTTCATTATTTACGTGGAAACAAGTTTGTGTAATTTTTAAGTTAGCCAGACATCCCTGTGCTTTGATGTAGGAGGTGTTGGTGCTTCCCCATCCACTCTTAGGTCTCCATCCTCTCTCATCCCCATAATTTACCACTAGCCCAACTTCACTGGGCCATTTTCTCCAAGTGCTATACTATACTGCAAAGATTTTTCCAGACACACTCGGATCCATAGCATGCACGAGGCGATATAAGGAGCCACAACAGATTCATCTAAAATTTAGATGAACCAAGTCTGGGCTTTCTCTCTTTCTCATTTTTCCTGATTCAGTGCACAAGATGATGGTGATTCCAGCAGGAAGAAAACAGGAGGAAAATCTGCTTGAAGAGTTGCCTTCCTAAATTAAGCAGGATAAAGAGATGACCTGAATTTATTTGCTTGTCTTTACATAAACAACTCATGAAATCTTAAAAAGCAGCTTTTGACTGTAAACAGTGACTTTGCCTATTTACTGCATCTTAAAAGACTTACCCTGCCTCCTCCACCTTCAGCTGACAGGGAGACTTCCCAGGGAATACATGCAGGCTTGTTGCCTTCCTCAGGCACCGAGCTTTTGGTGCTTTAAATAGTTTGTAGCCCTTACTGCTATAAAGAAAACCCGAAACATAAAAGTGCACTCCAGGTGGGAAACACAGCAATACCAAAGTACTGTCGCCCTCTCCCACTTCTCTCTCCGTCTCCAATCCACAGTACGGTTCTGCCTTGTCAGATGCTACTGGCACCAAAGAGAGCAAGAACCATTCATCTAAACTGAGCAGAAAGCCTTAAAATCTTGTTTCAAAATGACATATTTTGATGTTATTTATTTGCTTTCTGTGTTTGAGTTTTCAGTCATGCCAGTGATTGCAATCATGAAGCCTACATTTTTTTCCTAAAATGGGACCTCAGGCTGCCATTAATAGTTTATTTCCATAGATGAAGCTTTAAGAAAAATATCAAGCATTTTAAGACTTCTAATAAAATCTCCAGAACTGTCAACATTTTATGTTATTGGCTCCCTTGCTTTCCTCGTCTCTTCCTGCTTTGAAAAACCAATTCACTCATGTCAGATAAGAGAGCCAGAACACATGATATCCATCCAAAATTGGAGTGCAGAAACACATTTTGCAGCTCAGGCCGATCTCATCTCACGATCTTTAATAACAGCTCAATTTTAGAACATCCTGAGAGTAAAAAATTAACAGTAAACAGCAATATTTTCTTCAGATAGAAAGTGTAAGTAGGGCCCCAAATATGCACTACATGGTAGAATGAGCTGCAGCCCTACTGAGTGAGGTGCCACCATTTTGATTTAACTTGGAAATACAGTTGAGGCCATTAGTTACTACAGCGAAGTAACTAACTAACTCAAAGTAACAAATCATTTTGTTTTTGACAAGCTGCTTTTTAATGAAACTTTGCCTTTTTGATGAGAGATGATTTGTGACCTGAAATTTAAAAACATTCCATGTTTTTTAGAGCAACTCCCTGACTTTCTTTGAAAGATCGAAATTCTGAACACCAAAACCAATTTGAGTGCTTTTTTGTGAGGAAATCTTTGAAGTGTGTATACATGTATGAATTGGTCCCGTTTACTAGTTTATTCTCAAAATAAGAAAAACAAAGTTTTCCTTTATTTAGTGCTATGATGGGAATGCCACAGAAATGCAACTGAATCTGAGAGTCCCACTGTTGTAGTTACTGCAGGAGAAGTCTGCTCCTGCTCCAGGACACGTATAAACCCAGATGTCAGTTAGAGGAGAGAATAATGAGTCAGGGTGATGAGGTCACATTAAAAAAACAGAGTTTAGCAGAAAAACAGGAGCCTCAGTCTGCCACAAGAACTTTTTTCAGGATGATGTAATTTCTAATAAATGACATGAAATTACGTTATTATCCAGTACTGCACATAGCCCAAAACATTGACATGTATGAAGGTATGTAGTTTTCCCAAAGAGAAGAACTATTCAAAAATAAGTACAATATCTCAAAGTGCTGTGACTTGTAACAGTGGATACAAGTATTGTGGTTTCCAAGGTTTTCAACATTTGAAAGAACATTTGCAGACCTCATTTTGAAATAACTGTCCTTGAGTATAGAAGACAGTCCCCTCTTTTTTACAATTAATATAGTAAGTACATAATCATAAAACTTTGAAAGGATTGGGATCAACTTATTGTTTGACAAAGCTACAGCAAGAAGGGTAATCAATCCCTTGGCAATGGAAATTTTAAATTTAAAATAAGCTTTAACAAAGCCTTTGAACCTTCAAACAATTTATCCTTAAGAAATTAATGGGTCCCTGTAGAAGTCTTATTTCCTTTTCTGTTGCAGTTATATATACTTCAATTACATTAATCAACAATGCAGCAAAATAGCAGATAGAGACCAGCCTCCTAGGAAAAAATACTCCATGTCTCTTTGCCACTTCTTCCCTTTTTCCCTTTTTTTTTTTTTTTTTTTTTTGCCTTTTTGTATTTAAAGATGCTCTGGGTTCCTCAGGAAAAAAAAAAAAAAAACACACACACAAAAAGTATTTTCTGTTTTTTTTAAGCTCTGTTTATTTCAGCTTCACTCTGCTGTCGTAATTACACCTCCCTCCACCCCTGACCTATTCCCCTCTCCAGCAATTTGTGTTGACTGTGGCAATACCTATGGATGAAAGCAGCCCTACGTGAGAGGTTTCATTCTGCTGAACTTGGAACAGCACTGAAGAGTCCTTCAAATGTTTCTCTTCTTTAAAGGCAATTGGAACTTTATGGAACATTTTCTTTTTCCTCTTAGGAGCAATTACCGTTGTGGTCCCCAAGCTGCCATGCCAGCCTCTGCCTTTGGGCAAAAATGAATATATTTTTCAAGTTTCACTACATCAAAACCTCCTAGAAGTGACCTTCCTTGTTACAGGTATAGATTGTGGCTGCCTTTATTGTGTCTACCCTTAAATCCCATCTTAGTTATAGTTTCAGTATAGCTCAGCTTCTCCAAACATGAAAAGAGAGTCTGCGTGAACTGTTGACACTGTTTTCCCCTCTTGGCTCCTTTGCTCTCCTTAAAAACCCAAAGCCTAAAAATAAATGTCTTCAACTTCAGCCTTCTATCTGGTGTCTCCTCGCACAGCTTTGTAAAGAAACTCATATCCACCACTGAACGTTATTTTGTCATTCTTCTGATGTTTAGCTCATCTCTCTGCTAGCATTACCTGGGATCACCACCATGTAGAAGCTGCACGTCTATTACTATTTATATTATAAATGTTCTGCTTAAGGAGTTTATGTAACTCAGAGGTAAGAATTTGGTTTTGGCTGAAAGTCATTACCTCTTAGCCAAAAAGCAGAATTTTGTTTAATTTGACATAAATAAAATTGATGTGCTGTAGCAGGTCTATTTACACTGAAGGAACGGCCCTTGTGTTTAAATCAGTATCTCCACATACCGCATGAGGATAGCTTTGCTAGCAGAAAGTCCACAGCATTGGGTTAGAATTTGTGTAGTCTCTAACACAGATAGCTTTAATGCAAAGTGAGATAGACAGATCTGTACAGAGAAATTCACTATATCCATTCTTCCTGATCCTACAGAATGTGCAAGAGGACCCAACAGAGGCATGCTATGTCCCAAGGCAGTAAAAGAAAATTTGTCCTTTTCCTTGTCTATCACATAGAAATACCTCTTATTTGTCTGTATTTGCAGATAACTAGCTGACGAGGTGGCTGATAATTGATCACAGACACTGAATTTTGTATAGAAACATGTACTGGATGAAAAGTTGATGGAGCTGGGCTTGTTCAGTCTGGAGAAGAGGCCTTCCAGTACCTAAAGGGAGCTTATAAACTGGAGGGAGACCAACTTTTTACGTGCACAGATAGGTAGGACAAGGGACAAGGTTTCAAACTAAAAGAGGAGAGATTTAGATTAGATACTAGAAGGAAATTCTTTACTATAAGGGTGGTAAGGCACTGGAACAGGATGCACAGAGAAGTTGTGAATGTCCCATTCCTGGAGGTGTTGAAGGCTGAGTTGGATGGAGCCCTGGGCAACCTGGTCTGGTGGGTGGCAATCCTTCCCACAGCAGGGGGGTTGGAACTGGATGGTATTTCAATTTCCTTTCAACCCAAGCCATTATATGATTCTATGACCGTGGAAAAAAAATTCTCCTTGCAGCTATGTGAAGGCACATGGAAGACAGGAAGGTGATTCAAGACAGCCAGCATGGTTTCAGTAAGGGCAAAACTAGCCTCAGCAATCTAGAAGCCTTCAATGATGGAATGACTATATCAGTAGACACCTGGATTTCTGTAAGGCCTTTTATATGGTCCCAAACAACATCCTTGTCTCTAAACTGGGGACATGTGGATTTGAAGGGTGGACTATTCAGTGGATAAGGAATGGGTTGGATGGTTGCATCCAGAGTTGTGGTCAATGTCTCTATGTTCAAGTGGAGACCACTGAAGACTGGCATTCATCAGAAGTCCATATTATGACCAGTACTGTTTAATGTCTTTATTAATAAAATATGTTATTATGAATCGGCATGGTTTGGCCTAGTGAAGGTTCTGGGGAGACCTTATAGCAGCCTTCCAGCACTTGAAAGGTACCTACAGGGAAGATGAAGAGTGGCTTTTTATCAGGGAGTGTAGTGATAGGATAGGAGGGAACAGCTTAAAATGAAATAGGGCTGATTTGGATTAAGTACACGGAAGAAATTCTTCACTGTGAGGGTTGTGAGGAACTAGAAGAGATTGCCCAGAGAAGCTGTGGATGTCTACTCCACAGGGCAAACGTTCTTCAAAGGAATCTTTAAAGATCCCTTCCAACCCAAACCATTCTATGATTGTGATTCTATGAAATTCAGCCCTGACTTTACTGGGTTCTGTCCTTAAGACAGAAATTGGAGGGAGAGGGAGATTCCCACTCTGCTAGGTGTCTACTTGTACAGATGTGTACAGTACAGTTTTGATGATTTCAAAATTGATTCTTGCACATTCAGACTTCCGATGTTTCTCTCTCTTTGCTTTCCTCTGCAATAAGCTTACATACTTTGCTTTGCTAGAGTATTCAAATGGTGGAGATGCATCTTTACTGAAGTTGTCTTACATCGCACACCATGAACATGCTTCTATTTTTTTTAAATCACGATGAAGAGAGCTGTTAACAAAGATCGTTAAGTTAGTTCCTTAAACTCAATGAAAAGTAACAGTAACAGACTGGTTATGAAATTAAGTATCTTGTTTTGCTTCCAAGGAAATTGCAGAAACTATTTTGTGGTTGAAATAATTATGGATATGGGTGTGTTTTATATAATATGGGTACTTAATTGCTGCATTTAAAGCACTCTGACTATTTTTAAAGGGCTTTTATTTATAACAAACTTTTGCATGTCCAAAATTGGTTGCAGCAGTTTTAAAAACTGTAGACAAAATGCATGAGACAGAGCCTTGAAATTTACACCACTCCCAAAACACAGCCATCCTGAGATGGCTGCTGATGACAGTGCTCCCAAGTTCATTTGAATTTCTGTAGTATTGCAGAAAAATAATTAAAATCCTTGGCCTCGTTTTTCCGCCCAAGTACAAATTTTCTGACATTTTAGTCTGCTCAATTTACAAGTGGAAATCAGTGTTTATGTTTTGTTTAGTGTAAAGAGTAACCTGCTTCTGGTTTCTGTATCCCTTTCTGCATATAGAAATTAAGCTATGTAGTAGAAAACAAGCTCTGAAGTTAATACATAATGGAGAACTGCACAGGCAACATAAACTCTAATGGCTGGGAGGTCAAGTGATGGGAAGACCTATGCTAGTTCAGTGGCAGTGAATTACTGACTGATGTTGTCCAGAAATCCATAAAGAGGCAGATGATACAGGGAAAAAAAAAAAAAGAAGAAAAAAAAAAAAAGCATTTTTCAAGCAGGACTTCCAGTATTTCCTGAAAAAAAATCATTCTGAAACATTAACACTGGAGAGACATTGAGAAACAAGAGCAGTTTATCTCCCTGGTCATAATGAGCAGAAGCCTTCTGAAGGAAACAGCATCGAGAAATGTACCCACCAGTAACTAAGTGTCCCAGCATATGATATACAAAGATATATAGCCCCTGCTTAAGGCAGAGTTCCTGACCCATTGCAGAGTGCCTGGGGGAGCTCTGGAGTAGCAGATCAGCCAAAACATTCTATAGGAAATCAGATATCTTTGATAGCAAGATCAAGAGTGAGTAAATGGGGCCAAAAAGCCCTTTGGAAAGAGTCACCAGAGGGGAGAGCAGTGTGGTTCCTGTGCTTTGCAACAGACAGAAGATGGAGCGGAGTATAATTCAGATCTCTGTGCCTTGTGGCCCTGTCTGGATTTAAAAAAGAAGTAGTATTAAACTGTCCAGGAGGTGAAATACAGGCAATTCAAGAGCCCGTAGAGCATTCACTCATCCTGGGCAATATGGGATGATTTGCTAGACTCAAGTCTACATTCTGACGAGTGCAGCTTCCTGAGACTTTGATGCATGAATTTACAGGACAGATTTATGGGGGAGACAAAAGAGCAATTTGACATCTTTTTTTTTTTTCCCCCCTCTGCTTCCTGACTGGCACTGCACGCAGCTCCCCCACTTCTCCAGTTCAACTGAGACTCAATCCATCACTGATTTATATGTATATAAATCACAGATGAGATCAGAGGCAGAGTGTTTGTATAAAAGGAAAATCTACTTTTGTAGCTTGAGCAGTAACAGTAATTAGCAATAGGATTAACCCAGAACTGCATGTACAGAGTACAATAATATTGCAAAACAGATTTTGGATCTAAAATTTGTGGTCTACGTTATCAAACCTAGCAGAGTAATATGAATCTTTAAAGAAAGGTTTAAGCTACTTTGACAGTTCCTTACAAAGCACTGGAATTGGTCAAAAAATGGGACTTGACCTTCTGCTTTCCTCCTTGTAGAAAATGTTCTTTTAAAAAGGAATGAATTCCTTCCCCCACTACCAAAAAAAAAAAAAAAAAAGCAACTATTTTTTCTGAAACTGACAGTCATTCTATTGTGCATTTCTATTTGCTCCCCTTTTTCACCCTATGTCATTCAGCAGTTTTTCAATATGGTTCTGAGGCAGCCTCAGAGAGAATAAACAAGAACTGTAAATGCTTTGGAAAAGTTAGTTTTTTGTGTTTTTTTTTTTTGTTGTTGTTGTTTTGTTTGATTTTGTTTTTAAAGAGTATTATACCTGTGCATCAAGCAGTTCTGAATGACGTCATTAAAAATAAGAAAATACAGAGGCAAAAATTGATGGGAAACATCAGATTCTTCTAGAGAAGGCAGACCTTAGGCTACTCAACTTGCAGTCCTGAGTTTGCTGCCTTTGCACTGCTCACCCTACCTTTCCTTTGGCATTTCTCAGTGATGGTTTTGGCAATAGCGTGTTTCATCTGCTGGTTTTTGTGGCTCTCAGTCTGCCCATGTTTGGACATGAGGATGAGCCATTCAGCTTGTAAGTAGCGTGCAGGTTAGATGTTATCTGCTACACAGAGAGATGTTCATCACCTTTCCTTTTAGCTTTCCACCACAGCTGCTCTCCTCCACTCGAGCAGCATGTTTAACTCATCTGCTGATATAAGCCTGGAAAAACTAAATTGGTCCCTCTACTTTTGGTGAAATTTGGGATACAGTTATGTTGTCCTTGTAGGTAATGTTTGCCTGTAGGAATCATTCAGGTCCTGGATATGACCTGGAAACTGGGGCATTCAAAGCTTAATCAGAAATTTGTAATTCCCTTGAAACGCTGTCTTACAGGAGAAGGGAGATAGCAAATATTGAAGACTACATCTGTGCTAGTAAACTAGGCATGACAAGGGCTATACTAGAGCCCTGTCATGCCATCCTCTGTACTGCTTAATACTTAGCACCTTTCCTGTCAAATATCCCTCTCTGAGACAATGCTTGCCCGCAGCTTAGGGCTATAACATAGGTCAAGGACTATTCCCAGCAGGTGTGATGAAAGAGGCCCTCTTGTTTGAGGGAAAACAGAGCTCGGGTGTGTGGACACAGCAGCACTAAGGCAAAGGACCCAGCTGCTTGTCTCTCTCCTATTTGATTCACTGATATAGGCATAGTCAAAATACTAGCAATGAAGAACTGATATATGGTGGAAAAATAAAAAATAACCATCTTTTTATCAGTAGGATTATATATAGTTCAGCTGTTCACAATGTGGCTGATGCAAGAAAACAGTTGAACAGAGTTGGGGCTTCTGGTTTTCCATGGCTCGCAGCTGGTCCTGGGACAGCCATGAATAAACGCAAAGGGCATGGCACTTGCTCTTCACCTGGGTGACCTTACTTCAAGTCAGGACTCTGATACTGCTGAATCCCACCAGCAGAAACCCAAGCAGGATACAGACACTATTCAGATACCAAATAACCCTGAAGGTGACTAAAGAAAGAAATTCCACAACTTTGCCCGAGGACTGGCACAGAGTTTATTGGGGGAGAAAAGGATGGCTCACATAGTCTGCTTTTTGAGCAAAAAAGATCCAAAAAATGGCAAAAGATTTCTACCATTAGTTCAAAAACATTACAGCATCATTTGTAAGGGCATGCAGTGTATACACAGCTTTAAACAGTAACTCTTTCAAATAGTGTCTTCACAGATCATTTTTAGAGTTATTTTCACAGCAAAAATGTCTGCATTCATAATTACAGTAGGAAGTTCAAGGCTTCTGGAAAAGGAGAGTGAAAAGATGGAATAAAAGACCATGAGGGGAAAAGAGATTGAGAGTTACTCAAGCACTGAAGTGATAATATATTCTTATATTAATCTGAATAATTTCCTAGTTTCTATTTTAATATGTAGAATAGGGAATTCTGCGTCCCTCATGTACTGATTTGGTCAGAAAAATCACCCACGCTGTTTTATACAAAACACTGCAGCAGACAGAACCAATTTCCATTAGTGTTCACATTTTTCCCCCAAAGCATCTACTTACCGTTAATGTAACTGCTCTACAATGTCCTCTTATTGTCCTGGACATGAATAAATCATTAGCCTTATTTTATTAATGAGGCCTAGCTAACAATATTCCCAAACTGACTGTGCTCTCATGTCTTTCAGTGTTACAGATAGGTGCATGCTACACTTTTGTTTCTCTACCGGGAAAGTATGGAAGCTTCACCAAGGTGATTATGTAGATTAATCAATAAGCAAGACCTGTTCCAGGCAAAGCTGGAAGGAAGAGGTCAAGTTCAGTTTGTGATTTATTTTCTTCTTAAGCACTGGAAACTTTTTGCTGATTTCACGTTATACTTGGCGTCTACATTAGATAGTACCTTTTTATCTTAAATATCATAATGAAAAGCCTTAAGCATCCTTAAGCATAGGTATTCCTGAACACTGTTACAGTGAACCACTGTTTTGGAAGCTGCTGTAACCTTACAGATGGTGATGAGCAGCAGTAGGAACAGCTCTGTGCCAGTACTGAGGGAAGTGATGGTTTTACAATGCCATATTTCATGGTAGAACTTTGCTTCTTTATTTGCACTGATTTGTTTCAGGGTCCTCTTGTGATGCAGCTTGTGAGGGGAGATTGAAGGGAAGTGTGTATGGGAAAAGAATTGAGAAGAAAAAAAAAGAGGAAAAAAAAAAGAAATGAGAAAAAGCTGATATAAAGGAAATCATAAAATACAAGAATTGGGGTGGACAGAAGCTTGAAGATGATATAGAGATGATATAGTAGCACTGGGTGAGCTGCCGAACTGACCACAAAACTAACAAGAAGGCAGTATGAAGATTAGAATTTGAGTTAGATGAGACAGAGGGGGAAGCCAGGAGTTCTGTACTAATGGCACTGTGGCTGTGCTTGCTTCTGAAGACACTCTACTTGAACTCCAGAATAGCCATATCCTAAGATATTTAATTCTGGCCTTTGGCCTTAAAATTGATTTCCCTCAATGTTCACACTGCCTGATTGGGGATGGACAGATTATCTTACAAACATGATGCATTATCACAGTTGCATGGATGGATTTCTCTCCAGCGATAACTCCCAGCCCTTTGCATATTTTTGTTGACCTAAGAACAGAGAGCTTTCATTATACATTTTCTGCCTTTTCACTATGATTTGGAAAATTACCTTAGCCACCGTTTACTCCATGTATGGTAATACACACTCACAGGGGATCTTTCCTGCCTATCTCACATTACATACCTTATTCCCATAACAATAAATGGTCCCTCTTGCATTTCTCACTCCATGAATCCAGATACTCCTGAGATTGGTGCTATATAAATGCCTAAATGGATAAATCAACAAGATACTTCTCTCTGTACCGTTATAGGAAGGAATATGGGGACTGTGCATTCCTCAGTAGTCTCTCTTCGTTTTTAGAATGAAGTGTATTTTCTACCATTCCAGAAAGAGAAAACAAGAGGTGTCTGGTGCCAGTGAACTCCTGTACTTGCTTTGAATACTACAGTGCTATTGTTTTTAATATTTAAAGCTGCAATGTTGCCATGTAACTGGGGAAATAGCTTTTTGTGTTTAAATATTTTATGGCTTGTTGGAGTCCAAGTACAAGAAGAATTTCTTTAGTATGCTAGAGGCCCACCCTGACTGAAAAGTTTTTTGTTAACCCTTGAATGTGTTAAAATTACTCTGCGTTGCAGAAATATGTTAAGCATGATCTGACTCATTTAGAGACCATGAAGGACTGGAAAGTTTCTTTCTTTTCACTCTTCTATAGACCTTTGTTTATCTTATTAATAGGCCTTTCAATGTTGAAGAAAATCTTTTATTTCATATTGGAATACTTGTTCAGCATTTTATAAAGATAACATTTAAAAATATGTGTTTATTTATAAATTGTTCCATCATTGCAAACTTCCAGAACCCATTGATATCGGAAATAAAAGCTTCATTGTGAGTATTGGCTACTGTTTGCTATTTCAAAGTTGCACAAATTGCTCTGCCCTTGTGGCCAAAGAAGGCCAATGGTATCCTGGGGTGCATTAAAAGGAATGTGGTCAGCAGGTCAAGGAAGGTGATCCTCCCCCTCTGCTCTGCCCTGGTGAGGCCACATTTAGAATACCGTGTCCAGTTCTAGGCTCCCCAGTTCAAAAAAGACTGGGCTTTCCTGGAAGGAGTCCAGCAGAGGGCCACCAAGATGATAAAGGATCTGGAGCATCTGCCATATTAGGAAAGACTGAGTAATTGGGTCTGTTCAGCCTGGGGAAGACTGAGGGAGGATCTGATTAATGTTTATAAATATGTAAAGGGAGGTGGGAGGGAAATGGGGGAGGCCAGGCTCTTCTTGATGGCGTGCAGCAGTAGGACAAGGAGCAATGGCATGAAACTTGAACATAGGAAGTTTCATACAAACATCCATAAGAACTTCTTTCTTTACAGTAAGGGTCATGGAGCACTGGAGCAGGCTGCCCAGAGAGGTTGTGGAGTCTCCTCCTGTGGAGATATTCAAGACCCAACTGGACGCCTACCTGTGTGACCTATTGCAAAGTAACAGCTTTAGCTAGGGGGTTGGACTCAATGACTTCTTGAAGTCCCTTCCAACCCCTGCGATTCTATGATTTTGTGATTCTATGAATGGCTCTTAAGTATCTGAGGAAGAGCTACAGCCCACTTGGCTCCTGTGAGGTATGTTCAGAGTGTCACCAACCTTGCAAAGTTTCTTCTCATTTCAACTGGAAACTGCTGAAATTTGATCTCTTCTGAAAGTGTGCTTGTGCACTGATGGTGAAATCAGAAAAAAAAAATGAGGTCAGAAAAATCAATTTCTGATATTAGCAATGAAACAAAATGTTTTGAATCAGTTCCTGAATTGCAACAATTTTCTGCACATCCCATTTCAATGATCTCTATTGCAAATACAGTAAACACTGACCCCATATGGGAGATGTGTTTTGCCACTGCTTTGCATAGACAATAGAATGGTAGGTTTACTGTGAAATTGAGGAAGAGGGTTAGTGCAGAGCAACATCATGGGGACACTTGGGAATGCTGACAGTGCAGGACAGTCATAGATATCACAGTGTAACAAGCCCAAAATCTTTCAAAGTCTGGCAAAAAAAATCAAACTTTTCTCATGAGCTCCTGTAAATGACAGAAATATTTGCCTAAAATCCTAACATTAATGAAGTATTTTAGGAGAAACCATAATTAACTTCTTCAAAGATGAAAAAAATATACAACGGATAATCACTCTGCTGAAAAACACGTTTGTTTTCTCTTTACATTAAAAGTTAATGATGTGTGTTGGCAAGCAGAATGAAGTACAGATGATGGTTTGAAAGCACCCATGCCAGATGTCTGCTCAGTATTTGGGGTAGTTTTTTTCTAAGCTCTGTTGCTCACACGTCACTCCCAAATGTTGCCTGCAAGGCTGGCCTCAGGGCTCCTGATGCAGGATCTGAAAATTTGTGGGTGAAGCTCTGTATTTGCTGACCTAACTTGAGCATGGAGAGCATTACAGAGAGGATGCAGGTGCTGTAAGACTTTTGCAGGTAATGTCAGCACCAACGGGACTTGCAGCTCTGGTCTGAGTGCATGGCTATCTGTATGATATGGAAAAGGGACAGCTCACTTATAACCAGTGAAAAGCAATGAATCGAGTAAAGAGACCTAAGGTCCAAAGTGAAACTGGAGAGGAAAAATCTGTGTATTTTCAACTTTACTCTCTCCAGTTTCTAGATATATAATTTATTCTTTCCCTAAACACTGCAAAGATACCTGCTTCAGTTCACAGCCATAGGTTTAGCGCACTGACCTCGGATATGAGAAATCACATTCAATTTTCTTTTCTGCCTGAAGGTATGTGAATCGAGATCTGCATGAGAGACTTGGCCATCATGTTAGTCTGGGAGAAACGTGTTGAAAATTGCTCTTGCTTCTCCACTGTGCGTGGAGAAATTCAGAATTACTGTGGCATAGAAAGGAAGCGAACCTCAGAAGGACTCTGTACTTCTGCGCTGACAGCAGAGAGGAAGATCTAGGAAACAGCCATGTTCCAACAGTTACTTGTAATGTAGATAAAATTTATTTCAATATTAGAAGAGGGAGAACTGAAATTATTTTCTTTTTTGTCCCGTTGCTAGACTGCAAAGTCAGGCTTGCTCCCTTCAGCAGTTAAGCACCCCTATGCCAGCACAGCAACAATCCAGAGCAGTTTACCAATGGTGCCTGAATGTTTGCAGCCCACACATGGAAGTGTAGGGCCCTGTGGAGAAACTGGCTTCTCATCAGAGGAAAAGTGGCTGTTAGCCCTGCAAGGAGAGAGCCCTGCAAGCAGAAAGCCCCGCAAGGCACGTGGTGTGGACAAGTACAGGAAGGCCAGTGGGATGTGGTGTTGCTGAGCACTGGCCATAGCACAGGCCCTTGTGGGCGTGGAGGGCAATCTTGCTGCTCCAACAGAACAGGGTGGGGGATAAGAAGGCAACATCGTGCTTGGTGCCACTAGGATTGTGTGCATTTAGGATTCTGTTTATGATATCGAAGCTGTTAAATAAAAAGCTGGGAGGTGAGAGGGATTGAAAAGTGTGAGAATGAGGGGGAGCAGATTCTGCAGAATATGCGAGAGGAACAAGTGCAAGGGGGTGTGAATGGAGGGCACTGTAAGTGACTAAATACCCAAGAAAGACAGCTTTAAGAACCATTCCTCTCTCCTGCCTTCCTCTGGCCTCTTTGGGAGCTGTGTGTGAGCCCCAGTGGTGCTCCTTGCTTTCACTTGGTTACAAAGTTCCTGTTGCAATAGGCTATGCCTCAATTTTTAGACGATCCCAGAAAAGTATGAGACAAACATATACATCTGAGAGTAATATTTGGCCTGTTGTGCTTTGATCTTTCAGTGAATATTGAATTTTAACTATTAAAAATACATGAAAAGTATTCAACTGCAATCAAACATCACCTACACCATGAAAAATAAACCCTTCCCAGTTTTGTTGCTCTCTTGAAGTCTTAAATATATCAGATAATGCACTGAATTCCTGCCTCTGAAATAGCTTAAATTTTTCTTTCCAAACAGTCCTCTTCCCTGTAGAAGACTACCTTGACTTATGCTATCTGGAAGCCCAAATCCAAAGACACTGCAAAACAAAGGAGTAATGGTGTGTGGTATAAAACTGGTGTGGAGTGGCAGCTTAGAATAAACTCAATGAAGAAACAGACTGAGTAAAAGGTGGCAGCACATGCAGCAGATTTTTATTCCCGATCACCATATTCTGGGGATGGTTCATGTCTGCATCTGCCAATATGATTGGCTGTACAGAGCAACCTGATCTAGCTGTAGATGCCCCCGTTCACTGCAGGGGAGTTGGACCAGATGACTTTTAAAGGTCCCTTCAAACTCAAATGATTCCATGATTCTAAGAACATTACGTTTGATGAGTCCAGTTGCCCTGTGTGGAGTCCCTCCTTTGGAAACCCTAAAGCAGGTCACTAATTTACTAATGCTGGATGCATTGAGTCCTGGGAAGTTTCAGGTTCATACACCTACTCCTCCCATTTCACTCATCTGAAAGGACTCAATTGGGCTTTTGCCCATCCAAAAAGAAAAACAAACAGCACCAACAAAAGACAGCAGGATATCCATGACTGTTTCAGGAGAGAAGTTAAACAAGAAATCTGAACAACTCAGGCAGAAATGATGGGTAGGAGATGTAGGGCACAACTTCTTAATTACTTAACTTCCTTATTCATAGGTAATTCATGGGAGGAATAATCTTCCCTGATTTGAAAGTATGGATTCATTTTAGGAGTCTCTGAGGAGTAGAAACTCACTGAATTAGAAACAAGAAGAAATAGCCTGTGCCATCTTTCCAGAGGAGATTTTGTCAAAATCTGAATAGTTTCACAGGAAAATGAAAGGCCATTCCTGATATTTTGATGACATAAATACAAAGAAAGTTAAATGAGTATATTCATATTTTGAAATGTACTGTTGCAAAATGAAACAAATTTAGAAAATGGAATTGTACAGTGGACTAGAAGCTCTATTTTCAGCCATGTCAGAACTAAAAAACTATAAAATAAAGTGAAATTTAATAGCCTGCTTTTATCAAGACAGCCCTGAAGTACGGCAGTCCAAAGAGACGCAGTGGCAGAGCTGGTCTGGAATTTTCTGGTGAAACTTTTTTGATCTGAAAATAGTAGCTCCATCCAAGCTGAAGAGTTTTGTGGAAACTAGTCAGCTGAGAAGAATTTCCAGTAAAATGAAACCCAGGGCACATCAGAAATTGTCTTCACTTCTTGCCAAATTGTCTCATGTTCTGCTTGAAGAACAGATTTCAGGATGTGGCTCAGCTTCTTTATCATGCAAAATCCCTCATCCCAGGTACTCCTGGGCTTTCTGACCTTTGCTCTTACCATAATCTCTCCATATAGCTGCTTGAGTGACACAAGTTGTCCTCCAAAAGTGCAGCTCCTGATTAGGCCCATCATGACTCTGCTTTGGGCGAGCTGGAAAAGTGCAGATACTTCTCTGAACCCACATCTTTGGGGGATGACTCTAAGTTCATCCTGAACTGGGTGGCTTTTCTTCATTGCTCACTGCCTGGTTTACCCCAGGTCCCACCGGGCTCCATTGGAGATCTGGACAATTGTTTCTCTGTTTTGTTTCAGAAAAACAGAGGACTAATCACATTTACCCAAAACAGCATGTTTTTCAGAATGACATTTCCATCAAGGGTTCCTAATTTCTTGCTGTATTGGAGCAAATCACCAACTGATATATGGGTTTTACAATGAAATCAAAACCCTGAGTTTTAAATGTCTTTAATTTATGGCCTCAAAGAAGGAATTAAATCCTATGGGATGAAGTGTCTCTCAAAGAAGTGACTACCTATCCCACACTCCTACATTTTCAGTCTTCCAAGAGCCAGAACTGGGAGCTATTAATATCAGCGATGACTAGCAGTCTAATAGAGAAAGAAAACTGATTGCTCCTTCCCAGCATATCTATTCATGTCTGTGTTAGTTATCCTGCGGACTTATTAAAGCCCCATGCTTTTAGAAGCATAGAGTCAAAGTTCATTATGAAGACCACCAAATACTGCGTGAGTTACATCACCAAACTGACTTGTCTCTATTGCAGGAAGTCAACTTAATTTTTCTTGCCTGTAATAGAAGAGACTGCTGAAGAATGATAACAGAAAGCTCAGGGGCTGTAGGACTGGATGCAGCTGTGTTTGTAATGGGGAAGCTGCATGACCTGCAACTTTTTACCTTAACCAGATTAATCTTGTTAGTTTGAAGCTGACTTTTGCATTAGATTTCTTCTCTCCTTTCTCAGAATTATTGAATAAACTGAAATTACTGCCTACAAAACAGTCACTAAAGCTGAAATAACCAAACAGCATCTGTGAGATCAATCATAATAATGTTTTTGTTCTCCATTAACAACAAGATTTACCTCTTTCCTTTACCCCACACAGACCTCTGTTCCATTTGTAATTAACATTTGTAATTAACAACTCTTGCTGTTTGTAACACATGGAAATAAAACGTTTTCTATCAAGAATTTTTGTTTTGTTCACTCACACGTGGACAAAATGAGATTTAGCGCTAGGTATATGTATATGTGAAAGAATACGGCAGTAAATAAATTCTGTGGCAGACCTTCAAGCAAATGCTCATGGATCATATTAGATATATGTAAAATTAAATCTGAAATTAGTACGTGGGTGGTAATTTATCTTGGGGGACAAAGACTGTAGCAGGCCTCTTACCACAACACCTGCCAGGGATATCTAGCCCAAAAATCACAGTTTTCCATCTGGAGGGAATCAAAAGGGGTGGGAAGCAGGCGGCAGGCCTGGCCAGCCCACACACAGCTCTGGGCTCGGGACAGAGACCCAGCCACACCGAAAATCCCCGAGCTGTCTCCCCTGAGGCCAGCCGGGTGCTGGCGGTGTCTGGGAGCACAGGAGTCCGGGAGGAGCTGAGGTCTTGCAGCAGATGTACTGGCATACTTGCTGCAATGCTGCAGAGCCCTGTCAAGGAAAAATTATTTATCTTTGGCTTTTTGTCAGGGTTTTCAGTAGCTGAGACTTTCTGCTTGTGAAATATTGGTGCTTAAATTGTTCTCTTGTGCTGCTCTTCTGAGCTTTCAGATGTTTCATCCAGTACACTCTGACAGGCTCCACAACAGCCCAGTAAAATCAGATGCACGATACCAGACAGAGATTCGCCAAACCCCATTTCTATGAAAACTATCTCAATTTGGTTACTGCAGTGGCGATCTAAAGTAGAAGGTAATCTTATATTCATGAATACACGTATTCATCTGCTGTATTTGCCTTTGATGGCTAGGTACCAATAATTTAGCAAGTGACACATACCGACATTCACTCCAGAAGTTCAGACTGTCTCAATAATATAGCAGTACCAGTAATATAAAGTACACCGCCTTTCTCTCTAGAGCAACATTATTTATGCATGACATGGAATAATGCCTAACCAGAGCCATGAAAGGAAGAAAAGTGCAACGAGTGAGTGTGTATATGATATGACCTTGTTAACATTTCACTGCAGCATAATCTTTTTGTACTTTCAAGCATGATAAGTTAATGCATGCCGCTGTGAGACATATTGGAAGTGACAGATAGACATCCATTTTAAAAACCTGGTTCAGGGACTGTCACTTTACCATTAAGCAAAACATATAATGGACTAAGGAATGAAGATGAAAAACCTTATAGAAACAATAAAAATCCTTCCTTTTCTTCTTCTGAATATGCTCAAATACCCTGCAGGTTCCATCTGTAGAATTTGATGAGAAATCTGAGTAAGAAACATACATTGTGACAAACAACTTACAGTTTAATCCAGAAATCATGAATATTGGCGTGAAAGACTGCCAATTACATGTGAATCTGAGGATATGGTAGTCATGTCGAAAACACTCAGACAGAAATGTGAAAGCTGGTCTCAAAAAAGGTTATATAGCTAAATCTTTGTGTATATTTAATGCAGGACCTCTCCTGGAATCAACCTAAAAGGAATGAACGTCATACTAATGGGATGTATATATTTAAATGCTATCACTAAATAAGCTTGCTTAGATTTAGGTTTTTGAAACCGGCGAAGCATTTTCTTCCCTGCTTACACAACAGTGCAGCTTGACTGAGTGAAAAATTGTGAGCTGTCAAGTGGATGTCTAATGACACAAAACAAATGAATGGTATCAGTTGCTTGATCCATAGTACAGCATCAGTTCAAGGTAAACATCTAGATAGATTTCTCTAATACAGTGCTGACAGACAGCTAGTTTGTTGCATGCTTGTGGCATAATTCTGATTGCTGAGAATCCTTAGCAAAACTGCTTGACTTTTACATAGCAAAAGCAAGATCTAGATATCTATATTCTGTGGGGAGAAAAACTGTCCCATGGAACACGCAATGAAGTCCTGTCTGTTCTTCTTCTGGAACTACATCTTTCATTTTCTCAACAAAAGTACACAATTTCAAAAGGAATAAAGGACATTTGCATGGTTCAAACTATATATTGATTGCTCAGACTACTTTGCCATTTGACTTCTTTAAGACTATCTTGCTTGTGTTTAGGTCTTGAATAGTTTGAATTCTGTTGATAGTCTTGCTTCTACTCAACAGCAAGTCTATTGCCAAATGGTCCCAGTCATTCTGACAGCATATGGAGTGGTAATTCTTCTGTGTGATTTTTCTCTTATTCCTTTACCTTTGTTTCTCATGCACACAAATAATACAAAATTTAAAAGAAGTTATTCTTCCCTCTTTGAATCGTTAGAAATGTTCTTACTTGATCACATACATAAAATTTATTTGGTCAAGACCTGATGTGGAAATGGGTTTTGTTTTCCAATTTTGTGGTCACTGGATGCTGGTAAAATGAACTAGTAGTGATGTAGCATTTGAAGAGAACTATGAGACCCCTAACATTTAAAAAGGTGAGCAGAGAACTTTCTAAACAAACTACAGTTATCTTGAGCATTCTCTGGAGTTTCTATGCATGCTAAGGATATAATCATAGAATCACAGAACCACAGAATTGGCTTGGGTTGGAAGGGACCTTAAAGCCCTTCCATTTCCAACCCCTTTGCCATGAGCAGGGACACCTTCCACTAGATCAGGCTTCCCATGGTCCCATCCAACCTGGCCTTGAACACCCTCAGGGATGGGGCACCCGCAGCTTCTCTGGGCCACCATCCTCTCTGCTGAGAATTAATTACAAATATCTAAACTAAATCTATGTTATTTTAGCTTAAAGCCACCACCCCCTGTCCAGTCACTAAACCATTTGATAAAGAGTCTTTCCCAGTCTTTTCTGTATGCCTCCTTTAAGGACTGAAAGACCACAATGAGGTCTCCCCTGACCCTTCTCTGCTCCAGACTGAGCAAGACCAGCTCCCTCAGCCTATCTTCATAGGAGAGGTGCTCCAGCCCTTTGATCACATTTGTGGCCTCCTCTGGACCTGCACCAACAGCTGCTCATCGTTCTTGTGTTGTGGTCCCAAGAACTGGATGCAGTGCTCCAGGTGGGTCCTTGCAGGAGAGGAGTAGAGGGAGACAGTCACTTCCCTCGCCCTGCTAATCATGTTTCAAGGAGCAATTGAAATTTCTGCTGTAGATACTTTTGACTTTAATGATGTAGAATACACCACTTCATTTTTTGTTTGTTTTTGTTTTGTTTTTGTTTATGGTAAGAAATAGGACACCGATGGAGAAACAGTTTTACTATCCCTGGAGGAAAATTAATTTTCCTTGACATTTTCCCTATGAAATAGGAAATAAATAAATAAATAAATAAATAAATAAAAAGGTTATACAGGTCTGAAACAGTTTGTATCTAGAGCTTTAATACAGAAAAAAAAAAGCCATATTTCTGGATGAAAAGCTTGAAAACATACACGACAGCCCCACACATGCTTCCACAGAACTGCAATGAATGCAGTGAGGTATTAAACAGTAAATTTGGCACAAAATAGATTGGAATTATAGTTGCCTAACTTTGTAAAGTTTAGTTACAGAATAAATGCACTGGAAATGCCTAATCATTTCACTGAAAACACTGTTCATTGTTAAAAGTGGTTGAGAGGGCTGACAGGAAGCAGTAAATGCAGCATTAAAGCAAATCAGTAATAACATCTTTCTGGACATTATTTCATCTTTTTTCTATTTTCTTTTTAAAGCAAACAATTTCCTGTAATTTTTCTCTCTCTTTTTTTCTTCTCTCAAGTTTCTAGTTTTTCCATCACAAGCCTTCCAAAAGAATTGAAGAAAAGGGTAAGGAGATTTTTTTCTGGAAGTCTTTCCGTGATCTTTAATCTTGGAAGAGAATTTGTTAAGAAGTCTGATGGAATAGATTGTTTTCATACCACACATCATATTTCATTCTTTCAAACCAGTGTTGGGTGGAAAAAAAAGTCCAAATCATGGACTGAACTGTTCTTATGTCAGTGTTGTCCCTCTATAAGGCAAATGCAAACTTCAGATCTGGTCTCCATCTCTTTAGTATTCAGATCAAGGGTTTTTTGTAATCACTTTAAAGAGATCTGCTGTGAAATGTTGATTTGAGTGAAAGTATCCCAAAATCCCTGCTGCTGAGTTCCTGGGTTTGGCTTCCAGCTGCAAACCTGAACCCGCATCTGACCTTTAAAAGAATTTGGGATGATCTTTTTTTGTGTGTCTTCTGAGGATGTGTGCCACTCCCTGCTACAGCCACAGCTGCGACCATAGGACTTCTTCTGATGGTTTCTCTTACAACAAGATGCATCTTTCACATTACTGTGTGGAACACATTTAGTATCGAGAGGAAAAGCTTGCTTCTTTTTCTAGTATTCCTCAAGCAATCCTCAACCTTAATAAAATCTGAAGATTTTGCTAGATCATTATTTACATTCATCTCAAGATCATTACCAAAAGTCATCTTTAGAAAAGGATTTTCACAGAAATGATGGCTTCCAAAAATGACAGAGACATGCATAAAAGAGTTTACAAAAATGAAACAAGTAGTTGTGCTCCACAAATGTTTTGAAATTTTTCATCATTATTATTAATTAGCTCAGTGATGTTACTGTACAAAAGAGAAATCCATGTCAGTAACTGTTCGTCTCATAGAGTGTTTTGTTTTAAGACTGTGTAATACCACTGATGGATAAAGTTCTAAAGATCTGAAAGTTGGATTGTTGATATGAACAACTCGCAGTTCATATTTCTGTCTGATTTTTCCTGAGGTTGAAAACAGACTCAAAGAAGAAACATCTCTGTGGAGACTGAGGGGTGTGCTTTTAAAATAGAGGAGACTTGGTTAAGCAAATGAGACTGATATCTCATTGGTCTTAGGGACATGTTTCTGCAAAATTAAAAGCAGGATTTGCTTTCCATAATTTTATTTGGAGGTGGTCAGAGCCAAACCTGCCTTAATCATTTAAGGCTAAGTTTTGATGGCATATGATAGCTGTCACGAGACCTAAGTTCCTTACACTTTATTCATCCCCTCCCAGTTCTCTCCAAATTCTCTTTTCTCCTTCCTGCATCTGATTCCATCCAAAAACAACCCCTGACCTTGCAGGCATCTTCTTCACTCCAGCACTCCCCCTCTCGCCATCAAGGAAGATTTTGCCATTTCATTTCTGCCTCTCCTCATTGACTTCCCTGCAATATGATGCTGAGCTGTCCTCAAAGCTCAGGGGAGTTGCACTTAATTTTAGAAAGAGGCCAAAGCAATGAATCTCAGATCTAGATCCAAATCTGAAGTTTCCTGTGTCTTTGGCCTTTTGATAAAGCTTTCCAGTTTTGGCACTCCCATGCTTATTTCATATGTACATTCCCCAGTGTGTGGGAGTGCTGTTGTTTGGGTCAGAGAACTGGAATCCTGGAGTCAGGAACTCACATTCTTCTAAATTACTCCCTTCATGGTCTTTATGACTAGTTGCTAACTTGTTTATTTAAGTGACACTGACATAGGGTGTTCCTCATTTTTTGTGCCAACTTGACACATAGTTGACATAATTTTTGGAAGCTATATTTATCAATTTTAGAAGCCAGTAACACTTTGAAGCTATGAAAATTGGCACAGAATTCCCTAAGTTGGCCTCTGCAAAACTTAAGCGTACTAACTCAGCAGCAACTTTTGATAATTAGATGTTAAAAGACCAAGTTTGTCAGTCATCTACCTAAACAAAAGGCATAATTAGTAACCTCACAGGATGGGGATGAGTTGCTTTTTCTTGCAGACCCAGTTGCTTTTCCAACTTTCTTATCCTCTCTAGGTCCAGATGTTCCATTCTTCTGGTCACCAGGAGAGTTGCCTAAGGCCACTCTCACTGAACTAGATTAGCTTTGCAACTTACTGTGATCCTAAACATCCTTGTCTTAGCAGCAAAATGTCACTAAGTTGGTAACAAGTTTTTTTTACCAGTCTGTTGTCTCTGAAAGTGCCGCTGTGAGCCACAGTGCAGTTATCACTGCTTTTAGTGCACTTAACCATGTCCTTCACATTTTGCAAAGCACTGTGTGCTGTTTCACAGGAGCTTGAGAACTCGCCTGCATTAGACACAGCATGTTCTCCACTTTTGCTTGTTTCACTGCAGCAAAGAACTTTGTCACAATGATTTTCCCTGCTTATAGGATGAACTATTGATTCAAACTGTCACTGTAGAGAAATATTATCATTCTCTCAGACAGTGCTGGAATTTGGCACTCAAAATGTACTGGAAAGACTTATATTTGAGGCAGTTTCTGTGCTGCACATCGAGCCAAGCATCTGAGTTTTCCTTTCAGAAGTGCCCAAAGATGTTATTGCCAAGTCTCACCATTAAACCAGGAGACATTATTTTTGGTTTTCAATTTTGTTTCTCTCATGGGTTTGCATTTTTTTTCCAAATCCAATTTGCCTTTCATTCTACATCTGCCTTCTTAGGAGATCAAAGTGTTTGTACACTGTACAAATGTAGGTTTCCACACCCATCCCTATTTTTTCAGTTTTAGAAGGCACATTATAACATGCGAAATCAGTTTTTCACAGAGCCAGTAGTAACAGAGGCACATATTTCTGCAGATTAATAATTCTCTTTACTGTAGCTCTCATGAATTCTTCTCCTCCCTTTTCCTTCTTCACTCACGATTTCAAAGTCCACCCAGTGATTTCAGTGATCAAGTCACATTTATACAATTATCTGCTTCAAAGACATTTTTAAGGAGAAAATTAAAAAACAAAATAAAGGGTGAACTGGCAACACGAACAATTTCCTCTTCACTTTAATCATTACCATAACCATTTAAAAAATAAATCAATCCTTCTGATTTCAAGTAGAAAGGATCTTTTCTAACTTGGTGGTGTGCACCACTGCTATTATCACCGCCACAAAATAGAAGAGTAGGAACCAGAAGAAGTGCAAAATTCTAGGTCAGTTGGCTTCACAAAAGAAAGAGTTGGTTTGGGTTTCCTGTTCCTAACTTTGGGTTTCTAAAAGCTACGTGTTTGCTCTGAATTAGTTATGTAGGCTTTCTCTGAAGGCAATGGCAAGAGATGCATATCTCCAGTTCTAAAGTAGCTGAGTGCAATGGACCAGCCCATGACACTGGCTGCGTTTCTCCATGGGCTTCAGAGGTGACCTGCATGACTGCCTTAGAAGAGATGACAACTCTCTGACAGGTAAATATAGGTGAGATGAATCCCATCCTCCATGTCTTCCTAATGAGATAGCTATATTATTACTGTGTATGTAATCTACAACTATTTGTGCACACGTATGGACATGCACAGATATAAATACACCTATAAATGCATATAAATAAAGAATGCATGGATACTTCATATATATATGTATGTATATATATATATAAAACAAATTCTGTGTGCTAGATATATTGCAGTTGGGTTGATGAACAATAAACACTCAGCTCAGAATGCTTTTGTGCAATCAAACATTTAATTGATATAAATTGCTTTATTCAAAACAATGAAGCACTTCTCTCTCCGGTCCTTTAACAGAATGTAAGCAGAAACAAAGAAATCCATAAGATATATCAAGATTGTGCAAGTATTTCTAAACCTCCTTTGAAGCCCTTTAAAGCTACCCATTCAAAAAAGAAAAAAAAAAAGAAAAAAAGAAAAAAAAGAAAAAAAGAAAATGATGGTGAAAATATTCAATTACATGTATTTATTGTGCTGTGAGACAATGCCTGTATTGTGATGCAATAGTGAACTTAGCATAGCTATGGAGTCAGCAACCATGACCTGTTACACACATATGACACAATATATTAAGATGGCTGACCCATTCGGGTGAGATATGGAGAAATCAGAAAGCTCGGTGTTCACACTGCTAAACCTCAGGAGCTACGCAGAACCAATGGGACAGTGTGGCATGCATTTATTTCCCTGAACCTCAACACAGATGGTAGCCCTAATTACAGGCTGCCAGCTTCAGCATTTCCTCCTTCATGCTGGTTTTATTTTGGTTTGTTTTCAAATGATGTATTTCTTCTCTGGTACCACAAGGACAATGAAGTAACAATCTAGGGCTACTGTTATTGAAATTTCTGAACACAAAGCAAAGTAACATATATGGGTGAAAAGGCTGCTTCATTTTATTTTTTTAAACAGTTGGAAGCTTGTAAAATGCCATATATCCCATGTGTCTTTGTGGAAATTATTGTTGAGTAACGCAGAAAATGACCTTGCTTGGTCTCTGTTAGTGCAACAGCCTTTTTCTTTCTTTTGGCAGGGAGTAGCATAATTGCGTGGAGGTTGAAGTTTCCATTTCACTTCTTGTGAATAAAATATATTGCTATGTACATGTACATAAGGATGATGTAGCCATATCCTTTTTTTGTTTTGTTTTGTTTCATTTTAATGGAGTGCTCATAGTGCATGGTGCTAGTAGATGATTGTGCAGTTACCTCTCCATTTTCTGACTTTGGTTTTCAGACCTGCAGTGAAAATGGTGAGTAGGGTGGGCAGTCGTAGAAAAATTGGCTGCTTTTTTTTGTTTGTTTTCACTTCAGTGCTTTATAGGACATGGATGACCAGGAATGAACATTATAAAAAATAAATAAATCAGTATGTTCTTAATAAACCTCTTTAAAAATAATAATAATGAAAAAAACTACCTCCTGCAGAGCTGGTCAGGAGCTAATAAAATGCCGACAGAAAGTACCGTGTTCCAAGTACAGCATCTTTTCTGTATTGTTCTTATACTCAGAATTTCTTTAAAAGGTGGGGTGCTGGAAAATGAGAGACATCCTGGCAGAAGCACAAGCAATTTTTTGAGAGTCCACCCACTGAGAAATCTGTGGAAGCAGCTGTAGGCAGAAGAATGGTACCAGTGGGATCTGGAAGTGATCCTCAGAAAGAGTGAAACAACAGGAGCACTACACTCAGTTCCACCTTTACTGCATCCGAAAGAAAAGAAGTAATGCTGCAGTATTTCCAGCCAGAAAGTGCATTGTGAAATCCTCCTGCTCCTCAATTCCTGGTCTATTTTGGAAGCTATTTCTGGTACTAAGAATGTTGGTAAAATAATTAGGAAAAGTTTAAAAAAAAAAATAATCACACATTAAGGTCATTAACTTGCAATTGTAGACAACCATATCATCACACTTTACAAATACAGTTTAAAAAATGGCTTCAAAATGTGTTTATAGAGCCCAGTAAGTTCCCAGAAGTCCAGCTGAGACTCTCGCTCGTTTCATTGTTAGTTCTTTTTGTATTCTCCAACATGAATGCATGTGCATCCATTTTATATCCACTTGTCCTTGTACTCACTTGCCCTTCAGAAGAAAAGACTTTTTCCTCCCAGAGACATGCTTAAAGAAATAAACAGTGTCTTCTCTGAGACTTTCTTGTGCTACATAAAGCTATCAAAGTCCTTTTAACTTCTTCTATGTGATGTGTTTTCCATTCTGTGGTTATTGTCCTAGTCCGAGCTTTCACCTATTCTGTTCTGAACTCACCTATCAGTGATGGAGGTAATGGAGACTACCCTAGCAGTGCTTTGTGTAATCATGTCTATAGCTCTTTCTTTAACCACAAAACATACTGTAAATCCTTGGCAAAACCTTAAAAAAACGGCTCAGGGGAAGTAAATGGTCATGCAGTATTTCTATTTGGTTGAAATTCAGACCCATGAGTCACTAAAGATTGAAACTTACGCAATGAAGTTTTGTAGGTAACTTGCTCATTTGTCAGCCAAAGGACGAGTGACCTTTTCAGCGGGCAACTAAGCATAGTTATTTCTTAATGATATTAAAGAGAAAAAATTGGTAGGATGGGACTTGTGGGAGTGATTGTTCCAAGCTGAAAAATTGTAAATTAGCTTTAACAAGAATGTGATAAAATGGTAATAAAAGTAGAATTTATTTGTATTCTTTGGATCCTGAAGCTTTGTGTCTACTTCAGACAAAGAAGTTTGCGTCCCTGCCCATCCTGTCCTCCTCCAACATGGGAGGAGCCCAGGATCCCTGCCAGCCATGTCCTCCTCTTGCTTTCTGTTTTTATAAAGCACTTTATGTATATCCATTTTTGCTTTAGCTTTTATATTGTTATGTATTTTTTAATATAAAAAATACCTACCCCTGAGTCGGAAGAGAAAGCTACAAAATGGTTTAACATTTATCCCCATTCAAATGTGCCTGTCTGTTCTGGAGGATCCCAGGTGCTTCAAAGGCTGCCAAACTTATGGCAGGGCCATGCGGCGCAGCCACCTTCAACAGGGAACTGAGCTAATAGCCCCACATGCATTTCATTTAAAAATATGGACAAGCATTCAATCAAAATGAATTTTGTTATCTTGGTCAGGACTGCATTCAATCTGCATCGAGAGACATGAAAGGACGCTCTGTTACCCATATTTTATAACAATGACCCATTCAGCTACTGTAATCCCAGTCAGATACAGCACAATGCCATTCCTTGCCTCTTTCTTTTCTTTCAGCTGTAACTCCTCCTCTGCTACACACAAAACTCGGTGGTTGTCAAGAAGGTCTTGTTAGCACCTGCTTTAGGGGCTACCTACTTACGTGCAAGGCTTTGCACTTTCATACCATTTTCTCCCTCTAACTCTGACCCTTTTTCTCCAAGTATGAAAATATGTTTCATCTTCCACTTGCAGCTGCAGGACAGGAAAGCAGCTCCAGTCACAGATCTGTGTGATACAACCTTTTCGCCTGATTTGTCTGATGAAAAATGTATAAGCAAGTAGAAAACATTATTATCCCAAAGCAATTCGTACACAAAAGCATTACAGCCCCACTCACCCCAGCAGAGGCAGCAGATAACTCAGCTACATACACTTTTTTTGTTGTTTAAAAGGGATTTACCTTCTATCGTTGTTTCCTAGACTGTTTCCAATGCTCATTAAAAGAACTGGATAAAAAAAAAAAAAAAGCCTTAGTGAAATCCTAGACTGAGTGAATGGTGAAGTTTCTCACAACAAAATCAGAAATAATAATTGGGAGAAATAAGCATATAAATTAATCTGTGGTTCTCATTAGATAGATTTAGAAAGATATGCTTTCTCGGGAAGCAGACTGACTTGGATACTGAAGACATGAAGCAATTTTAGTAGCGATGATCAAATTGAATAAAAAGGTTTTTCTGTCAGAAAAATCACCATTAAATAACCAAACAGGCACTGGATTGCACTCGTGTAAGGACATGCAGTTTCCCTTAAGTCAGTGGGAGAAAAAAAAAGATAGAAATAAGGACTGTGTGTAACCCACATAGAAATTAATAAATTGTATTTAAAACAATCTGCCACCTCCCTCCTGCCTGATGCCTGCTTCACACCAGCCGGGTGCGTGAGCTGCAGGCCTCAGGGCAGGGCTCAAGCCAAGCTCTGTACCCCTCTTTCGGCAAAAATGGATTTGGGAGTGACATGTCCCTCACCCCAGCTCCCAGCTGGCCCCAACACGGTGTGACAGCCCTGTCCCCACAGCTAGACTGCGGGCGGTGGGCACCTCCAGCCATGGGCTGTGAGGAGACAGCAGCTGGGTTGGGTTTCCCTGAGTGGCTCCGCATTTGGTTCTTGTCGGGCCAGAGGGAGCTGAAAGCGTAGCGATGGGTGGATTATTTCGGCTAAGTGATCAGCAGACTGAAGTAAGTGGCTAGACCACAGGTATTTGGAGACAGTAACTGTAAGCTCAGTGTATGCACTGACTAAAAGAGCTTCTCAGCAGCTGTAAGTTATTATGTAAACAGTGGAATCTTACATCCTTTAATAAAAGCCACCAAGGAACCAGAGCAAATTTAGTTTTGTCTTATGCACAGTCTTATGAAAAAACATAAAAACATTCCACAGTAGACTGTTGCAACATTTCTAAAGACATAGCATTTTATAACAATCCAATCAAGTATAATTGGGCTAGAGTTTATTAAAAGTCAATTTAAAAAAATCTATAAACTGTATTAGGGACATCCTAAAGGAGGAAATATTTCTATCTAACAACCTTTTGTACGTGCACATTTCTCCCTTGGAATCAAAGCAAAACGTATGAATCAAAATGATATTTATGGCCAATGGATGCAACTGTTTCTCAGCCTGATTAGGGATGTGGGTCCCTCAGGTCTGAAGTGCCTCACGTGTTCTGATTCCAAAGCAGGGAGAGATATTTCTGAGCACCGCATCCAACTATGCTCGCTGTGTGTGGGAAATCACAACAGCTGCACAGTTTAACATGCATGCTTGTGGATACAGGCTATCTTCTACCAACTAAGCTGTGTCTGAGATCTTCCAATGCAAACATGACTACATTTTTGGAAGAAGATCACTAAAACTGGTGACAGTCTATTTCCATGTAATTTAACCATCCAGGTATGTGCTCCCCCTTGGGAACAAAGAACATTTTCAAAAACCTGAAGAAAGAGCCTCCTATCTCTCTTGCACTCCTACACAGGATAGACATTCTATGACTTTTATACAGCTAGCAGAATTCCTTCTGCTTAAGATTATAATAAACAAATTGCAAAGCACACTCATAGACTACAGAGTATACTTACAAATCAAAGAACAGAGGTGAGCTGAAGTTTCAACTGACCAGGAGAGGCAGAGATGCTAATCAGATGTAAAATGGAGATTTGCAGCTCTATGTACCTGGGACCTGGCTAAGGATGAAGCCCTGGTATCAGGAGTTTAAGCTTGTGATGAGTACTTTTGTCATTGGTCTCCAGAAGAAGGAGGTCAGGCTTGTCTGTTGTGTTCATTTATTCCTCAACTGTATAATTTCATGCCTCAAGCTTTTCTTGGACTTTTAGGCCAAGAAATAAGGACTTTTTATTTCCCTTCTTCAGAGAAACTTGAACTCTGATTTGTTTAGCTCCCACCAGAGCTAAACAAGCACCAGAGTTAAGTCGCAGCTAGAGCCTGGACAAACTACATTGGTGCTTCTGTTGAAACACAAATCACTCAGGTGCCTTCAAGGTGTATACGGAAGATCTGTGTATACCTGCCACATCTGGTTTTGCAGAGGGATTTTCCTCAAAATTATATTGGCAAGGATGGTTGAATGTTATCTACCTACCTTGTTACGATAACTAAGAGTATAAATGCTCTTGTGTTAGAAAACAAAGCACTTGACCATTAGCTGTCTCTTTGATGTATAACAGTGAGCTATAGATCTACAAATGGTTATAGGGATTTGGCAAGCTTTCTGTGGCTCCTTTGTTGCTGAACATCTATTGAATGGTCAAATGCAGTAAAAGAGGCTAGGCACAGTAATCTAAATGATGCTTTTCACTCCATGTTTATGTAATAACTTCACTTTTTGCACAGGCTACAGCTATACGGAAGAGAGAAAGGTGAGTGATGCACAACAGCAGGGACATCATGACGTAGCAGATGTTTAGTGTGCTCAGTGTTCAAATGAATGACCTGGTGGTCTTTCACTAGGAGCTGAGGCCATGTGCAACACTACTAGGACAGATCTGCTGAACTACCAATATCGACCTTTTTAAAAAAAAACAACTCTGCTCTAAAATTCATTATCTACTTTTGCTCTGAAGCTGTAAAATTCCTATGAATTTGTTTCACAAAAGCTTATATTTCAATATGTCTTAAATATTTTACTAAAAGAATTATTCTTCTATTATCATTTAATCCAATGTTGTATGAACATGACATTTGACAGCCTGTGACTGAAAATTCCAGCTGCCTTTCTGGATTACGAGCATAAAGTTTTACAGCTGTATGTGGCAAGCCAGTAGGGTCAGCAAAAAAAGCAGCCTGAATTTTCCATGCAGATCAGTGAAGCTGCTGCTGGATTGTTATTCTTCCCCTTAGTGGGAATCTCAAGAGACCAAATGAGCTGAATTATCTTCTCTTCACTAGAGGACTCATTTCTCAGAGGAAGGGTCAAAAATTAGACATGGTGGGGAGTGCAGGAAAAGTGTTGGGCTCACTTTAAAGTCTTCAGAGCTTCATGGTAGTCAAGAATGCAGGCGTGAGGGTCCAGTGAGAGGGCCATCCTGGTTCCCATGTTACAGAAGTCCTTACATGAACCTCCTTCCCATGGAAAGACATTTTTTAGGTGGTCAGGCTGCAGCAGGATGAGAGTTGTGCTTGGCAACTTCTTTGGAATTCAGCAATGAGAAGTAAGTCAATTGTGCATCCCAGAGGATGAAGCTCCTGCCTCTGCCCAGCCAGTGCACAAACAGGGACCTGCAGTCTTCTACCATCGAGGCTGTGACATAGCAGAGTGCTCACAGTTTACGTGTGGTAAGTCAGGAAAAACACAGGGGTGAGGAAACCAGAAGTGGTTTCCATAGGGTGGAGAAGCAGATTCTCAGCACTAACATGGTCAGTGATAGCTCCAGGCTTCAAAGTGTCCAGGGTATGGCGTGGGACCGCTTTATGCTTTGTGAACCCAGAACAAAGAAACAGTCACTATTGCAAAGTTTTACTAACTTGTAGCTTAATCTGAGTAATCTCACCTAAGTGATTTACATTTTAATGTCAATAACTCAGACTAGAAAAATCTGAATAATATTGAAGGTACAGAGATCATTTCATTTAAGTGATTTATTCTGAGAAGGTGGAATAGTATCCATTAGGAAACAGACTTTGGGCTCATGGCCATCTGATGCGGCTGAGACATCCTGCACGATTTTTGTGGAATTTATTTTTTACAGTGATTTCACTTCATTATATTAGTTATCTATGGAGTACACAAAACACTGTCCAAATAGTTACAATCCTTTAGAATTTTGAGTTAGAAAAGTCACAGCTTGTGATGAAGACTGAAAAGCATCAGATGAGGAAATATAACTCTTCCTCCCAGAACTGAATAGCTTTATTTTTCCTGAAAAACAGTCAGCAAAGCCATCCTAAATGGCTCTAAAATTATATTGAGGAACACAATTGCAATGTATTAAAAAGGTTGTCACACATGAAAAATCATTCTTCTCAAAAAAGGCCAACTTCTGTTCAGTAACAATGAATGGCTCGGCTAAAACACAACAAAAGGCATAGAAGTTTGGCTCTGTTTCCTTGGGCAGCACTTTCACAGAAAACAAATGGTTTGTTTCCTAGGGAAGGCCAGGCAAAACATAAAACCGAGGCAAGGACTAGGTAGACACAGTGCAGGAGCACCGGGTAGGGCAGGAAAGAAGACTTCAGCCGTGAAACCCAGCTGTTAATAGGCAGGAGCAAGGCAGCCCTCCGAGCATGATCCTGTGTAATTAGGCATGGAGCTGCAGGGAACCTGGCACAGTGAGGCACAACTTCACAGTCTTGAACAGCAAAATAAACCTAGCCACTCAAAGTCATCTGTTTTCCTTCTCTCCCAGCTCTCACTTCACATTTGTAAATGTGTCCATGGGAGTGAAATACCCTTCCCTTCTGAGCATCCATCCACATAGGCACTTTGCTTCTTAACAGGACCATCCCTGTGCCACGCACCATCATCTCCAACCTTCCCATGAACAAAAGGAAGGAGGGAGAGGGGAAGAAAAATATGATTTGCATCATGGTCACTTCTCAAAGCTTTATCATGCTCAGCTAGGCTGGGCTGGGCTGGTGGCTCTGCTGTACTGTGGCATGTAGAGGGTGTCAGAGGCAACAGCAGAGATGGGGAGAGCTGGTGTCAAGGACAGCGATGGAGGACAGAGCAGGCTGATCTGGTAACTAGAGATTAATACAAGCAAGCTGTATCATTTTTTGTTTAAATAGCAGTTAGGCCCTCTTTTGTCACATGGCCACAGGGACAGATGCGCTGCCCACACAGGCTCTCCTGACATGGGAATGAGCAGTGAGTCCTACTGGGACAGAGATCAGGCATGAGCATACCTTGAGATGCAGAACAGATTGACCCAGCAAGGCCAGCATAAATCACTGACCTGGAAGCCTCCAGAAACCCAGAACAGGAAGGGATTTAAGCCACTTTATTCTACCTGACTTCTGGGCTGAGTCTGCCTAACTTAGCACAATTCAAATATTTCCTTTTGTGTGTATACCAGTGCCAGTACTGGGCATTTTACTCTCTTCTGCTCAAATAGCTTTTCCCATCTCAGCATTTCCCACTCTTTCTGAAGTAAATTACCTCAGTAACAGCCAGTTAATTACAGCAGGCACCTGAAGGCTAAGGATGAATTGAGGATGGCAGAAGTGGCTATGGGAATTTAGGGGAGTGATACTAATTGAACCATCCTAATTGCAAGCAGAGGTGTGCTCTCTGGAGTCATGCTACCACAGAATTACAGGGAGAGGTGATCCGGTCCAGCTCCCAGCTCCAAAACCAGGCAGGTAATGCTCAGCCCCTCCTAGCAGGTGTTCATCTGAGTGCTCCATAATGGGCTCAGTGATGGAGATCCTGCAGACTGCCTCTAAAGCCCTGTCCTTATGGTGAGAAGTATTCACTGCAGTGACTTGCTGCTCCAGAGTATCTCAACCTGGCTTTTAGCTTAGGCCTGCCTTTGAATAAAGTATTCTTAAATTTTACCTCTTCCTTTTGAAAAAGTGAAAACAAATAAATATTCTCTTCCCCAATAAGTGTGCTTATATAATGATGAGCTTCACGTCCTTTAGACTGCACTCCCAGTTTTCACTCATTTCTGCCTCCTGTACCACAGCGGGAGGTGTGATAGGAACAACAACCCAAAAGCAAGCAGCAAGCACAGCTCCTGACTGAATGCTCTCTCTAAACCTTTATTGTGCCAGGAAGAGCAATTTTACCAAGTTCCGGGCAAAGCAAAGTAATATGATTCTATGAACGCCTCAGAAGTGAAGTGGCCAGTTTATCAGGTGAACCATGGATGTCTAACCTTTTGTCTTGCCTTGGCCACATGGAGCGAAGAGGAATTGTCTTGGGCTACATATTTGTAGGTCACTCTGTAAGCAATGCCTCCTATTTATTTCCATTGATACTATAACAGATACAACGAACACAGTAACACTGTTTGATAGAACAACAATTGTTTGATAGAGCTACAAAATGTCGTTTTTCTACATAGTCATCATCATTATCTATACATTTTCATAAGCAAAGAACAAGAGCTGTGTGCTGTGCTTGTAAAAGCTACACCAGCAGAGGTGATCCACTGTCACTTTTGCCACTGCTGAAACACACCACCCACTGGCTCACTGTGCTCACACCCACTGTTTGGTCTCCAAAAACATTCAGCAAGAGTCAAGGAATGTCAGTGGATGCAGTGTTTTCTTCATGGATGAATTCAATGACACCCCTTTTCTTCATCCACACTTCCATGTCAGATGCCATTTTGTCAGACTGTCCCTCTGCTACCATCTGTCACACAGCAACAGAATGTAACAGAATATTGGCAGGAAGGTTCAACCTCTACTGCCATACCACCAACATCCACCTCTGACATCATGGGACAACATAATAAAATAGAAGGGATTACTTTTGGATCAGCCCTCATAAAATGTATACTACTGCTAATTTATATTAACAAAACATTATATTTTTTAAATTAAAACATAAAAAAGAAGAGCAACAAAACCATAAAACTATTGGGATATATGACCTTGTTTTTGTAAGATTAATGCATCAGGCTGGTTCATAGGCAGTGGCTGCAATTCTGGGTCAGATCTTAAGATGTTTGTCAGAGATCTTTGGTGAGATTTTACTCTTCCAGTACCTCATCCTTGAAACAGGTGTTCACAAATGTGCATGCTGCCAAAGTGATGACAAGAATAAGGAGTGACTGTGAAGCAAGGGATATTTCTCTCTGATAAGACAGGTCTTACAAAAGTCCAGTAGAGAGACATGATCTGATTTTTGAGTTGAATGTCTGTCTGATTGCAACTTTACACATTCCATTTGAAAAATTGCAGGTCATGTCTTTCTGTTGACTGAAAATGGAGTTGCAAATACGCCAAAAAAAACTGACAACTTTTTTGCAATTTTGAAACTTAAAATTTCTTTATCAGAATGGAAAAGCATGGCTGCATATTTTTCACAGCTCACAGGACTATACACACCATTGCACAAGCAAATGTACATACCATTACATCAAGGTTCTTCGGCAGCCTATCCCTAAGGACCTCTGCAGCACTGTGAGGGTGCTAGCAGGGTTATCCAAGCCTTCAGAGCTCATGATGACAGTAAAATGGAGACATCTGAAAATACTGAAGGAGTATGCCTTCAAACAAGTAGAGCACATCACTGTCCAGGGTTATGTAGGCTTTATACCTACCCAAATACTTCCACTCAATAGAAATTGGGTAGTCAGTGTTGTCCTGAAAAATACTGATTTTGCTGTTTTATGAAAATGTATCTCCCTTCCAGGGAGGGATGCATTGCTACATTCACCAATCTTGAATCAGATACTGAGATATAATGAGAGCGTAGATCTGATGGAGAGGGAGCATGTTGTACTCCAAATGACATAAAAACAAATGAAGGGCTTCTGTCTTCTGCAGCCAGAAAGAAAGAGCCTGCAGAAATTATAATAAGACACTGCTGTGACTCACTGCATCAGTAATCATTTCTCCAGTATCTGGGCTGCTTGATGGATTTATCTGTTATCTCTTGTCTTACGTTTAGTCTGTGAGAAATATCGAAGAGAAACTGTCTTCTGTGTGCTGATGGGAGGCATCAATCTCTGAGAGTGCTAATTGCTGCCTTAACATAAAATAATAGACAACAACAATCACTACATAACAACTGAATATTGGGAATGATGGCAAAGCACACCGATCCCTCTGGTAGCAATCAATGTCGTAGCAAAATTGGGTAATCATCATCTACTGCTGAAAGAAGCAGAAAAAGCTGTGTCCTGCATTTACATCAGTTGGGGTGCTTTCCAGTTTATCTGTGAAGTCAGGCTTGCCAGCTCCTCAAATGCAATTTGGGAGATAACTGGATCAGTTCTTCCCAGCAGATGTAAAGCAATGAAGGCTCTGATGAGAGACAAAGGGAGAAGGATTTGATCACCTCATATGTTCCAAAATAAACACAAGGAAAAATAAATCTTAAAGAAGGACTTAACTAAGGAAGGGGGGAGAAAAGTAGAGATAAAGAAAAATACTGTGAGATACTGTGGAAAACCATAGCGCTCTGTTTGAGTGTGTGTCATTGGGCATGGAAATGAAAGGAGATGCTGCTATTCCATTTTCTGTGCACTGAATGTTTAAAGTGTAGATGAATCCCTTTGCCCACGGTGGGGGCAGCTCCGAAGCAGCTGCTGTCTTGTGTTTCAGTGCAGAGGCAGAAAAGTGCCAGAGCAAGTGGCTTCCTTCTATTTGCTGACTAGCAACTTCTTAAAAATTATTTTATCTATCTAATTTTTTTTGCAGTATTCCCTTCTACAAGCAGTGAAAGCAATCTAGCCTGGAATAGACAAGCAATTTGTTCTGTCAGCTGCTAAATGTGCTGGGCACTCAGTGCAACCCTGCAGAACCATCCCAGCAGCCAGGTGGTAGCAGGGCAGCTCTGTGCCCCAGGAAGGCTGGACAACAAAGTAGGCGCGCATCTGTGCTGCAGCACGAGCATATGCACCCAGCATTCTCCTGCCCCTATTTGGGTTATATCCATCACTACCAAACCTTAAAACATGCCGTCAATAGTCAGATCAGAGGACTGTGCCCTGAAGTGCATTTGGAATGGCTCAGAGCACAGCTTTTCTTGTTCATCTCTATTTTGAGAGCCATAAATCAGTGCGGTCACAGCTTAGTTTCTGCCTTGGGCTCCCTGTAATATTTCTCTCCAAACACTGCATACTGTAATGCACAGTACACATGCCATGTTTCTTTATGAAAATCTCTGCCTTTTGCATAATTGCATGCAAATGGGGTCACTGTACCACAGACCTTTAACTAGCATTAAACCCCTCAAATATCACTTGCACTAGAATATCCTAAAGGTTACTCTCATTCCACTGTGAATTTATCCCAAAGCTAATACCCATTTGTGTGTTTTTTCTAAATGTGCAATAATAGCCTAAGTGTACACTTTCATCCATTAACCTCATATTGATGGAGACAGCACAAAACTCACAGGGCTAAATTCTAACCTAAGTTCAACCTGTGAACTTCAGTGCAGTTGAATGCATAGAGTTGGGCTCTAATTTTGACTCATGCATGAGAAACAGAAGGGCTGTGTAAAATGTACTTGTGACTATGCAGGAATTACACATATGAAAAATTACATTACAAAAAATCTATCCATCAAGAAAATGACAGCCTAAGGAAATTGTAACTTTCAGCCTTTCTCCTCCATTGGCAACATAAATTGTTTTGAAAACATCAAGTCTGACCACTCACTACATTGGCTTCCTATAGAGCTTCTCTTCAGATTCATGTTCCCATTAAATGGCCTAAAACATTTGCAGAGGCAAGGAATGTACTTGACTATTGAATTAGTTTGGCATGAAGAATCCATCTGTAACAGAAATAATGTCTTTTGTACAAGATAGAGAGCTTTCCAGGAAGCAGAGCCAATGCTCTGGCCTGTGCATTTGACAGGGTCCTTAATCCACTTTCATTAGTAAAAAAAGAAAAAACATACATAATAATAAAAATAGAAAAGAAAAAAAAGCACAGAGTCTTTAACCTTCCAGAAATGTCTATGTACATGAAAAGAAAGTAAAGCTGTGAATGACATGCATGTCCTTACTTTCTGTGTCGTCAGAAAGCATTCCAATTAAAGCATTCAGCTACAGTGGAGAGTAGCATATAGGAGCTTGAATGGAAAGAAAAAGAATATTAGCAAATGATATACAAAATAAAAGGAAATGGATGATCTTTCAGCTGCCAGATTACTGGGTCAAATCTGTCTTACATGAGCTCCAAAAGTAATGCCTCCTATTTTATTATGTTGGTCCACGATGTCAGAGGTGGATGCTGGTGGTAAGGCAGCAGAGGTTGACCTTTTCCTCCAATATTTCATGACATTTTTTTGCTGTTTGACAGATGGCAGCAGAAGGGCAGGCTAACAGAATGGTGTCTGACATGGAAGTGCATATAGACTAAAGGTATGTCACCAAATTCCTCCATGCAGAAAGAATGGCACCCACTGACATTCCTTGACTCTTGCTGAACGTTTATGGAGACTGAACAGTGGATATGAGCACAGTGAGGCAGTGGGTGGTGTGTTTCAGCAGTGACAATAGTGACTGAAGGACAAGCCCATTCTAGATGACCATACACAGGTGTAACAGCACGAAATCAAGAGCATCTCAATCAGCTCATCTGCACAAATCAGCTAATGGTGGTGACTGTGTTGAAAAATAGCGTTTTGTGGCTGAGAATTTGCTGTATCAAATAGTGTCACTGTGCTCTTTGTATCTGTTGTAGTTTCCATGGAAATAGGAGGCATTACTATCAGAATTACCTGTGTAATACCAGTTCTGCATGCAGCTTTTTGGTTTATTGGTTCTTCTACTCAGAAGAAATCAGCAATCAAGTTTGACTCAACTAGAGGCCAACAACCTTGAAATGGACTAAGAGAACATCCAAAGTTACATTATACTGCACAGAGCTGAATGCATTCTAGTATTTTGGGATACAAGGGGAGTTTATGGGGTCATAAAGAAAACCTTCCTTGTGAATGTTCACTGTTGGATTCCCAGCTCCTTCCTCCAGGTCCTCTGCAGTTCACCATTACCGTTTACCCATGGAGGCAAAGCATGCTGTGCAATGCAGCAAGTCCAAATGCTAACTGCAGATCTTTGCATGAAGTCTTGGTGAGCAGAAAATAAAAATTTCAGGTGGTACCAAAGTTAAATTTCACAGTGAGGCTCCCTTCTACACTGCCCCCTTTTACAGACTACAGACCCAAAACAAGGTCATGGGAGAAAACTGCAGCCTTGGTCAGAGCAGCAGCAGGATTGCTTGGCCATTTCTACAGCCAAACTCTCTTCAAGTATCTGCAATCTGGAATACTGCTGTAATATTAAGATTAATCAATCCATGTTCCCTCTGACAATGAACTTTTCTGTACAATGTTTTATGCTGCATAATTTTAGCAGCACGTGTTAGATATATGCATAGCCTTA
The DNA here is from genome assembly GCA_016647715.1 of Pavo muticus. NCBI lineage: Eukaryota > Metazoa > Chordata > Aves > Galliformes > Phasianidae > Pavo > Pavo muticus. The sequence continues at coordinate 1,065,601 of JACDJE010000079.1, read as the reverse complement.
CAACAATTTCTTTGGCACAGAATTTCACCTATCTATCCACATATTTTAAATGTGGTTAGTAATTTATTTTTGAGTCCATTTATATCAATACTTTATTATGGATTTTAAGGGGGAGTATAAAACATTTCTGTCATACTCAACTTTAAATTTGCCCAGCGTGATTACACATTACCCATGGGAGGATAGATGTGATGGAAAAAATGGAGGTTTGCCAGACAAATATTGCTTGAAGAAGGTTTAATTTTGCAAGTGAAGAAATTCACACAGTGTAAGGTAAAGTCTTGAAAGCTTGAACCTGTTACTCTTACACAGTCCACAAGCTGCCTCAGACCTCCAGCTAGCTTTGTGGTCAGCCGGTCTGGAGATTTACAAGCACTGTAGTGATTGTGATTGGAAGCCACAAGATCAGAAGTCCAGCCTCACAAGGAGGTCTGAAGATATGGTGCCTACACTCTGGGGTTCACAATGCATCAAAGTGTCTCACGAGAATCGCTGTATCCTTTCAGCCACTCTGGAGGTGTTATGGTCAAGCATCAGGGGATAAATCTGATGTGAAACTTCCCAGCATTGTAAGGGCTCCACAGTCCTGCCCTATATTTTTGTTTCTGGAGGCCATTTTTAAAAATCTGTCTGTAGATGAAGGAGTTAAATGTTATATTTCACCTCCTCCGCGACTCACACTGCAAGGCTTATCTAATTCATGTTTATGTGCAGTTTGATTCCCCTGCTAAGTGCTTTTCTCTCCCACCCAATTTGGCATGCAGTGAACAGTGCACAAAATAGATTTAATTGATTTGTACAGGTATTAAAACAGATTATCATCTACGCAGATTTGGAGCACAGTCACTGTGTGTTAGCTAAATAGATGATGCAAATAATAATTGTATGAAACAGAGGGTTTCAGAGAGCTGGGTATTAGTAGATCGTGTTAGACAGCAAAGGAATTTCACATTTACCCAGCAGATGACAAAGGAGGTCCAAACATAATCATGAGATGAACTGAATATCCAGGAATGGATGATTTAAAATGTCAGCGTGGAAATTAAGAATAACATTTTCATGCAAAGGCACTTGATCTTAGCTATTCCTGCAAATAATACGCATGATGAAATGCACCAATTTCCAATGCAGTCCAGAGCTTCTCATCCAGGCACTGACCACACATAAATGCCTCATGCAGGAGGCACAACTGAGCATATGTGTGCAGACCCAGCAAGAAAATTCTGCTCTAAAACTCATATATGCCCAACATCCAATGGACAATACTGACATACTGACACATCGCTGATAAATAAGCAAAGCAAATGTCACCAAATTGCCACCTTCTGCATGCAGTTAATAAAGGAGAAACATATAATAGAATCACAGAATCATTAAGGTTGTAAAAGACCAGCAAGATCATCTAGTCCAACCATCAACCCATCATAACCATGCCCAGTAAACCATGTCCCTCAGTGCCACAAGTTATGTGAGCCATTGTCGTCTCTCTTGGAAAGGTTGTTGTCCCTGCTATTTTGGAACACTGTTGCCCGTTCATCCCACCTTGCTCCAGCCTGGCAAAGGATGACCGTGGGCTCCTGGCACTGCACTGACCTGAGTGCAGCACCAGGACATGCTGGCTGCCTGGGGATGAGGATAAAACCAGGGCACGCAGTGATCTTTCCATGCAGCATCCGCAGTGACCGCACTTTTCTATTAAATGAAATTGTGGAAGGAAAATGAAAAACCTTGCCTGGAGAAAAAGGAGGCGCGCTGTGAAGACATAGAGTAAAAGACTCCCTTTTGTGTGAAAAAGGCGGGGGGGGGAGGTTGTTTTTCCAAGGGCACGGGATGCTCTTACATGATCGGGGCTATAGAAACTGAAAAAGAAATTGTATAGCATATTCTTTAATCAAATGCCTATGACAGCTGAATTAAAACATTATTTAATAGAGTTTGCTCTGAGATTTGAAGTTTGTTTCTCTTTGTTCCACAGCCCAGGAGACCACTCTTTCTTTATGTCTCCCTGATGTATGAAATCACTGCAGTGTCCCTCGCACAGCTTCAGGAATAACGAAGGCTGGAAAAATACTCTTCTCAGGTAATAAACTCTTAGTTGGCCTGATTTTTTTTCCCCTTTACAATGAATGCGCAGTTGAGCAGTCCCCTTATTCAGCAATGATCGATGCTCAGTTCCGACCAAAACTCTGTTGTTCCAGCCGATTGTGAAAGGTGTCTGTTCAGAACAATGTAGACTCCAAAAAAACTCCCTCCTGTGATTTTAAGGCTCTTGCACAATTACAGACATCATAGCTTCCAGGCTTTGATTCAAAAAAATACTTACATGTTGGACTTCAAGGGGATTTTTCAGGCACGATGTAAGTTGCCTATGTATATTGTTGCATAGAGGTCTGAAGACAAAGTGTTAGTAATTATTGTTCTCCAAGAGCATGAAAAAGCAATCAGGAATGGTTGGGCTTGGTGTTCAAAGGCTGAATAGTTTAAAATGTTGATTATTCTATGGTATGATAAGAAAACAAAAGCCAAAACAACAAACACTTCCCAGCAAATCTCTGAAAAATATTAGAAAGGTTATAGAAGGATGGGTTATAGAATTGATTGTATGCCTACATAGAATTATTCATCACCAAGCACCTCAAAGGGCATTATAAACCAGGACTGCATTTTACCTCGTGGTTAGAGGAAACGTGAAGCTCTTGCTTTCAAAACCCCAGTCCAGCTTCTAGGAATTTTCTTCTTGAACTAAGGTCAGCCACTGCTTTTGTGATGTATCAGCTGATGTATCACATGCAGGTCCAGTGTGGTTCTCTCCCATCCCCTGACCTGTTCTTCCCTACCGCGTGTTGCTGCCTGTAGGGTTCCTCCTTAGTTAGTGGAATAAAGGAAACCAGATCAAATTTCAAAGACTAAAATACTGACTCTAAATAAAAAGGAAAAAAAGAAAATTGTTTGTGGTAGACCCAGATTGTATCCAGAGATGTCAGTGGTATTAGTTTTAGAAAGCAGTGAAATAATAAAGAGTCTTGTCAAATAAAATCTTCAAATGAAATTTAAGATATCCACTGAAACTAGAAAATAGCACATTATTGTGTACTAATGCAGTTTCAAAGCCAGTGTTATATAACCTTCAGTTGCTTCAGTTTAAACCTATTTATTTATGATACCACTGACCTGTTCTTATCTTACAATCTTTTTATAGGCAAACATAGTTTGCTTTCAACAACAGTCCTTCTGTGGGTAGCAGAGAGATTTGTACTTTTATTATGACTAAAGTGCAGGTACAGCTTTGTCAAGACAAAGTAATTGCATCAAACACAGACCTGACAGACTCTAATAACAACAGAGCTACACGGCTGAAACGCATGTTCCTCTCCTCCTGGGAAATCTAAAACCCACAGAGGTACTTCTTCAGATAAATATGTCTTGGAGGCTTTTTGGTGTCGTTGTTCACTGACGTATTTGCCATCAGCAGAAGAGAATGTCATGGGACAGAATTTAAACTTTTTTGGAGAGCAGGCAGCACAAAGCTGGCCTTATTTTGTTTTTCTAAAGTTACTTGGCACTGTGGATCTCTAAATAAATATAAAGTCATTCACAATCAAACAGGCAAGTAAGAAATGACAAGTGTTTTGACAGTATTCAAAATACTTTGAGGTATTTTTAGCATATTTCTAAGTAGTATTAGCTTAACCTGTAATAGAATATAAATGAGCCCATATGGCAGAGATGTAATTATGTTCCATGTGAGAAATCCCTGTGGTAGATTTCGGGAAAAAAAAACTCACCACATGTGCCTTCTGGAGGGCACGATTTACACATGATTACCTACTCATTTGCATCGAGAAGAATATGAAGTAACACAATGCTAACAACACTGTAATGAAAAGGGCAAGCAAAGACTCCAGATCCCTGGGGGTGCTGATCCCTCTGACTGACATCCAGTTAGGAGCAGGGAATTCTTCCCTTTAGGGAGTACATTTTATGAAGCGATCTTTGATTATGTGGGCACAGTAATCACAAGTCTTAATTATTATTACTGTGAGAGAATGGGCTACAAATCTCTGGGGAACGTCTCTGTCACAGATACTTTGCCGGCAAACACTCTAAATGAGTGTTTTCCCAAGGATCATTTTCATTCCAACCTGATATTTAGCTGAAGTTTCTTTGACTACTAGTCATGAAACATTAAATATAGATTAGAGGCAGAGAGATGTTGAAAGTTAAAATTCACCGGAGGTGCACACCGTGCACTTGAGAGACAGCCCCAAATGTTGTCCAGATGTTGTAGCAACAAGGCTGAGGGTTCCCAAGCTGCAGCACAGCCACAACAGAAGAGAAAGTGGATGTTTAGCATTCCACTGGCCTTCTGTTTAGTTTACTTGTAGTGTATTAATTTAGCAGAAAGTCCTAACAGCCTGTTAGCGGTAGATGTTACCAAGTATACACTGTCCTGAAAGAATGAAGAAATTCTCTTATAGCAACAAAGGGAGTAATTCAAAGCATGTAATTGATTTTCCATATTTTCAAACTGTGATAAGACTAAGCTTTAGCAACAGAAACATATGTTTGCAGTTTTGTCAATGTTCCTCAATGAATTAAAAAAAAAAAAAGAGCCTATAACTTACTGGTTAGATTGTTAACATGCATTGGGCATTTCAGTGGCTGTTAAAGCACTTGCCAAAATACTATCATCTTCTAAACAGACTCAGAGGTGGTACGGCTTGTTTCATGCCACAGGACATGTTTTCGTGATTATCTAAAATAACTGTTTTTGAGGAGGAATGCGACAGAAGGACAACAAGGCTTCCTTAATGAACTATTGTGAGGTTTCTGTGCTGTCTGCCCTTACTTCCTCCACCCTTTTCACTCAGAAGAGGCAGACTGAGGCACAGCTCGTGCCTTTGCTTACTCTCACAGCACTTCAGCCTGCTGCTGAGCAGTGTCTGACAGCCACACTGCTGTCCCCAGGCTTCTCACTGGTCCTCACAGCCCACTCTGGGTTTCCGATGAACCTCCCTGATAACGTCCACCAGAATAACTCAGAGCAGAAGCATTTGAGTAACTTCCAAATGTCAAGCAATGCACTGTAGGACAGCAGCAGGAGGCTCAGGTGAACTCCTGCAGCTGTCATTTCAGATAGAGTTTAAGTCCAGAAGGAACATTTAGAACTATTATTGTGGCCTTTTGCCTCAAACAAGCCTCAAAATTGTATCAGGAATACCTGCATCAAATAAAATAATTTGATGGTGTGTAAGAGCTTATCTTTTGGAAAGACAGCCAGTCTGAATTTAAAGGCTCCAAGTAACAGAGCTTCCAGCAAAATCTTTTGATGTTTCTCTCATTCAGCAGTTTTACTGTTAAAAATATGTGCTTGTTTCCATATTAACCATGTCAAAATTCATCAGTACAGTTCAGAATGGTATTTGCTTTCTCCTGACACCAAAAATAGTGCAGACTGCTATGGCCAAGCTACAGAGCCCAGCCTCAGGCTTGTCATGTTTCACCAAGAGGTAACCTTCTTTTCTCAGACACTTTACAACTTCTGTTTTCTTCCCTTCTTGCATTGTGAGAAATGTAGGATGCCTTATAGTTCCTTTATGGGGAGAAAAAAGGAAAAAAAAGTAAGGGGACAGCCTCAGAATAACCTTACCTGCCAAGATACACAAGGGAGATACGGAAAATTTGAGTCCTATTCCCACTCTCTTGGCCTTGGAGTTGACATTTCAACCCAGACTTTAAGTCCTGCTGGGCATGCTAAGACCTGAACTGCAAACTCAGATTCTCTTTGTGTTTCAATAAATGCTCATGGAGAGCAACGCAGGCTGAGGTGGCAACGCTCACCGGGACCCACCAGAGAGCTTCAAAGTTTCCAGTGGCTGAGATAGTTACAGTGGAGAGAAAAGCAGATGTTCGTGTCATCACATGTCATTTGCTCCAACTCCCGTGTCAGAAGATTTACCGAAGTGAGAAGGAAACAGCTTGGAGGGTTGCCTGCTCCCAGCCAGGAGGGTGTTTGCAGTATGGGGGTAAGGAAACCATCTTTTGGCATGGCAAGAAGTTGGCAACGCTGACTGAGAATCAAACAGGGCATGGGGGAAAAACCCTCAAAGACTGGAAGCAAGTTGGTTCATGTTCATTCCCTCAGGACAGCATGGAGCATCACCCACAATAGATGAATTACTAGGTTTTAAACCATGTAAGCGGGCTTCAGACAACAGGAAATGGGGATACAAGACCCTTAAAACAAGACTCTCTACGTTTGAGTTGGCAGATGGTGAGAAAAAATACTGAAGTTTGTCACCATCTCATTGCTGTTTGGTGCCAGGAAGCAGCAGATGATGATCTTGTGTGACTTCCTCCTGCACAAACACAGCAAAGTTCAGTATCTGAACCAAGGCAGGTTTCCTGGAGTTTTGAGAAAGGAGAATGCAGAGGCCAGGAGTATCTTCCACCTCTGCAAATCTTCTGCAAGCAGGGACAGACTTGCTGCTGCTGCTGACACCATGGTGGGTGATGCATTTGATGAGGCAGCCACACTCTTCCAGCACAAAGTGGGGTTTTAAAACACATGGCTGAGAGATGTGCTTGCTGCCCCCTTTCCCCATAGGAACTGGTATTTGTAGAGTCACAAGACTTTTCTTCTACAAAACAATAAAACTAGAAAGGCAAAATTCTGGTGAATTCATTCTGTTGTTTAATCTGACAGCCTGGAAGAAACAGAAAAACAAACAAAATCCCCAGTGGTTGCTCTATCCTATCCCTCTTCCATACATGCCTCCTCCTTTTCAAAAGCTATGCGCAGTGAAAACACAAAAGGAATGCTGCTAACTTCCCTGGGGTTTAGAGAGCTGTTTGCAGTGACCACTGTGGGCAGTGTTGTTTACGTGGATATATTAACGGCAGCAAAACCTAACTGCTCAGCTCCAGGTTTTAGCAGCTTATAAGGCCATAGTGAGTAGTTGTGCAATGTCCAAAGAATACTATGGACTGTGCAAGGTTCCTGGCATGAGGGCAATGTGAATGGAGGGTGCTCCACCACATACATAGCCAAAACCTTGATGATCCCAGCTTTTCCTGCTTTCTACTCTCAATTTGCACTTAAGACTCCAAATAAACAGAGCCTTCATGCAACAGCACTCTTCATCAGAAAACAAATTTGTTTCTGATGCTTTCTAGTTCTTCTTTTGTTTGTTTCTTTTTCCTGGTAGTTTGGAATATAATAATAATAATAACAATTATAGTAATAAAGAAAACAACAAAGAAAGAAAAAAGGGAAAAGCTACAGGAACTGAGTGTGCTTCACTGCAAATGCTGCTGATGTAATTCTCTTTGAAGTGAGCAGCAAACTCCTTTGGAGGCTAATGAGAAGAGGATCAGGCCCTCCACACTGAACTCGCATTGAGAGCAGATAAGATCTTGAATCACTCAGAGCCAAGCATGTTATTTGTGCAGTATGGGCAGGCTGAGTCAATCTCTGAATATTTTTAATGGGTGTCAACGTGAAGTGTTAATTCCACAAGTTATGTTGTTTTGCCGTTTGCCAGTGCCTGCTCTCCAGACTGCCTCCATAGATGGTATACATGCCTCCATCGCCTATGAAGAATAGCTGTTGCACAGAAATCTCCAGAACCACTGTAAGAAAAAACAGCATTGAAAAAATAGAAAATGAAACTTTTACAAAGAACTGGAAAAACAAATGATGGTAGAAATACCTGCTATACCTTCATGTTCTTGGGTTGCATAGAAGTGAAAGTAGTCCCATTTCAAATAGGTACGACAACTTTTTTTAAAAAGACTCCCAAATCAAAACAAGTGTTTTGTAACTGATCATTCTTGAGAAACTAATCTTAATCTCCTTTTTATGATAAAACAGAGGAAAAAGGTACTGAAGAGTCAAACATTATTAAATAATATCTGCCCCTGGAAAATGCCTTTATATAGAGGATCAGAAAAACACTGAAAATATTTTTACAGTCCGATGAAAGGAGTGAAGCACTATGAATGGCTTTTGAATGAGAAATCTTTATTTTTTACATTACATTTTTCTATCCTCGTGATCTTAAAGCACTTCTTAGTATATCTTGAACCCAAGAAGAAATTACGACCCTACCAAGGCCAACAGGAAACTTGCTGTTGCCTTAGTAGGGTGAGGATTTTACCTTTATTGTAAAGATATCTTAAGAAACACTGGGCCCAACTGCCCACTTGTATGGAAAAAGTCAGCTGGAAACATAGCAAAGCCTACCACACAATTTCCTTTTTATTCTCCCCTGAGGGGAGTTTTTTAATCTCGGAGTAGAAAACAGGATCCAAGGAAAGCTGAAGGAAAGTCTGCGGCTGCCATCTAGAAGGAGCTCCCAACCCACCACCACCTGCAGCCACAGCCAGGCCCATGCCTGCCCTGGCGCAGCGCCTGCCTGCTGCCCTGGGGCCATGCTGACGGGCAGGCCGGGCACCCACAAGCTGCCACGAGGGCAGTGGGGAGGGTGCAGGAGGCTGCTTTGTGTGAAGCAGTCAGGAGGATTTTGTCTAGTCTTCAGAAATGCCCAAGCAGAAGTTGTTTCTCTGTTTCCACCTTCTCTGGCTCTGGGACATACTGATGAAGACCTCCCAGTGGTTTATGCAAGCTCTGGTGAACCATTTCCTTTCCGCATCTGTTGTAGTGACCCTTCAGCTACCTTTGGCAGGGGCCACAGTTTCCAATTCATCTCAAATCCTGCCTATGCAGAAGATATCTCCTGCTGCCCTCCTCCTCTGCCTCCTTGGCCTCTCCTTGCCCACACAACACAGCCTCCTGCCTTCCCAGCCCCCATTTCCACCTCTTTCTCCCCATATCCTCAGCAGTGGGGGACAGGAGCCCCAGCACAATGCCAAGAGTGACAGGTCTAGAAGCACTTGTCACAGCAATCTTTACATGTTGGCGCTTTTGGGTTTAGGGCTCTTATGCTTTGCCACTCAGTAACTGCCAACCTTTGCCTTTGTGTCAGGAAGAAAAGATGGCACTCAGACATCATGTTACCAGCAGTGCCGGTTGCAGCTCTTCACTGGAATGGGAGAGATTCCATTTCGTTACCTTTACAGCTGGGCACAATTTGGTTCTAACAGTTTCACTAACATTAATGTACCCAGTCCTACAAAACACTAATCCCTTGAGCACATTGCAAAATTTACTTTAATTTCCCTCAGAACTATTTTTTTTTTTTTTTTAAATTAAGAAGTAAATAAAGCAATGTTTTAACTTAGGGCTTCATGCTAAGAAGTGACTAATTCCTGTCTCTGCTCACAGAAAGCAGAAGGAAAGCCTGCAGTCGACATCAACAAGGAACTCCCAACCCACCACCACCTGCAGCCCCAGTGAAGTGAAGGTTTTACTGCCACAGACAAATAAGTACTGAAAAGTCAACAAGAGTTACAGTAAAATCTGGCTTTATGATGAGCTGTTTCTTCTGAATTTTTTT